>CM060327.1:11342176-11402176 GCA_030674155.1 Stramonita haemastoma | reverse complement strand
TGCCATAAAATGGTTCCTCCCCTCCCACCCTCCCCAACTCCCACCCCCTCACTCCAGTCTGCCTGCATAAATGCATCATTGAGAGTGTACAGCATGTTTCTATACTGTAGGGTCTGTCATTGACAGCTGCTGTGTCGCTCTGGGTTCTCCTGCACTAAATTGTGTGTTACACACTAACGCTCGAGTCAGCAGTCATTAGTTGAGGGTTTTAGCATCAGAATGTTCAGCAAGGATGACTGCTCGGGAAGTTAGGGAGAAGTCCTGTGTTTTGGACCAGTAGTTGACAGCACTGGTCCTTCCCCCGGATTGACAGTCTTAGCTAGTTGCTTGCCTCTTTTTTATTTGTCTTACCCATTTCTCCAAAGCAGAAATTTATTCAGACACAGCTGTATTATGCATTTTGATAAAAAAAATTCTGAATTTACAACTTTTTCCTCTCTTCCTGAGAGTTGAAAGTGGAAATATCCCAGAAGTTGGAATGCAGCTTCCTAAATTGGGGAGGGGGGGGGGGGGGGGGAGAACTGTCACATGCACAAAAATCTCACCATTGGAAAGAAACTTGGAGCTGTAGCCAATGAACAAAACCAAAAAAAAAAAAACTTAAAAGAAAATAGAGATGATTTAGGTGTGTCAACGCCAGACATGGCAGCTATTTCTGAACCAAGTCCATTGTGAAATAAAATTGATTTTATGGGCAGACATTGTCAAGTTTCCACCTGGAACTCTAAAAAAAAAACCCAGGTGAAATTAGACTCTTCAAGCACATGTTGCAATGGAAATGATTCAAGATTAGATGGACAGCAGAAAAATTGGAATTTAACCATAACTTCAAAATTGACTTATCTTCTGTTAATAGCAGTTGGTTTACTGTATTATAATAATATATACCAAACTTCTCATCACACACACACACACACACACACACATGCACATGCACACATGCGCATGCTCTCTCTCTCTCTCTCTCCTCTCTCTCTCTCTCTCTCTCTCTCTCTCTCTCTCTCTCTCTCTCTCTCTCTCTCCTCTCTCTCTCTCTTCTCATTCTCTTACACACCCACCCACCCACCCACCCACACACCCACACACACACACACACACACACACACACACACACACACACACACACACACACACACACACACACACACCACACACACAAATCATAATTTTGGGCCACCATGTCTGACCCATGCCATAACATACATATACATACATGTACTACTATAAACCCCTGCTGACTTTGTGTCCCTGTGCAGGTGAGGTAGAAGGATGGCGGAGGCCCATTCAGCGGTGGCCTTCTCCTTCACGGTGACCCCAGAGGGCGTGGATGTCAGGCTGAACCATGAGGCTTTGCATGCCGTGTGGGAGAGCGGTGTCGTCTCCTGGAAAAAACGCATCGGCAAATTGAAGGTGAAGTATTTATTGTCTCTTCTTTGTTCGTGCTTTTGTGGGATTCCTTGTCTCCTTTCTGAATATAGGAGATTGATTTATGTAGCGGTGTAGGCTCTTTATTTTTGGACACACACATATCTATCTCTCTATCTCTCTATCTCTCTCTTATCTATCTATCTATCTCTCTATCTATCTATCTCTCTATCTCTCTATTTATCTATCTATCTATCTATGTCAGGACTTGTTCACGTCATTATGTATGCTAGCTTTTATGTACGTGCATACTTTCACTCGCATGGTCTTACGTGTATACGCAGTATGTGTGTGCGTGCATATATGCTGTCAAGTGCATTCACACATCTTACATTGGAGTAGAAAAAAGTTAGTGGTTGTCTAGCCTTTGTATTGGTTTCATTCCAGTTTTTATCTTATTTCTTCTTCTTTTTTTTTTAAAGATATGGCAACAGAGTCTGCTGCAATTTGGTTTAAAAAGAATATCTATCTATCTATCTGGCTGGCTGGCTGGCTGGCTGGCTGTCTGTCTGTCTGTCTGTCTACCTATCTATCTATCTATCTATCTATCTATCTATCTATCTGTCTGTCTGTCTGTCTGTCTGTCTGTCTGTCTGTCTGTCTGTCTGTCTGTCTGTCTCTGTCTGTCCTGTCTGTCTGTCTGTCTACCTACCTACCTACCTACCTACCTACCTACCTACCTACCTACCTACCTACCTACCTCTCTCTCTCTTCTCTTCTCTCTTCTCTCTCTCTCTCTCTCTCTCTCTCTCTCTCTCTCTCTCTCTCTCTCTCTCTACCTACCTACCTACCTACCTACCTATCTATCTATCTATCTATCTATCTATCTATCTATCTATCTATCTATCTATCTATCTATCTATCTATCTATCCCTTAGTCTGGCAACTGTGGGGCCCTGAAGACTTGACAACCAGTTCCCTCCATTCCTCTCTCTGTTCTGCCTTTCTCAAAGTTTTGTTGAGTTCTAGGTCTGTCCGTTTGCTAATGTTGTCCTCCCATCTCTTCCTTGGTCCTCCTCTTTTTCTTCCTCTTTGGACAGTACCTAGCAGTATTGTTTTTGCAAGTCTTTTTGATCTTGTGACATGCCTGTACCATTTAAGTTTACACTTCTTTACGATTTATAGGTTTTCGTAGGGACCAATGGTTTGCTGGATTCTGTTATGCACTTCTTTATTGCTTATGTGGTCTCTGTAAGAGATGCCAAGAGTCTCCGGAAGCATCTCATCTCTACTGCCTGTACACTTTTCTCCAAATCGGTAGTCAGGGTCCACGATTCACAGGCATACAGAATATGGATATGACAAGGGAGCACATTAGTCTGAAAGAATATAGCAAGAAAAAACAAAACTATGTGGTGTAATTGAGCTGTGAAATAAACGAGTGTGTGTTGTATGTATGTTGCAGAACAACTTCCACAATGGCTGTGAAATAAACGAGTGTGTGTTGTATGTTGCAGAACAACTCAAGGGCTGTGAAATAAACGATTGTGTGTTGTATGTTGTATGTTGCAGAACAACTTCCACAACAGCTGTGAAATGAACAAGGGTGTGTTGTATGTTGCAGAACAACTTCCACAACAGCTGTGAAATGAACAAGGGTGTGTTGTATATTGCAGAACAACTTCCACAACAGCTGTGAAATGAACAAGGGTGTGTTGTATGTTGCAGAACAACTTCCACAATGGCGTGTTCCCGGCCTCCCCCCTGTCCCTGCTGTTCGTGGTGACCATCATCATGGCCTTCAAGACTGCCGGCTGGGACATCTCCTTCGGAGCCATCAACTACCTCCACCTCAAGGCACCCTTGTTAGTGTTGGTTGGAAACAGTTTACAGCAGGAGGGAGGGGGAGGGGGGTGCTCGTGGGGGTTTTTTGTTGTTTTTTTTACCTTTTTTTAGAGTTGGGGAGGGGGGATAACTTAGTGGTTAGAGCGTTGAGTTTGTAATGTCATGGTCTCGGTTTGAGCTAACTACCAGGACTCCCATTTGTGGGGATTTTTCCCACAGAAGTTTTTTTTTCCCTTTTCCCATGGAGTTAACATCAGTACCAATTTAAAATAGATAAATAAATAATCAGTACCAATTCTACTACCCCGAAAGTCTTTCAGATGAAACTATAAACGGAGGTCCTGTGTGCAAATGCATGCAGAACATCTTCTGCACACATGAACAGAAGGCCATTTCGTGCCGGTAGAAAACAAACGACAAAATTTTAAAAAGGGCATGCACATTGCTGTTATGTTTTGACAACATCCTTGAAATTGAAACGAGGCTACCTTGATGGTGGGTAATCAACTCCATACCCAAAATCTACGGTGATTTTCTTACCTCTAGCCAAGAAAAGAGAAAGAAAAACAGGAAAAAATTCCCCTCTATTTTTTAGTCATGACAGATTTCTGTGTTGTGAATGAAATTCAGACAGCTCTTCCCAGGAAGAGCGTGTTGCCACAAAAGCAACACTGTCAATTTTTGGTTTTTGTTTTGGTGTATCATTTTTTCGTGTATGTTTGTGTATTTATTTTCCTTTGGCTTTTTCTACACAATTTGCCTGTTCTTGTACATAAAAATGAGAGTATGTCTCACGTTTTCATGACCCACCACCTGATGGTGATATAAAGTACAGGATTTTGAGCAGGCATACTTGACCTACTGCATGTGTACATAGACATGAAAGGGAATTCTCTTCCACAGCATAAGAGGACATATGTCAGTATATCTATCTGTATGTTCTCTTCCACAGCATCAGTGGAGGACATATGTCAGTATATCTATCTGTATGTTCTCTTCCACAGCATAAGAGGACATGTATCGGTATATCTGTATGTTTCTTTTCCACAGCATCTGTGGAGGACATAAGTCAGTATATCTATCTGTATGTGTTTTCTCTTGCACAGCATCAGTGGGTACTCCTTCTCTGTGGGCCACTACCTCAGCACGCTGATGTTCAGCCTCCTCCTGTGGTGCCTTCTCATCGCCGTCATTCGCTACACCCTCAAGCTGCTCCTCACCTACCACGGCTGGATGTACGAGATACACGGCAAAATCTCCTTGCGCACCAAGTTCTGGATGGTCAGTAGTTAGTTAGCATTCACAGACTGAACCCCCCTAACTTTTTGTTCTATCCTTGAAATTTACCATTGTGGCTTTTTCGTTCTGTGTTTTATCGGTATCGTAAAGTAAAATTAACATATCCTCAGATCCTACTCTTTCATTTTCAAGAACTTTCATTGTTTTATTTGTAGATTTTTTTTTTTTTTTTTTTTTGGTAGATAGTGGTTTTGGATCATCATACTACTGATGACATTGTTTACTAAGACATGTGACTGTGCTGAAGCCTCTAATTGGCTTTTCAGATGTGAAAAGATAGTTGATTGGCTTTCAGAGTCGTGTGATTTTTTTTCCAAGCTGATGGACATGATCTGTGTTGTTAATTTGATGCACTTGTTTTCTATCATCTTCACAGAATCATTAGACAAAAAAGCCAGACAAAAACCTGAATATTTCGTCAGGCTGTTGTCAGCTGTTCCTCAGCTTAACACCCTGGAGTCAGTCACCCAGAGTTTTTTTTGTTTTTTTAGATCAGATATTCAGTTTTTCTATTTTGCAACTAGGGATTGATAAAATCACAACTGAAGGCCAAGAAGCTCTGAAGTCGGAATCTTTGCTTTTCTATTACTATTTATTGATGAACATGAGTTGAGCAATGCATTTCTCTCTCTCTCTCTCTCTCTCTCTCTCTCTCTCTCTCTCTCTCTCTCTCTCTCTCTCTCTCTCTCTCTCTCTCTCTCTCTCTCTGTTGTCTAGTTTTATGTCTTTTCTTTGCTGTTCCCTTCCTCCTGGACCTGGTTGTTGTTGTTGTTAGTCACCCAAAGAAAGCATTCTGTCTTCTCACTATGGGACTGCAAGTACACATTGGACGGAAATTTATGGGTGTTGCGGAGTTAGATTCCTCCCCTTATTGGCAGCCACACTCTGACCTCAGAGGGTTTGCTTCATTTGCTACCATATCTTCTATGCCTTTCCTGACCTCCTGTTACCATGCTGCTCATTTCAATCTTTCCAGAAGATTTTCCCCCAGGAGTTAACATCAGTGCCGATTCCACTCCCCCCCAGTTTTTTGGATGATACTATAAACTTAGGTCCCATGTATGAAAGTACACAGAACATCTTGTGCACATGTTAAAACCTGTTCCACTTTTCAGAAGAGTAGGCCATTGTGTGCCAGTGGGAATGGATGACAAAATTGACAAATCTGCATACACAGAGGGACTGGATCGGAGAAAAAGCACATGAGCGCTAATTCCATTATCCTCAAAATGAAAGAATAAAATTTTTTTAAAATAAATGAAATAAAAATCTCTCTGCCTCGGCCATAACCAGGCTGATCATGTCGTGTACTCAAGGTCAGAAGTCTATAGATAGATAGCACATCAGTCTCAGGCTGCAGTGAGGTCACCAACCAGAGGGACCCTGCACTGCTGCTTGGTTGTGATTGTGATGATGATGATGATGATGATGGTGATGGTGATGGTCAGTGTTTTTCAGGCCCCAATCCATATATGTGGTGGCTGCGAACCCTTGCTGAATAGTTGGGAGTTATTGATATTATTGTGGAGATAATATTGATAATTAGTAATGATGATAATGATGACGATGATGAATGTTTTCCAGGCCCTGATTCGTGTGTTTGGTGGCCGCAAACCCATGCTGAACAGTTACCAGGCCTCCCTGCCCAAGTTGCCTGTGCCAGGCCTGCATGAGACACTAAACCGGGTCAGTCACACACAGACACACAGACTCTAAGACACACACACACACACACACACACACACACACACACACACACACACACACACACACACACACACACAAAAACTGTGCATATATATAATGAAGCTCCTGTGACACAGGCTTAGGAAAATTGTTAGTTATTGAAAACCTGGCATTTAGCTGAAGGGAGATAATGCAGATACAGGAAGTTGAGAGAACTAAAGCTATTGGATACATATCTTTGTGTAGACTCTGTGTGTGTGTATGTGTGCATGCGTGCATATACGTGTGTGTGTGTGTGAGATATAGAGTGTATATGCACCCATATGATTGCTTGTGTGTATGTGTATGCATGTCCATGCATGTATGTACAATGTATGGTCATGTGTTCAAGTCGATGTTAATGGTAATCTTTACAATTGTGCGCATGTAGTTACCTTTCACCTGTCTTTATAAATGCTTGCGGCTTTTGTATTTCTTGGTTAGCTATTCAGAGAACTCAATCTCCTTTTTCTAGGTGCTGGTGCTGTTTTAGTGGTGGTGGTATATCTTATAATAATCAAGATCAACAAGGAAGGTGGCAGGCTTTTTTACATCCAGACAGTAAACGAAGTAACCCTGATCCTGTTCAAAATGACAGTGATGTGACTTGAGCAGTAAATGAAATAACCCTGATCCTGTTAAAATGACGGTGATGTGTCTTGTCTTGCACAGTAAATGAAATAACCCTGATCATGTTTATTTTATTTTATTTTATTTATTCTTTCATATCGAGGATAATGGAATAAGCACCCATGTGCTTTTTTTCATCCAGTCCCCGTGTGTATGCAGTTTTATAAATCATTTGTTCCAACTGGCACACAATGGCCTACTCTTACGAAACCTGGAACAGGATTTAACGTGTGCTCAAGATGTTCTGCGTGCGTTCATACACGAGGCCTCAGTTTACAGTCTCATCCGAAAGACTTTTGGGGAGAGTGGAGTCAGCACTGGTGTTAACTCCAGGGAATAAATCCCCTCGAACAGGAGTCGAACTTGGGTCGTCATATTGTGAGCGCAATGTTCTGACCATTATGCTATCCCGCCCCCTGTCCAGTATGGGCCACATGTTCAAAATGACAGTGATGTGTGTTGTGTTGTGCAGTACCTGGAGTCAGTACACCCGCTGATGGAGGAGGAGCGCTACAAGCGGATGGAGAAGCTGGCCCAGGACTTTGAGTCTGGTCTGGGCCGTAAGCTGCAGCGCTACCTCATCCTCAAGTCCTGGTGGGCCACCAACTACGTGAGTACTGCAAGGGGCCACGCGATATAAACCAGGGCTGAGTAGGGGTCACACTGAAAGTTAGGGCTCAAAGGGGGTCACACTGAAAGGGCTCATTAGGGGTCACACAATAAGCTAAGGCTCAGTAAAAACAGGGGATATACATTAAGCTAGGGCTCAGTAAGGGCCTCACAACCAGCTAGGGCTCAGTAAGGGCCACACAACCAGCTAGGGCTCTGTAAGGGCCACACAATTGGCTAGGGCTCAGTAGGGGCCACACAGTAGGTTACAAAGCAGTAAGAACAGGGGTCATTCAGTAGGCTAGGGCTCAGTTGGGGCCACTTAATTGGCTAAGGTTAGTAGGGGCCACACAGTAGGCTAGGGGTCAGTAAAAACAGGGGCCACACAAAAACAGGGGCCACACAGTAGGTTAGGGCTCAGTAAAAACAGGACCATAGTTGCGAGCTAGTTAATGAAACTTTAAAACACAAGCTATGAAAGCATTGAGGTGGGCAGTTTTGAAGCTGGAACTTCTTTCTTGTCTTGTTTTACCTTTTTTGTGATGTTCAGACTGGTAAGAGTAAAGTAGTAGCCATTTACATATTGTGATGTATCATGTGTATATATATATCTGTTTACAGGTGACAGACTGGTGGGAGCAGTATGTGTACCTGCGAGGCCGTGCCCCCATCATGATCAACAGCAACTACTATGGCATTGTAAGGGACAGTACCGTAACATTTTATAAGGGACTATGGCTTTGTAAGGGACAGTACTATGGCATTGTAAGGGACTATGGCATTGTAAGGGACAGTACTATGGCATTGTAAGGGACAGTACTATGGCTTTGTAAGGGACAGTACTGTGGCATTGTAAGGGACCGTACTATGGCATTGTAAGGGACAGTACTATGGCATTGTAAAGGACAGTACTATGGCATTGTAAGGGACAGGACTTTGGTATTGTAAGGGACAGTACTGTGGTATTGTAAGAGACAATAGTATGGTATTGTAAGGGACAGTACTATGCATATGGACTATGGCATTGTAAGGGACAATACTATGGTATTGTAAGGGACAGTACTATGGCATTGTAAGGGACAGGACTATGGTATTGTAAGGGACAGTACTGCGGTATTGTAAGGGACAATACTATAGTATTGTAAGGGACAGTACTATGCATATGGACTATGGCATTGTAAGGGACAGTACTATCATATGGACGGGACATTGTAAAGGACAAGACAAAGGGAGTGAAATGTGTAGCTTTGTGGAGACATTTGTAACAAAGGGAACCAATCCAGTGAATGTTTGTTCATCCATCTGACATCACATGATGTGGAGAAGTTAAACACACGCACATACTCATACAAGCACCAAAGGTGAAGAGAGAATGCTGGGGATATTCTTTTAATGGGGGGGGGGGGGGGGGAGGGAGAGGATGTAGCTTTGTTTGGGCTTGTTCTTTGTTATGTGAATTTAATGATCAGATTATTGTTGGCATTAACATAATTGTTTGCGCTGAGTGCCTATGACACATGATTTGGCACTAGCGCTTATTCCATTATCCTCAATATAAAAGAATAGATAAATAAATAAATAGCACAGAGTTCCCCCCCTATAGCAGCTGATGCTTTGTGGTCAGGACGCCCTGTTCGTGAAGCCCACAAACCAGCAGGTGTCTCGGGCAGCAAACCTGGTGGCCATCATGATGCGATACCGCCGAGAGGTCGACCGTGAAGAACTCACCCCCGTGAGTTGTCTGCTCTTGCTTGGTTGTCTAGTGTGAAGTAGTAGTCTTTTCTTCCCTGCTTTTCTTTCTTTCTTTTCTTTCTTTTTTTTTCCCTTCTTTCTTTCTTCTTTCTTTTCTTTCTTTTCCTTCTTTTCCTTTTTTCCCTCTTCTTTTTTTCTTTCTTTTCTATCTTCCCTCTTTCATTTCTTCCTTCTTTTCCTTTATTGCTCCAAATAGCCAGTGGGGTACCCTACTAACAAGCTATTTACCAGTTTCTTCCATCTATGCTTTTTTTTTTTTCCATCTATGTTGGATATGTGCCAAAGCCTGTGCCTCTGTGTCAACGGTTTCTCTGTCCATTGTGCAGTGCTGTTACTTCACCATTTGTGCCATGACTTCGTGTGTGACATGCATTGCAGTCTGTTGTAGACCTCTTTTTTTTTTTTTTTTTAGATTGAACTAGGTAATATTTTTGTTTATACATTAATTGCTCACCTTGTTTCTTTTATGTTCCTTCCTGGGGTGTGTTTGTTGTTGTTTTTTTTTTGGGGGGGGGGTTGTTTGGTTGGGTTTTTTAAAATTTGCCCTTGGTTTCCATTTCTGAAGATGTCTTTTTTCATTAATGTCTTTTTTTTTTTCTTTTTAGTTTCTTTTTTTTTAATGAATTTTTCTGTATTCGGTTTTGTTTTTCTCACCTATTCTCTTATTTACATTCCCTTCCTTACCCTGCCCTGCACAATCACGCACGCACACATGCATACACGTGCACACACACACACCCATCCACACACACACACTCTCACTCTCTCTCTTTCTCTCTCTCTCTCTTCTCTCTCTCTCTCTCTCTCTCTCTCTCTCTCTCTCTCTCTCTCTCTCTCTTCTCTCTCTCTCTCTCTTTGTACTGCCTGCCCCTGATGAAGAAATACTTTTAACTGAACAAAGCATATCAGGTGAAAACAACAGGATTGGATTGGATTGGATTGAAGTGAGGTGGGTGCGAGTGTTCAGGGCTGGTGCTTAATTTTGGTGTTTTCAGATTATGGTGCCGAAAGGGACCCCAAGGCAGACACAGGTGGCTAGAAACCAAACCGTTATTTTTTTAATCCCATTTTGATAGAAAGAGTTCTCTGTTGCCAGAGCTTCCATTGTAGATTCACCAGAAAGAGAGAGAGAAACCACAGGACTATAGTTATGGAGTCCAGTCCAAGTCTAGACCTGCTAGAGTTGTGTGTGTGTGTGTGTTGGAATGGGGGTTGGGTTGGGTTTTTTGGGTCTGTGTGTATGCTTTGTTTCGTTGCTTAGTGATTGTGGAGAAGTATCATACTTTTGGGATTTTAAGCATGCATGCTGATGTATATGAATCGTATTCCTTTTGTAATTTTTTTTTTAACTTGCTTTCATGGAGCATTGAGACTATTGGCTGCAAAAATGACAAATGTGGATAGTTGGTGATCAGTTTGATTTTCCAGGCCAAAGCAAAACAGGTGAATCATTGGTCTTTTTAAAAAAAATAAATAAATAAAATAAAAACAACAAACAAATAAAACATCTCCACAAACAACAAGAAATGAATCACAATACACACGCACACACACACACACACACACACACACACACACACACACACACACACACACCACACTCACTGTCTCTCTCTCTCTCGCTCTTGCTCTCTCACTCACACACACACACACACACACACACACACACACACACACACACACACACACACACACACACACACACCACACACACACACACACACACAAAGATAGAAAAGATAGGTCAGCTTTGCCTTGGGAGGGACCCGAGGGCACGTTCTCCTGTAAAGGACTTTCAGCAGAAGAAAACTGAACCAGCATCAACTGCAGAGACATTTCCCCATGGACTCCTCATACCTGTTAGCTACAACATAGGGAATTAATATGTAGTTAGTCACACCATCACTGCAGTCATAGTTATCAGAAGAGCAGTAGTAGAAGTAGCAGTAGCAGTGGTTGGGTCAGTAGAGATAGAAATAGTAATTACAGCAGCAGCAGTAGAAGTAGTAGTAGTAGTATAGTAGTCGTAGTAGTAGTAGTAGTAGTTAGTAGTAGTAGTAGTAGCAGTAGTAGTAGAAGTAGTAGTAGCAGTAGCAGTAGAAGTATTAGTAGTAGTAGCAGATGTACTAATAGTAGTAGTTGTAGTAGTAGTGGTAGAAGTAGTAGTAGAAGTTGTAGTGGTTGTAGTAACAGTAGTTGTAGTAGTATAGTCATTGTAATGGTAAGAGTGAGAAGGTCAGGAAGAAGGAAAAGAAAAAAAGAAGCAGTAGCAGAAACATCACAGTAGAAGGATATACCTTACAGCTTGGACGTTGTGTCATGGTGTTTACTGCTTATCAGACTGATCATAGATCAGAATTCTTCTGGCTTTTACAGTTTAATCAAGTTTGTGTTCAGGTTTTTGTGTGTGATCATAAAATGTTTGTAAATAAGTGTTGAAACATCAAACAGCATTTGACACAGCAACACTTCACAGCAGTTAGAAGGGAGGGGCAGGGTGCTTAGCAGCCCTGCTCTTTTTTTTTTCTTTTTTTTTTTTCTCTTTTAGTTTTGATTACATTATCCACAGAATGGCTGTTCTGCCAAATGGGTCATGTAGTGTCTGATTATTCAGTGCTTTTGTTTGATGTATGTCTGATTATTTGTCTATTTTTGGTTTGATATTGGTTTGATTATCCAGTGCTTTGGTGTAGTATTTGAGTAGTGTGAGTGTTTTGGTTTGATGTCTGTCTGCTTATTCTCTTTTCTTTTTTAAATGATGTTTTGTTTGCGTGTGACAGATTGTGGTGAACCAGACTGTTCCCTTGTGCTCGGCACAGTACGAGCGTCAGTTTAACACCACGCGCATTCCAGGAATTGAAACTGGTGAGTTTTGATCATCAATACTTGTAACAGTAAAATGAGTGAAGAATAGCAATCGTTGGGGGTGGGGGGTATTGTTCCTCAGCTAGAGCTTTGAGGTTCACTGATGGTGAGATTTCTGAACATTCAACCACTTTCCTTTCCCCACCATTCCAACTTCATGGATTGTGGACGAAAAAGAGAGTTGGAATAATGATAGTATTAATGTATGGAGTTTATATACCGCTACATATATGACGAATCAACAGGGGGAGTGTGAAATGACAGGCGAGGCAGAGGGAGGCATTTCCCGCCTGTGAAACTCGCCTCAGTGTGACCTCAGGAATGGGCTCATTGACAAGTCAGCTTCAGTGCTGCATTTCTCTTTTCTACTGAACCCGCCCCCCCCCCCCCCCCCCCCCCCCCCCCCCCAAAAAAAAAATATTCTCCTCTGACGATGTGACATTGTCACTGGTTGCAGACACACTGGTCCATCTGAAGGAATCCAGCCACATCGCGGTGTACCACAAGGGCCGCTACTACAAAGTCTACATCCGACACAAGCGACGCCTGCTGGACCCTGTGGAAATTGAGGCGTGAGTTGGCTTCCCTCAGTGTCAGTGCGGCTGTGGTTTTATGAACGGTTATTTTGTTGATAATTTTATTGACATGCCTTTTTGTTGTTGTTGTTGTTGGTAGTTCATCTTTGTGTGTGGTAAGTTTTGTGAATTGTGGTGAATAGTCAGTCCTGAGTTTTCAGCAGACTGGTTGGTTGGTTGGGGTTTTTTTTGTTTGATAATATATATATAGAAAGAGAGAGAGGAGATATGTCACCGCTGTTTGAGGGAAATGGTATATGCTCATACATACACACACACACATACACACACACACACACATTCACACACACACACACACACACATTCACACACACACACACACACACACACACACACACACACACACACACACACACACACACACACACACACACACACACACACACACACACACCCCACAGCTATCACCTCACAGATATCAAGTAATACCAACACCAGTATTAGCTGAACCAACATCTAACATGAAGTTGAGAGAAGAAAAAAAACGAAACCCCCAAGTAACAAGTTGATGCCTCAGCCTCTACATTCCAGCATGCTTCAACGCATCGTGGACGATGAGTCTGACCCCGTGGAGGGGGAGGAGCATCTGGCCGCTCTGACGGCCATCGAACGCGCCCCCTGGGCCAAGGCACGCCGCGAGTTCTTCTCCAAGGGCAAGAACAAGGCTTCCCTGGACGCCATTGAGAAGGTGGGGGAGCGGGATTTTTGTTTAGTCTGGAAGAATATATTGAGAAGGTGGGGGAGCGGGATTTTTGTTTTAGTCTGGAAGAATATATTGAGAAGGTGGGGCGTGATTTTTGTTTTAGTCTGGAAGAATATGTTGAGAAGGAGATGGTTTTGTAGTCTGTAAGAGTTTAAGCTAATTAACAAACAAACAAAAATCAGAATTGATATAGTTGTATAAATTACTGGAAGTTCAGAGATGAGCATCAGTGACAGTTTGTGGCAAAAGCAACTGACAGATGAAGCAAGCAAAGAAGTGAGATCTTTTTCTTGTTTTTCGAAGCACATGGTATTACCTTGTAGGACAAAAAGTCAAAGAATGGAGGGTTTGAACTATTAGGACATCAGTGTTGATAATGGCACACCATTCAATATAAATAAGAAATCTTATATTCTCTTTTAAATGTGTCATTGTCAGCATTTGTTCAAATCTGCTGTGACAGAAAATGGTTATACAGTACTCTACAAGGCATACACATACATTTGAGGGCTTCCCATAATTGCTGTCAGTGTTAGACCATGTTAGGCCACCAGTCAGGGTGGCCCTGCACTGCTTTAGTCTTTTGCGACTTTCATTGATTTGTCTCATTGTCTTTTGTTACAGGCTGCTTTTGTGCTGGCGCTGGACACAGAAAATGTGGACTATGATCCAGTGAGTATGGGAGTCTTGGAAGTACAGACTAGTTCTGTTGCTTGAAAACACTTCTTCTGTTGTATACATGTCCAGAAGACATTTGTTATAACAGAGTGGTTAGGACCATTCTCTCTGAGTGCTGAACAATACTTCCCCTATCCCCTTCACATACCTATTCTTCACACACACACACACACACACACACACACACACACACACACACACACACACAACCACACACACACACACACACACACACACACACACACACACACACACACTCTCCACGTACACACACACACAAATACACACACACAAACACCCCCCCCCCCCCCCCTCCACACACACACTCACTCTCTCTCTCTCTCTCTCTCTCTCTCTCTCTCTCTCTCTCTCTCTCTCTCTCTCTCTCTCTCTCTCTCTCTCTCTCTGTGAGAGGCATCTTTTTACACAGTATTATTGTGGCTTTGCTGTTATCAGGCAGATCCCACCTCACTGGATCGCTATGGCCGCAGCATGCTCCATGGCAAAGGCTACGATCGCTGGTTCGACAAGTCCTTCACCCTGGTCGTCTGTCCCAATGGACGGGTAGGCATTTGTGTGTATGTGGGTGGGAGGGTTGTGTGTGGGGGGTGGGGGGGAAGGGGGGGAGGTGTGTGGTGTGGGTGTGGGGGAGGGGGGGGGGTGTTGTGTGGGTGGGTGTGTTTTTGTGTGGGTGTGTGTTGTGTTTGTGTGGTGTGGGTGTATGGTGTGTGTGTGGTGTGGGTTTGTGTGTGTTGGTGTGTGTGGGTTTGGTGGGGGGGGGGGGGGGGGGTTTGTGTGTGTTTGTGTGTGTTGCGTGTGTGTTTTGTATATAGTGTGTGTGCGTGTGTGTGTGTTTGGGGCCATAACTTTTTCCCCTTCCATTAGACCATGAGTGGTGGTCTGGGTGCTAGAAAAGGGGTGTTTGTTTTGTTGTTTTTTTTTAGGGGGGGGGGGTTAAAGGTATATGTGAAAGAGATGAGTGTGTGTGTGAAAGAGGTGTGAAGTGGGGGAGTTGTGTGTGTATGAGAATGATTGAGAGAAGGGTTTTCTTGATACTTCAGTGACTCAGTATTGTATTGTCTGTATGACATAGCACACTCACACTGTGTTCCCTGTCTTCAGGTGGGGTTCAATGCAGAGCACTCCTGGTAAGTAACTGCTTCACTACAATATTAGACAAATTTAGTGTAATCAAGACTCTGGTCATTTCACCTAATGTTAAACTTGTAAGTAAACATTTTGTTTGGTATTCCTGTTTTAACCCATTGGAGTCGTAGACCTCTACGGCAGTCTTGTTGTCACAGAATGATGTGCCATAGCATTTCAGTTTGTTTTCTGTACTGAAAAATGTTCAATCAAGAGAAAACAACTTGTGCTGTTAGATCAACTATTTCCTTTGGCATGGAGTTGCTTCCCACTGCCGTATTATAAAAATTGAATTTATTTCTCACAATACACTTCTTTTAAAAGGATGCCAAAAGTCCCTTGATTTTTCAGTGCATATGAAAACTTTTGTCTTCAAAACTGATTCATGAGAAAGAGAAAACTTAACTGGGTGTAAAATCAGTATGGCTATGAAAGAACAGTCTGGTTCTGTTTTTGGTGGTTCAGCTGTTAGATACTCTATACTTTGTCCAGATAAACATGGGAGTGTCAAAACTTTTGGGGTTTTGGCATTCACTGGCTTGATTTAAAATGAAAAACTCCAAAATGTGTACTTACATTGAAAAATTCTTTGTAAGTATCAAAAGTACACAAAATAAATCTTTAAAACTGTACGTTGGCTCACAAATGCAATAGGCGACAGGGGTTTGCCATTCCTGCCTTGTAGATTCTAAAGTCCAAAAGGACCATAATCTGAGAGTACTAAAGCCTTGTGTTGGTTTTATCAAGTTTATTGTATTTGCAGACTTTATTAAAAATTGCCAAAATAGTGCATCACGGATTAGTTACTGCGTAAATTGAAAGCGACTCCAATGGGTTAAATCAAACTAGCTATTGATATTGGAATTTAACTTCTTGTCAAGTCAAAAGCTTTTCATGGCTGTGATGTGCTGTCAGGGTGCATTTGAAATGTTGATTTGCTGTTTTGATTAAAAAGCACCATTTTATTTTTGTTTGGTTTGATATCTTTTTTATCCAATTTTTTTTTGTGCATGCTTTTATTCCCATTAAATTTATTTTCAGACTAACAACTGACCATTTAAAACTAACTTTTTGGTCACCTCAGCATTTATGACACTGGCATGGTGTTGGTGCCTGTTTAAAAGTTTGGTTTGGTTCTCTCTTACACACACCACACACACACACACACACACACACACACACACACACACACACACACACACACACACACACACACTCACGCACACACACACACACACACACACACACACACACGCACACGCACACTCACACACTTACACTCTCACACACACACACACACACACACACACACACACACACACACACACACACACACACACACACACTCGCAGAAAAAGAAAAGTTTTTAAGCCAAAAGGGGGTTTGTTTGAAGTTTTCAACAGAGAGGGAAGTGCCATAAATGCTGAGAGGTTGACACGGACATTTGTCATGCACAGATTGACTAACATATGCACAGGGCTGCAAGTGTGTGCAAACTGTTTTCCACATTTTCAGATAGAAAAGGCAGATTTCACATCTCTTTGGCTTTTGATTGCTGAGACTGTACATTTTTATTTGTAAAATTTAGTCTCGTATAATGAGACTTAAAGAAGTTTGATGATTTTTTAAAAAATTCACAGTACAAAAGAAAACAGTTTTAAATTAGGTTGTCAAAATCAACTGTACCGTCAATCTGTTGATGATCAAGTCTCTCCTGTATCATTAAAGGCAATGTTATTCCTCTCGTGAATTCATGCAGAGAGAAGTGTGCAGCTTGCATCTGCCATCTTACCCTGACCGGGATAGCGGTGAACAACAGACACTGCATTTCTAAACAATGGTCACTGTGTGTTTCTTGCGAAGTGACCAAAGCAGGTCATGGTAGGAGTAGTCGGTATGTCTGTTTTGGGGGGATTTTTTCCATCCAGACATGGAAATGCAATTTCCTATTCTTTCATCACCGCATATGTTTTGATGGAGGAGTGATGTGTTATCACTTACAGCCCTGTGTGTGGAATGCTGCCTCCCTAACTGACATAATTAAAGTCTGTGGGGTGGGCAAGGGGAGGGCAGTGGGGTGGGGGGGGCGAGACAGGTGCATGCAAAAATGTCCCCTGAACCGCTTTTTGTTTTTGAATGTATTTTTTGATGGTTGATTTTGTAGATTTACAAGTTTTAGTTTCTTGTTATTTTGTTGGTTTTTTTTTTTAACATCAGTTTGATTACTAACTTGAGTGAAAATGAACTCATTTCAGACAAACTGAGGGTTCATGCAGTAAAACGAAGTGTTGGCTAACCATATTCTTGATTAAGAAACCCATACTTTGTGAAGGTTGATTTGGTGACTGCCCAGATATGGCCTGTGTGGTCGGTGGGGCTATAAACATGATTGGATTGGAAGGTGGATTTTTCTTATGTTTGTCATCAGTTATTGTGTATTTTTATCCAATTCTAAGGAATCGTTATAAACATGTTATGGCCACAGTTGTTTCAGTCTTTAAAATATGCTCTCCACCCCCACCCCCCCAATTTTTTCTTCTTTTTTTAAAAATTGATCCGAAAAAGACCCAAAACCTCCACCAACACAACAAAATTTTATAAAAGGACAAAAATAGAAACAAATGTAAAGAAAAGTGATTATTGATATAAGGTACACAAACAATTTGTACTCTTAGACAACATCTGAAATGGGTTCATTTTCTTTTTTGTTTATTTTTTATTTCAATGAAAAACCTTGCTGCATGCACTACTAACACTGTGATTTGTGAAACCATTCCAAGACTGATAGACTGTCCACCTGTAGACTGACCATATGTTGACTGACCATGACAGACGATGGTGTCTTCGTCAGTGTTAGGATTCATTACAGTTGGGTCTGTTGCCAGCCTATGGATTTCCAGGCAGAAGAAAATGAATGTGATCTGTCGTGAAATTTGAAAAGATAAAGTCGTAAATTCCCAATTTTGACCAAGAAGAAAAGGAGTCAAGAGTGTGCTCATGAATAGGGGTTTTTTGGGGGGTTTTTTAAATGACACTTTCCTGATCTTTAAAATTTAGAGAGAAAATTGAGAATATTCACCAGATATAAAATAAGAGAAATTCAGAAAACTGCTTCTGAAGCTTCACTGATTAGAACTGGTAAAGTTTACCTTTTTTTTAAACCAGATGAAAAATTGCAAAGGAAACAAAAAAAGATGATTGCCCCTCTGCTTTGAACGGTTGAATGAGAACCGCACTGCTTTCGTCAATATGAACTGGTGATCCTTTAAACACCAAAAATGAATTCAACGCCATGTTGAAATCGTTTATTACCAAAAGAAGATCAGCACCATGTTGAAATCAGCTTATAACCCTGATAGACAGACACACAGACCAACCGACGCCGAACGACTGACGGACCTGACAGTGACAGTGACATGTCAACACATCTCCACTGGAATTCCCGCTTCTGGTTTTCCCCCCAGCCCAGAAGCATGCGACCTTGCTGTGAAAATGTGACCTTTCTGGGTTTTTTGAAGCAGGGCCGCTTTTCCTGCAGCTAAGCCAAAAAAAAAAAAAAGAAAAAAAAGGCCTTTGAGATGGTTGGGGCCAGAGTGTGTGGGAAAGGTAACGGACCACTATCACCATGCCTTGCTCCTCTCCTTTTTTTAATAACTTTTTTTTGTCCTATTCCTTGCTGAAATATAACCCCCAAGTGTATTGATCTGGGTGTAAAGTAATTTATCTTGGCACTGCCTATGTATGCAAACCTTTCAGTGTGTGTATATATCCTCCTTCTCTACCCCCCCCCCCCCCCCCCTTCTTCACACTTGGTTTGCTTGTTCAGCTTTGTGCTTTTTGGGTACTGTCTTATCCTGTGTTGATTTTTTTTAAAAACTGCTGTGTATGGTATGGTAGGACACACAGCTGCTTGTCCTTTCCTGCCTGCTCTTTTTTCCCCCTACACGCCTGTTTAGCTAAGAGAGAAGTCAGTGTCTTCTGTAGAGTCATTTGTGGTCAGTGGTAGACAGTAAGTAAGCCACCTTAACAGTTTCAGTCTGAAAGGGAAGGGAAGAGGACATTTTCAGTTTGTTTGCTTTTTTTTTTTTTTTTTTTTTGTCTGAGTTAGCGTCAGTGTTTTCAGTAAACTCCGTCACTTCTGTAGGTTTGTTTTTTTTAAGTGTATTTCAAATGAACACTGTCGGTTTATTTGTTTTGTTTGTTTGTTTGGTTTTTGTTGAGTTTTTTTTTTGGGGGGGGAAGGGTTCCAGGAACTGAATTCATTATAATTTTGAATAAATATCAAGGTGTTTTTTTGCAGATTCTTAATTCATTATTGTTTTGAATAAGCATCATAGTTTTTATGGGAGCACATATTCCTTTTTTTTATAGTTCCCATATAGAACCTGTCAGAGTAAAATGTTTACTGAGAAAAGACAGAATGACCAGTCAGTGTCTGTGCCTGACTGATTGAAAGTGACTAAGAAGGAGATAGAGTGTGAATCCAGTGACCACAGTAGTCTCTACAGCTGACCTCTTTTTGATTACTTCACCTAGCATTGTTTTGGTTACTTGTTTAAAATTTCATTTCTGAATAGATAATGGTGGCTGACAAATAGTCTCTGTCTGTCTGTGTCTCTGTCTGTCTGTCTGTCTGTCCGTCTGTCTCACCGTCTCTCTGTCTGTATGTCTCTTTCTCTGCCTGTCTGTCTGTCTGTCTGTCTGTCTGTCTGTCTGTCTCTCTCCTCTCTCTCTCTCTCTCTCTCTCTCTCTCTCTCTCTCTCTCTCTCTCTCTCTCTTCTCTCTCTCTCTCTCTCTCTCTCTCTCTCTCTCTCTCTCTCTTCTGTATTGTAAAAAAAAGTAATGAATAACAAGCATTTAGTATACTATATATATGTTTTGCGTATGTACAGTGAAAAATGGATTAAATGATGTGCATGGTGTATTGATATATATAGCATTGTGTACAGAAATATTCAAGGAAAGGATCACACTGACGAATGAACAAAGTGATGAACTGCACCATTCAGTCCAGATCACCTAGACTGGGAAAATGTGACGTGTGACATAGCATCATTTCATGTTAAGACAACACACAGCATTGCATCAACCCTCTTGCATTCAGAATTTCTGAACACAAACTGCCCCTAGATTTCGCATTCCACACACTCAGAACATATTGCGCACACGTTAAATCCTGTTCCGCATTTCGTAAGAGTAGGCCATCGTGTGCCGGTGGGAACAGATGACATTTACAAAACTGCATACACACGGGGACTGGATGTAAAAAAGCACAAAATGTGCTTATTCCATTATCCTCGATATAAAAGAATAAATAAAAATTCCTTCCTTGCCCCACAGGGCGGATGCCCCCATCATGGCCCACATGTGGGAATACTCCATCACTGACGAGGTCTACCACTATGGGTAAATGCTTTGTCTGTCTCTTTGTCTGTCTGTCTTCTGTTGTTTTTCCTGTGGCACCCAGCCCTCCCTCCATTCGTGGTGGGTGGATGGGTGGGGGGCTGTAGATTGAGGCAGCAGCATGAGGGCTGCGTTGTGTGTTGTCAGGCTTCTGTCGTGATGATTGTGTTGTGGCAGTGTTGGTCGTGAAGGGATGTGTCACACTGGAATGTCAGACTGGTTTTTACAAACTTTCAACACAGTGTTTCTTTTTTTGACGTGGCATTTCCCAAACTTTCCTCACCCATTTTCAAAAACATGTTTGATTAAAAGACCCCCCCCCAAAAAAAAAAAAACAACAACAAAAAACAATGACAGTGTTTTTCCATTTGTAAAAGCAATGGATTCGTATTAGATGACGCTTCCTAAAGATGATCCCTGTAATGAAGTCAAAGTCATATTTTTATTTCCAGAAGATACATCAAATAAGCAGTGCATTTATTCTTTTTTTGTCAAGCCATCTAAGAACAAAAGCAACTTCATTGGTAACCTGTAACTACAATATAACTACAACAATCAATGAGAAAGGGGGGAAAAAAGTCAGGTATAGAGTAGTCCGTCTGTTTCCACTTTAATTTTAATCATTATTTGATCAGCAGTCTGGAAAACAGGATGAAAACACAGTTAGGTCTTATTTTTGTTTCCATCTTCTGGAAAATGGTTTCAGGGGAATCCACTGCAGTGTGATGCAACCCTTCTCTGTGAAATGATAGGACATGTGTGTGTAGAAAAGAATGAGAGCTGGTCTACAGTAACTTTAACATTTGATGGATATATGTGTGTGTGTCATTTGATCAGATGAATTGGTCTTGTCTTCACTAACCCTAATTTGCATGATTTGTGAATGTGTGCGTGTAATTAAGGTGAGTATATGTAATCAGTGTTGTGTGTGTGTGTGGCTTTTTTTTTCTTCTTTTTTTTTTGGTTTTGCTTTTTTATTTTTATATATATATATAATTTGCTGATCTTTGTGTTCCAGTTTCAAATGTGTTTCTGTTTTTCCTTCTGTTTAACAGTCCATTGTATTCCTACTTTTAGTTGTATTGGTGGTTGTGTTTGTTTCATTTGCCTTGGCGGCTTTGTCAGTGTGTATACTGACACTTTTTCAGCTTTTTTTTTTTTCTCCTTGAGTTGTGTCCTGACAATTAGTTTTCCTGATTCTGTGTCGTTTTGTGTGTGTGTGGGGGGGGGGGGGGGGGGGGGGGGGGGGGGGATTTTTTTCTGGGGGGAAGAAGGGGGGTTTCACATCATGTTGTGTTGCCTCTCCAATCGTGTGTGTGTGTTTCTTGTGGTCATTTATGATGGCATTTGGGGAACAGGGAGGGAGAGAAAGAGAATACAAATACAAAAATGTTTTAATGCTATAGGTTTTTAAGCCATTTCCATAGGATAGCAGGGTGGGCAGTGACTATAGAACAGATATTTCAGAAACGCTTTCTTACACATGGCAGAAATAACATCATGACATGGAGTACGTTTGACGTCCATCCAGAATAATTGTCAGTGCATGAGTGCAGCAGTGAGACATGTCTACAAGCATGGCCTTGCTTGACAGTTTTTGTCTACTGGCTGACACTTCGCTTCTTTACTGTGTCCACAGAGAGAGATCGAGTAAGTGAGAGAGAACTACAGTTTTCAATACAGGATTTAGGAATGAAAGATTTTTGTAGTTCTGCAGTTTTCTGTTCATGTCCTCACTGTTGGCAATGGAAATGAATAGTTTAAGGGTTTGGGGGTTTAGGGTGAGTTTTTTTGGTGGGGTTTATTCATTTGTTTTTTTTGCTAGGGTTACTATTTTTTCATTAAAACTTATTTTGTTTAAAATATATTTTAAAAACTGGGGAAGGGAGGGGGGGGGGGGGGGGGGGGTATTATCCTGGAGCAGTATTTTTATCTTGAAGCAGGAAGTGGGGGTAGGGTGAGGGATGTGAAAACTTCACACACTCAACACACACACACACGCACGAATGCACAACAGGCAGTGAGTTTGTATGAGAGTTGTGTGTTTAAGTCAGTTTCTGGCTTTTTGTACTTGAGTGTACAGTATCATGTTTCTTACCTATTCAGTTCTTTTTGTTATCGTTTTTCTCATGCATCATAAAGTGTTGTATATCTGTGGGGGGTTTTATGCCAGTTTCGGGTTAAGTGTGTGTGGATTTTTTTGTTTTTTGTTGGTTTGGGGGGGGGGGGGGGGGGGGGGGCATGGGGTGATATAAAATATTCTTAAATATGGGTCAATTTTTAAAGTTTTTAAGTCCTTTCTGGTTGCTGTATTTTTCTTTGCTGCTACTAAGCATTTGCAGACAGACTTTGTTGCTGTAGTTTTATTCTGTCTTGTACATTGGGATCTCGGCTTTGGTTGTGTGTAAGGAAATGTGGGATTCCTGCAAAATGTACCACTTGGCTGCAGAAAACTGAACAATCACTGAGTCAGTTGATATGAGTGTGTGTGTGTGTGTGTGTGTACATATGTGTGTGCGTGTACATTTTTGTGTGTGTATACATTTGTGTGTGTGTGTACATGTGTGTGTGTGTGTGTGTGTGTGTGTGTGTGTGTGTGTGTGTGTGTGTGTGTTTATGCATACATATTGATGGCTAACTACATATCAAAAGAAAGAAATCCAAAATAACTAATTCATTGTCCACAAATGTATATGTTTCAGTTTTTTTTGTATGATAACAATCAAGAGAACAAGAGAAGCATCATTAATGTTAGACTCTGAAGTAAATAAGGATATTTTTTATGCTTCCCCAAAAAAAAAAATCACTTTTTTTTCAAGATGATCATTTTGTTGATGAATGTTGGAAGTTTTTGACAATCCTGTTGCAAATATTTGTTCACACTGACATATATGTTTCCACGCATGCCATGTGTCACATCAGAGAAATGTAAGTGGTTCTTTCATCATCATCATCGTCGTCGTCAATGTGTTGTGAGTATTATGTGTTATTGCTCTCCGTGAAGCACGTCTAATAGAAATACTGCACTCTCTCTTCAGTGTCAGTATGTTGTAAGTATATGTATATATATATGTTACTTTTGAACTCACCATGGATA
Source organism: Stramonita haemastoma (assembly GCA_030674155.1). NCBI lineage: Eukaryota > Metazoa > Mollusca > Gastropoda > Neogastropoda > Muricidae > Stramonita > Stramonita haemastoma. The sequence continues at coordinate 11,378,463 of CM060327.1, read as the reverse complement.
AAAGTGTGGCACTTTTGTTCCATACCAATGATTGGTTTCCAGTTTTTCTCTCTTGCCTGTGGAAGCACAGTGGAATGTGTGTGTCTCCTTCCTTTTCAACTGTGGGGGTGGATTGTGTCAGTTATCTAGAAACTGGATAACTTTTCAGTAACAGAAACATATGCCTTGATAACTGTATATACACGGGGACTGGATGTAAAAAAGCACATGAGTGCTCTTCCACTATCCTCAAAATAAAAGACTAAATGAATAGATAAACTAAGTAAAATAACATGAAAAGCCTTTTTTTTTACTTCTAGAAAAAGATTCTGTTATGATTTATTCTATTAAAGCAGTTTCATTGTGGTTATTAGAAACCTGATTGTTTGCTTTAAAAAAAAAAATTAAATTAAAAAAAAGTATTCTCGAGTGATGTTTCTAGGCTTAATGTTTCTAAAAAAAATTTTAAAAGAGAAAACATTTTTCATGTAATATTTAAACTAAACATTTCTTTAGTAAAAAAAAAAGACATTTCAAGTGATATTTTTAAACTAAAGGAGAAGCTACAACTGACTTGTACATGTACAATACTCCATCATCAGTTTTCTGTGTAAAACCTTGTAAGCCCATGTATGTATGGCGTTAATATAAGTGTTGAGGGAAGAAGCTTTCAGAAGTTAGGGAGGGAGGACTGTGCGAGAGTATATGTGAGTTTCCCCCTGTGTGTTCTTGTAGTACTGTACACACACACACACACACACAACCCTGCATTTTGCCACTGTATTGCTTTGCCTGCCTGCATACCTTCCCACCCCCCCTTTCTTGTGCTGTTGGTAGTGGTCCGTTGTCCATCGGGTTTGGGTGGATTTGTGGGATGGAAAGACTATGGGTTGTTTTTTGGTGTGGGGGGTTTTTTGGGTCAATTTTCCTGTCTTCAGCAGCAAGGGTGGTTCAGTGGACATGTGTGTGGCATTTTGTTTCTGTCAGGATTTGTAATCAACATTTTAATACTGTGGTTTATTACTCCTTGTTTTCTTTTTCTTTTTTATTGGTTTTGTGTATTTTTGTTGTAGCGTTTATTCTGTGTAACATTGTTGTAATCTCCAATTTTTGTTCCTTTCACTAATATGCTAATTTTACCCTCCCTCCTCTTTTTTTTTTTTTTTTATACTTTCACTTCCCCCCCTTTTGTTTTTTTTCCGTGCATTTGCATTACCTCGGTCTCTTTTGTTTTTGTTTTGTTTTTCTTTTTTTACTTTTACCCATTGCACTTTATATTCTTCAGTTTCCACCTTTTAAAAAATTCCTTTTCAATTTTTTAAATTTATATTTCTCTTGCATTTTTTCCTTTTTTTTTTTTTTCCTTTTCTCAATCTTCTTTTTTTTTTTTTTTTTTTTCTTTTACTGTTTTTTTTGTGGCTTTTACACAGGGAACTCCTTATGCTGCATTACATTTTTTATGTCATGTGGTCTGCTGTTAGTGGTTTTATTTTGTTGTTGTTATTGTGCATGGTAGTGGTGTAGGTGGTGTGCTGTACTGTTGTCGTTGTTGTTGTATGGCATGGTGTGGTGTGATGCATGCAGGGCAGATGCTCCCATTTTTAGCCACTGTTGGGAAATGCTTTTGGAGGAGGACCGACTGATGGGGTAACCTGCCTCCCTTTTTCTCTCTTTGGACTGTGCTGTGTGTGTTTTGTGTGTGATGGGTTTGGGAGGAGAGTGTGTGTGTGTGCGTTCAGGAAACGGGGAGTGTGTGTGTGTGTGTGTGTGTGTGTGTGTGTGTGTGTGTGTGTGTGTGTGGAGGACTGACTGATGGGGTAACCTGCCTCCCCTTTTTTCTCTCTTTGGACTGTTCTTGTTCTGGTGATGTACTGTACTGTGTGTGTGTGTGTGTTGTGTGTTTGGTGTGTGATGGGTTGGGGGGAGAGATAGAGAATGTTGTGTGTGTGTGTGTGTGTGTGTGTGTGTGTGTTTTCAGGAAAGGGGGAGCATGTGTGTGTGTGTGTGTGTGTGTGTGTGTGTGTGTGTGTGGTGTGTGTGTGTGTGTGTGTAGGAGAATGGACTGATTGTGTACCCTGCCTCCCCTTTTTCTCTCTTCGGACTGTCCTGGTCAGGGTGGTGTACTGTGCTGTGTGAATGGTGTGTGCGTGTGTGTGTGTACTTGCAAGAGTGGTGTGTGTGTGTACTTGCAAGAGTGTGTCTGTGTGTGTGTGTGTACTTGCAAGTGTGTGTGTGTGTGTATGTGTGTGTGTGCACGATGTGAATGCATGTGGCAGTTTATGGCCACACAAAATGGAATTCCTGCATGGCTGGCTTGCATGGAGTGTATTGTATGTGAATGGATGCATGTGATTCATTGTAAGTGTCTCTGTAGCCACAGTGTAGCCACTGTGTGTGTTGTAGTTAAAAAGTGTGATGTCTCTAGTCCTAGAGAAAAGGGCTTTCCCTTTAGTAAGGGATAATACTGATTTATGTGTGTGTGTGTGTGTGTGTGTGTGTGTGTGTGTGTGTGTGTGTGTGTGTGTGTGTGTGTGTGAGAGAGAGAGAGAGAGAGAGAGAGAGAGAGAGAGAGGACTGGGTCAATAACATGGCCCCCGGGAGCTGTGCTCATTTTCATAAGCACTACCCCCTTCACAGCTCTGAACAATGCCTCAAAGTGATTCAGCAGCAGTGCAGGGCCCCTCTGGCTGGTGGCCTAGTATCATTGACTTTCTTTGAGCTGGTGGCTGTGTAGCCAGGCTACAACACAGAACTAGCCTGGCTGTAGAGGGTGTGTATGGTGAGATCAGATAGGTGTCCTGGGGCACACAGTGTTACCAGGGTGTCAGGAAAAGACGAGGCAACCTTGAACCACACAGACAACCTGAGCAAAAACATGAATGAAAACTGAAAAGTCTGTTTCTCTATGTGTGACTTAGTGCTGTGGTGTGTGATATGAGTATGATCTGGTCTGGTGGTGTGGAGTTGTGTCAGAGGCAAGGCTAAGTGGAGAAATATCTCCATTTCTGTGGGATTCAGTGTTGGTGTGTTTCTTTGCTGATGACGCAGATTGCACTATACTTGCTATCACTCTCTTATGAGGCAAAGAAAGAAAAACTGAAGTACTGAGCACTGAAACAGAAGAGAAATGGGTATGGGTGTATAACACCCATGCACGCGTGCACGCACACACACACACACAATATTCAAGATTTAATTCCTTTTAACCCCTTTTGGGGTATGGAGGATAACAAACAAAGTCGAGAAGAGAAAAGATCTTACAGCAATACACCCAAAAGTATCACACACACATGCACGCACGCACACACACACACACATATTAAAAATTTGCACATGCATATATGTCTAGACACATTATATATGAACACAATAACAAACATTTTCTATAACTGGCATAAGTGAGAACATAACGTGTTCTCAAGTTACAGACCAGAGAATTTCCATTTTATAAAAACTAATTATAAAAGGAGCTTAGTTGAATAGACCTTGTGTTTATTGTGTGCATTGTGTTTAAATCTTTGTGATTTTGAACACAGATACCGTGAGGACGGACGATGCAATGGCAGCCTCGCTCACCTGCCTCTCAACCCTATCCGACTGGAGTGGGACTTCACCAAACCGGTATGTATGTCTCTGTGTCTGTCAGCCTGACATTTTGGCATAGAAATGGCTTACTGTCTGGGAAATTTTCAGAGGGGGGGAGGGGGGGAACAGTAAAGTTGGTTTTTATACCCCCGTTTTAATCTGTATATAGTTGCGCAGTTTTAATATGAGTTTCAAAATGTGACAAGGTGACACAGCCCCGATATGGCCTATGTGGTTGGCGGGGCTATAAACAACATGATTGGATTGGGGGGTGGGGGATACACGCTTGTGTGCCTTTGTCTATGAGGGGGCGGGGGTATAAAAAAAGGGGAAAAAACCTGAGAACTTTTGTGCCTAGTGATGGTCATGATTGCCTGGTGTGAGGGTTAAGGCAGCAGAGTAGTGCCCTGTTGTGTGTGTGTTGGTGGACCTCCCTAGGGTGTCGAATCAACTTGTTGAATGCTAAACAACACTCTGTGTATGTGTGTGTGTGTGTGTGTTGTGTGCGTGTTTGTGAGTGCGTGTGTGTGTGTGCATGCATGTGTGTGTTTGTGTGTGTATGTGTGTGTGTGTGCATGGGTGTGTGTGTGTTTGTGTGTGGGTGTGTCAAATCAAATCAAATGTGTGTGTGTCAAATCAAATGAAATGTGTGTTTGTGTGTGTGTGTCAAATCAAATCAAATCAAATCAAATGTGTGTGTGTGTTCTTCAGTGCCTGGACCTGATAGAGTCGAGCCGTGTGATGGCGTGCCAGCTGTGTGAGGACGTGGACCTGCACATCATGATGCACAGCGCCTATGGCAAGGGCTTCATCAAGACCTGCAAGGTGTCTCCTGACGCCTACATCCAACTGGCCCTGCAGCTGGCGTACTACAGGGTCAGTCCCCTCTCAGACGCTTCTTTGTGTCTGTGTCTCTTTCTCTGTGTCTCTCTGTCTGTCTGTCTGTCTCTTTCTCTCTCTCTCTCTATACTGTCTCCTTCTGTCTGTCTGTCTGTCTGTCTGTCTGTCTGTCTGTCTTCTCTCTCTCTCTCTCTCTCTCTCTCTCTCTCTCTCTCTCTCTCTCTCTCTCTCTCTCTCTCTCTCTCTCTCTCTCTCTCTCTCTCTCTCTCTCTCAGACACACACACTGACACACACACACACACTGTTATTTTTGAATATATATATATATATATATATATATATATATATATTTATTTATTTATTTATATAAGCACTTAAACTTCCTAGCTGTCAACAAGACTCCATGTTTACAGCTTACTCCTCATCTCTGAGCCAGTCTCTTGTCAAATGACTAGGATTCAACCCTATTTGTCTCTTGTTTTTTTCCGATTTGCAAAACACTCTCTTTACTTCTTATTCCTGGTGTAGTTCTCCTGTATTTAGTCTCCTCCCTTGTCTCCCAGGAAAAGTCATGAACACACTCTTCCTTATCATGTGTTGCAGTCTGCGGGCAAATTCTGCCTGACCTACGAGTCATCGATGACCCGCCTGTTCCGTGAAGGTCGCACAGAGACAGTGAGGTCATGCAGCAAGGACACCTGTGCCTTCGTGCGGGCCCTGGAGGCCAAGGCTGGGGTAAGATTGTTATTTACCATTACCACTATTTGCCATTTGTTAGCGCATGTAAAAGAACCCACGGCAACAAGGGGGTTGTCCCTGGCAAAAAATTCTGTAGAAAAAACCCTCTCTGATAGGGAAACAAATACAGTTGCAGATAGGATATTAGGCACAAGCATTTTACTGCAGACTCCCTAAAGATCCTTTTTCGTGATGTTCCACCAGACACCATTTTTAATTTTCTGAGAGAATCAGGCTTTTCTGTCTGATAAGAGTGAAAGTGGTATAGTTGGTTGCTGAGAACAAGGTTGCGTTAAGGAATGTGGTTTTGGTTTTATCTCATTTTATGTGTGGTTGATGTGGTTTTTCCCACAATGCGGTGCCTGCCCTGGGTTGACCCTTATGGTTGACCAGGGCATTGATAGAAGGAAGGACAGTAGAGTTGGTTTTATACCCTGTTTTAATCTGTATATAGTTGCACAGGTTTATTCTGAGATTTAAAATTTTACTAGGTGACAGCCTTAATATGGCCTGTGTGGTCATCTGGGCTATAAATAACATGATTGGAGGGGGGGGGGGGGGCTGCTGCCACATTTTTTATGGTATAGAAGGGCTGATATTGTACACTGCTGCTATGTCTCTCTCTCTCTTTCTCTTTACACAGTGACATGACTAGGCTTTGTCCCACAGCTCCTTCTGTCCCAGACCTCCTCCTGTCCCTTCTGTCCCACTGCTGTTCACAGGGAAGTGTTAATGTTGGACTGCCATGAGACCACCAGCTAGAAAAGGCTCTGAACTGATGGTCACTTTGTTGGTGTTAGTTGATGTAAACAGTACAGCAAACACAAAAGCTAGCACTTAGTAGAAAAACTAATTGTAATACAATTGTGCAGGATAAGATGAAATGACGGTGCTTGTGTATGTGAAAGTGTGTGTATGCTCGTGTCTGTGTGGTTTGTGTCTGTGGTGTGTGTGTGTTTGTGTGTGTGCACACATCTGTTTGTGTCTGTTGTATGTGCCTGCCTGTGTGTTTGTATCTGTGTGATGTGAGTGTGTGTCTTTGTAATGTGTGTGTGTCTTTATAATGTGTGTGTCTGTGTCTGTGTGTGTGTGTGTGTTTGGTGTGTATGTGTCGGTCTCTGTCTCCTTGTATGTGTTTCTGTCAGTATCTCTGTCTGTGTATGTGTTTCTGTCTCTGTGTATGTGTATATATATGTCTGTCTCTCTGTGTGTATATATATACAACATGGTGTGACTGTCCCCACAGAAAGAGGAGCTGATCAAACTGCTGAAGGCGGCAGCCAACAACCACCAGCGTCTGTACCGCAACGCCATGACGGGGGAGGGCATTGACCGCCACCTCTTCTGCCTGTACGTGGTCTCCAAATACGTGGGGGAGGACTCCCCCTTCCTGGCCGAGGTGCTGGGGCAGCCCTGGCGCCTCTCCACCAGCCAGGTAAACACTCACTGAATCACTCCCTGTGTGGCAAAAAAAAAAAAAAAAGTATTAAAAATATAAATAGAATTTTTTTTTTTTTTTTTTTTTTTTTTTTTTTTTTTTAAATGGACTGTTTGGCCCCCAAAAATGTATAAAATATCATTTAAAAAAATTAAATTACAAAATTTTTAATAATTTTTTTGAAAAAAAAATGACTGGCTCTTTCGGGAGGGGTGAGGGGGGGGGGGGGGGGGGGGGGCGAGGCGGCAGGGATGTTCTCCTGCATGAACCACTGGGTCATTGGGAAGGAGGGCTGGTTAGGTGACTTGACAGATTGTCCTTTCAGCCCCAAGTTGTCAGATTGGGTTGGGGGGAGGAGTTGTTTGTTTCTTGGCTGGAGCTCCAAGGTTCTCCAGTGTTGAGATTTTATGAATGTGACCATTTTTGCCCTGCATGAAGGTAGCTGCATTCCAACTTTCGGGATGTGTTTCCGTAACCCACCGAACGCTGACATGAATTATAGGATGTTTAATGTGCATATTTGATCTTCTGTGTGTGTATATGTATGCATACAAAGGGAATGAAGACACTGGCAGGTCTGCATTTGAAGTTGACCTGAGAGATCGTAAAAATCCCCACCCTTAATTCACCAGGTTACTGCTGAGATTCAAACCCAAGACTTCATGGACCTATGGGATTGAAGTGAAAACAGTCTTAACCTCTTTACTGCACTGTTGACAAACAGCGATTGTCATAGAAACTACCACCCGCAATGTTCAGTTGACGATCGCTGTTCATCATGATTCAACCCTCTCTCCGTTTTGTCCAGCATGTGCCAGAGCTAAGCATGATAGCAGCGAAAGGGTTAAACACTCGGCTATAGCATCAACCATATCCTGCAACTGGTTTTGATCCTGATATAAAGTGAGAGGTGTGTGACTGGTGCTGATGTGTGTGTGTGTGTGTGCAGACTCCTCACCAGCAGACAGACAAGTTGGACCTGAAGAAACACCCTGACCGCATCTGTGGAGGAGGGGGCTTTGGACCTGTGAGTCAGGGAGGGGGGGGTGGTGATGTGAAATATCGTCTGTGTGTGTGTGTGTGTGTGTGTGTGTGTGTGTGTGCGTGTGTGGTGTGTGTGGTGTGTGTGTGTGTGTGTGTGTGTTTAGTGTGTGTGAGTGTATTGTGTGTGTGTGTGTGTGGTTACTGGTTACTGCAAGGACAGTGTCACCCTTGTGTTTTTTTCTTTATTCTTTTTTTGTTTGTTTTTGTTTTGTCTTTTACTGTCTTTTACTTTTTCCTGTCTGTATATTTGGTTCTCTTTTAGAATAGCTTTTTTTTTATTAACAGCAGCAATTCCCCAGGAACTGATGTAATGATATGATGATAAGAGAGCATTTATACAGCCCAATGTTCAAGTTTTCAAGTTTTCATACTGTGTTAAATGTGTGTTGCACACAGCACCTCTCATTATCGTCTCATCCACAAAGGACCTTTGACATTAAGTTCAATTTTCTCATCAAACTGGGAAGAAAGATAAGGCTGGAAATCGAACCCAGAACTCACAGTTTACTTGTTAAGCAAGTGAATGTCTTAACCATCCTGTCACCTGCTTATTGGTGTGTCTGAAACAACTAATGACAACAGTGGTTGCTGTCTGGGCATTCAATGCAAAATATAAATGATGTAATAGTGATGTGTGCCCATGATTATGATTACAGCAACCACATCACTCTGATGTGTAGCCAGGCGTATGATCACATTGCTTTCAGTCACACCACACTGACATAACATATGTGACGCTCCACCACATAATGAGACGGAGTGCACATGAGGTCAATTTTTAGTTATTGACATGTTATTAATGTGCAATAAAGTGGCTATCAAATACAAAAAACAGATTGAAAATCGGACAATTCTGTGCAACATTATTACAAATTGAAATGATAGACTGCAGAATGTGACAAAATGAGAAACGGGCAAGTTTATTTTAGTAACAGGTTGTCAGAATGAGTGCTTTGGTATTTTCAAAACACATTTAAAAGGAAAAGGAATAAAAATGATACCTTGATATTTCATTATAAGATAAATAAACAGATCTAGTTTAATAATCAATCAAAATCACAAAATTGACAACTTGACCCCGCCTGCCTTTAAAGGCTCCTAGCGCAAAATTGGGTAATGTGCAAAGCGACTCATTTCGTGGTGGAGCGCCACATATGACATAAAGTGGTAATAAAATAAAATTTAAAAAAACACCGCAGCTCTTGTTTCATAAAGTGTGTCTGACACCAAACTGATACATCAAAGTCATCATCATTATCACACACTGTATCTGACATCACACATACACGACTACCATCATGACCATCATCACCCACTGATATCAACGCTGTTTGCAGGTGGCTGATGACGGCTATGGCGTGTCTTACATCATCGCGGGGGAGGACACCATTTTCTTCCATATATCCAGCAAGAAGTCCTGTCCTACCACAGTGAGTGCATGTTGTTGTTGTTGTGTTGTGCCATTCTTGTCTTGTTTCATGTCCTCCAGCAGTGGTCAGTCTGTTAGGACAGCAGTCCCTGGTCAGTGGGATGTTTGGTCAGTCAGCTTTCACCATTGTCCATGAGTTTATTCTCTTATTAGAGAGCAAAGAAAGGTTGTGCAAATAAAGGTTGCAAAGATAAAAGTTGTGAAAAGATAACGGTTGTGCAAAATATAGGTTGTGCATAGAAAGGTGTTGCAAAGATAAAGGTGTTGCAAAGATAAAGGTTTTGCAAAGAAAGGTTGTGCAAAGAAAGATTACACAAAGAAAGGTTGCAAAGGTAAAGGATGTGCAAAAAAAAAAGGTTAAAGGAAGTGAAGACAATATGAATTTATGAAAGGAAAAGATAGCTGCTGCCATTTAACTGGTCAAAGACTCCATACTTTTCTGTTCTTACAGAAAGAAATCCAAAGTCCTTTATTGAGTCACTCTGACCCTGTATGAAAAAATTTTTTAAAAGGACAGTGGTTTAAAAAAAAGATTAAAGCATGCTTAGAAGATCTTTGGTCCTATGTAAGACTTCTGGATGATTAAGATCTCCACTTGTGCAGTTGTCATAACAGCTATATCCATGTGTGTTTTGCAGGGCTCCCACAAGTTTGGTCGTCTGATCCAGCAGTCGTTTGCTGACATGCGGGCAATCTTCGACAACAAGTGACGTGGCGTTGCCTTGACCTTGTAGTCTCTGTTCTTGTCAGCATGGACTCTTCTGTGTGTGTGTGTGTGTTGTGTGTTTGTGTGTGTGTGTGTGTGTGTGTTGTGTGTGTGTGTTCGTGTGTGTGTGTGTGTGGTGTATGTGTGTGCATGAACAGGCATGCCAGTTTCTTTCTTTTTTTTGGTTTTGTTCGAATATTTCATTTCAGTGGGCACTGTTAGTTTTTCAAGTGGCATGAATTTTAAGAAGAGTAAGTAGAGGTTGCATGGTTGATGGACCAATTTGAAGTCATAGCTATCATCAACATTGAAGGACAGACAAACAAAGAAAATGGACATTTGAGAATAGTGTGAGTCATGGTCATCGTCACCATTCCAAGGTCAGTCATCAAAGATACAGCAAAGAAGACCTGATCGTATAAGAACGGTCTGTGTTCTCTTTGACAGCAATCAAAGACAGGCAATGTTTTTTCATGCACACTTGTGACCATCTGTTAAGGTGAAGAAAAAAAAAAAGACTGTGAAAAAAAATGTTGGTAGAAAAGCATTTCAGAAGACATGGAATGAAAATGATAAAGACATGAATGTGCTGGCAGTCGACATCAGAATAAGCTGCGTCCTCTTTGAGTGTCCTCCCTCCTGGGGTGTGCATGGGGAGGACAGTTCTTCCTGTTGTTCTCTGTGTCAGGAAGAGAAAAGAGGGAACTGTCTGTGTGATCAAATTTGAATGCAACCTGTGTCACTTTTCCAGTGATGTGGCTTGTGATAGGGTGATCACTTCCACCTCCCCCACCCTCCCCTCCCCTCCCCTCCCCTCCCCTCCCCTCCTGTCAGTTACTTCTGTGTTAGGCAAAGGAAGGAATATTTCTATCACCTCCCTCCCCCACACTCTGCCCAAGCGGCTTTCATAAGCCACAGCAGTTGTTGTTTTGCTCTGTTGTTTAGTTCCCAGTCCATGAACAGGGGTGTCTGTAATGGTACATCTGTAAACCTCAGACCAGGAAAGATTTGACGCCTCATTGAGTTCACCCTTTGTACATAGGCTTTTGTTTGTTTTGGTGGTTTTTATTGGGTTTTTTTGCTTGGTTTTGTTTTGAATGCTATCATATATATTTATATATATGAATTTTGTTAGAAGTGTATTGGGAAGGTTGAGTCTGTTTGGCTTTTTTAGTCTTGCCTGGTTTGAATAGTGAATTCGTCATTTTGTGAATGTGTTAATTCAAAGAGAAAAAAAAATTAAAAGAGAAAAAAGTATTTAGATATTCATAGAGTATTGTGTATGTAGAGAGAGGAGAGGGGAATGTTTGCCATAGAGATAAATGTTTATCCTCAGATTTTTTTTTTTTTTTTAAAGAAGTTTTATAATATTGCATTGATGTGCATACCATACTTGTTTGGATTTTTTTTGTTTGGTTGGGTTTTTTTTGGGGGGGGGATGCACTGTTGTAAAATCTGCACTTGTTGATTCTTTACTTTTTTTAAGACTCACAGGATGTTCATGTGTAAGTATAGGCCAGTGTGGAAAATCAGACACATGAAGACAACATGCTAACCAGTCATGGATCCAGGTCCCAGCCTGAGGTTAGGAGGCTCCGCCATTTTCACCTGAAGGTCTCAGTGCAGCGCTCCAAGGATTGTTAAGGAGCATAGGAAGAGAGGAAGGAAGTAAGCAAAAGAGAAAGAGAGGATTATCTGTTCACTGCTAGACACTTGTGACCTTTTGGACTCTGGGCTGCAGAAACAGGGATGGCTGTGTCAGACAGATTCAGGCTTTTAAAACATTGGTAGGTCAGGTGCTGTCTGAGCGTTCGATGAAGAAGAGGGTGGAGGGAGAGGCTTCTGAACAATGGAACAGCCTGTAAGCCTGATGTATCGTGGAGGGAGGAGCCTGAACAATGGAACAGCCTGTAAGCCTGATGTATCTGCGAGGGAGAGGCCTGAACAATGGAACATCCTGTAAGCCTCATGTATCATGGAGGGAGGGGCCTGAACAATGGAAACAGCCTGTAAGCCTGATGTATCTGCGAGGGAGAGGCTCTGAACAATGGAACATCCTGTAAGCCTCATGTATCGTGGAGGGAGGGGCTCTGAACAATGGAACAGCACTGTAAGCCTCATGTATCATGGAGGGAGGGGCCTGAACAATGGAACAGCCTGTAAGCCTCATGTATCGTGGAGGGAGGGGCCTGAACAATGGAACAGCCTGTAAGCCTCATGTATCATGGAGGGAGGGGCACTGAACAATGGAACAGCCTGTAAGCCTGATGTATCTGCGAGGGAGAGGCCTGAACAATGGAACAGCCTGTAAGCCTCATGTATCATGGAGGGAGGGGCCTGAACAATGGAACAGCCTGTAAAGCCTGATGTATCTGGGAGGGTGGAGGGAGAGGCTCTGAACAATGGAACAGCCTGTAATCCTCATGTATCTGGGAGGGTGGAGGGAGGGGCCTGAACAATGGAACAGCCTGTAAGCTCATGTATCTGGGAGGGTGGAGGGAGGGGCTCTGAACAATGGAACAGCCTGTAAGCCTCATGTATCTGGGAGGGTGGAGGGAGGGGCCTGAACAATGGAACAGCCTGTAAGCCTCATGTATCTGGGAGGGTGGAGGGAGGGGCCTGAAAAGGGGGCAGCAGCTAGTTACCCAGAAAGCTCAGTCTTGTCAAGAGTAGTATGTATAGTGAAAAATGGAGCCATATGTTGTTACAGCATTGTTGCGTGTATTATTCTTCTCTTTCAGGCCAGATCCAGCCTGCAGTACGTCTCTTTAAAGCGGCTCAGAAAGCTCAACAGATGGTGAAACATTTGACATGAATAACGTTGACACAGTCACACACGATGGCAGTGTGAAGACTTGTTTGCAGTAGAGAATCTCTGTCATTCTGTTGACCCCTGATCTCGGCCATTGCGCAGCATATCTTGAACTGGACAAGTGACGTATCTGATGTGCGCTTGTTGTTTCTTTATGTGGATTTGTTTTGAGTTTTGCTACTGTTTCAGTTGTTTTATTTGAATGGCACAGTCAACATTGTTTCCAATAAGATTTTTGTTTAACTTTATTGTATTTTTTTCCATTATTGAAGCAGACAAACTTGCCTTAAACACAATAAGGTTAATGTTTCTTTTTAAAGTTTTGTGTATCGTGCGAAAGTGAATATCTCTTCAGAATTTTTAGATACTGCAAATGTCAATATTTCTGGGAAGTTGTTTTTTTTTTAAAACTGGAAAATTGAATATGTCATCAAAATTTTTAGGCACTGCAAAAGTTTCTGTGTATTTTTATTTCATATACTGTAAAAGTGTTTTTGTTGTTTTTTTAAGTGTTTTGGATAACGTGATCACGTTTTCTGACTAACTCAGGAATAGGTTCACCACCCGTGTTATTTTTATTTGACATTTGATGGCAGAAAGAAGGGAAAAAAAAGATTTGATGAGGATAGAAATTCTTAACAGAACCCCCAGCACCCCCCCACCCCCCCCCCCCCCCCCCCAACACACACACATACACACACACACACACTGTCTTACCTTTCTCATATAGCACATCCCTAGTGGGAGGGGGTCTGTAAGCATAATCATGATTGACCTTATAGCACAGGGGGGCTGTGATCCTGATCCTGTAGCACAGGGGGCTGTGATCCTGATCCTGTAGCACAGGGGCCTGTGATCCTGATCCTGTAGCACAGGGGGCTGTGTGATCCTTTATCCTGTAGCACAGGGGGCTGTGATCCTGTAGCACAGGCGGCCTGTGATCCTTATCACTGTATCACAGGGGGCTGTGATCCTGATCCTGTAGTACAGGGGCTGTGATCCTGTAGCACAGGGGCCTGTGATCCTTATCCTGTAGTACAGGGGGCTGTGATCCTGTTAGCACAGGGGCTTTGATCCTGTAGCACAGGGGGCTGTGATCTGTAACACAGGGGCTGTGATCCTTATCCTGTAGCACAGGGGCTCTGATCCTGTAGCACAGGGGGCTGTGATCCTTATCCTGTAGCACAAGGGGCTGTGATCCTGATCCCTGTAGCACAGGGGGCTGTGATCCTGATCCATGTAGCACAGGGGGCTGTGATCCTGATCCCTGTAGTACAGGGGGCTGTGATCCTTAGTGTATAGCCCTGCCAAGCAGTCTGGAAGAAAGTGGAGACCTGTTTTCATTTATTTTCTGTGACCTAAAACAATGGCCAGTATGTGAATATGATGCACAAACTGTACCCTCTCCTCTCTCTCTACTCTCTCTCTCTCTCTCCTCCTCTCTCTTCTCTATTTTTCTCTCTTTTACTCTCTCTCTCTTCTCTCTCTCTCTCTCACTCTCTCTCCTGTGACTTTTCTGTTGCTGGGTCTCTTTTTTTTTGTTGTTGTTTTTTTTTGTTGCTGGGTTTCCTGTATGGGGATTGATGAGTTGCGTCCATTTCAGACAACTAAGCTAATCCGGACCTTAGAGTAGTAGTAAACAGCCTTGTCTGATTATTGATGGCAGGCAATGCAAGGTCTTTCTCAGCTCGTTATCATTCCAACTTTCTTCCCCCCCATGACTTCCATGTCTGCACTGTGTCTGTTGATTTGCTGGGGGGGCGGGGTGAGGTGACTTGTAAAGCCATGATACATCTTGATGGATCCTTAACTTTCTCACTGTATTGATATAACCAGAGTAAATCGCCTCGCGTATGTATAAGAACAAATGCACAAGTCTTGATAACTTTATGTACTGATGGACTTGAGAAGGAGGTAAGATGATGTATCCCCAGTTGTAGCTGGTGACAAGGGCGAATGTACTGTAGAGGAGAAGTTGGGGGGGGGGGGGGGGGGGGGGGGGGGATTTTTTTTTTTTTTTTTTTTAGGTAAGAACGAATCCAATCTGGCCAATTTAACAACAAAATATTATGAAAGGTTTTTAGCCTTTTTTTTTTTTAAATTGGGGAACGGGGGGTGTTTCGCTATCAACTTTTTTTCTTTTTTACTTGTATGTTAATCATTACGACTTATCATTTTTGGGGTTTGGGGTTTTTTTTTTTTGTTTGTTGTTTTTCTTAGGGGGGGGGGAGGGGGGATTCAAATGAAAGCATAGTAATGAATAAAATTTTATAGCAGTGATTTTCATTTCAGTTACTCTCTTTTTTTCCTGTCTTTTGTTCCTTGTGGTTGAAATCACATAAGACCAGAGTATTGAAAGGTGATGAAGAGATTTTGAGATGATTGCTTTTCATTTTGGTAATCGATTCATATTTGTCATTGATTATGATTTGGCATGTGGGATGTCGAGTGTGACAGACTCTTGATTTTTAAGCGTACCGTGTATTCCTTGCCAGTGTTGTAGTTTTCAGAGTGTATGAACTCGAGTGAGTCTTGTCATTGCTGATGGTGTTAGTTTTATCGTATTATTATATTTAGTGTGCATGTTGTGCAGTGTGAGGGGGGATGTGGGTGTGTGTGTGTGTGTTCTATGAATATTTTTGCAGTGCAATGCAAAAATAAAGTGAGGGGGCATTGGATTTTTCTGTGTGGTTTTAATTATTGTGTGGGTGTGTGTGCATGCTCTGTCTCTTGTCTGTCTGTCTGTCTGTCTGTCTGTCTCTCTCTCTCTCTCTCTTCTCTCTCTCTCTCTCTGCTCTCTCTCTCTCCTCTCTCTCTCTCTCTCTTCGTATATATTCTCTCTTTCACTCTCTCTGTCTCTGTCTGTCTCTCTCTCTGTCTCTGTCTCTGTCTCTGTCTGTCTGTCTGTCTCTCTCTCTCTCTTCTCTCTCTCTCTCTTTTCTCTCTCTCTCTCTCTCTCTTTCTCTTTTGTAAGCATTTGTTTGTATTTTAAACATTTCTAACCCAAAAACAAACCCAAAAAATAACCAAGCAAAACAAAGAAACATGATCCATCATCCAGTATTTCTGTAAAAAGAAACGTGAAATAGGCATCCAGTATGCTCTAAGGAACATGAAAACATATCCAGTATGTTTTAAAAGGAAAACATAATCATAAGTAGCTCTAAAAGGAAAAATGATCATAATCCGTATGCTGCAAAAGGAAAAATAATCATCCAGTATGCTCTAAAAGGAAAATGATCATAAACCAGTATGCTGCAAAAGGGGAAAAAAATCATCATCCAGTATGCTCTAAAAAATATGATCATCATCCAGTTGCTCTAAAAGAACCATGATTATCATCCAGTTTGCTCTAAAAGAAATATGATCATTAAACCAGTATGGCTTAAAAAAAAACCATTTATCGTAAACCCCGTATGCTCTAAAAGGAATATGATCATCATCCAGTATGCTCTTAAAAGAACCATGATCATCATCCGTTTTGCTCTAAAAGAAATATGTCACATCCAGTATGCTCTAAAACGTGAAATCATATCCAGTAAAGCTCTAAAGAAACTCATCATCCAGTATGCTTAAAGGAAAAAAAAAATCATCCAGTTTTCTCTAAAGGAACTCATATCCAGTATGTTAAAAGGAAAACATAATCATCCCGTTTGCTCTAAAGGAAAACCCAAACATCCCTCCAGTTGCCTAAAAAGGAAAACAATCATTTCAACCAGTATGCTGCAAAAGGGAAAAAAATCATCATCCGTTTTGCTCTAAAGGAACATGATTTATAATCCCGTATGTCAAAAGGAAAACAATCATCCAATTTCCCGTATGCTCTTTAAAAAAAAATGATCATCACAGAGCTCTAAAAGAACCATGATCGTCACCCCGTAGCTCTAAAGAAAATGATCATCATCCAGTATGCTCTAAAAGAAAATATGATCATCATCAGTATGCTCTAAAAGAAACTTTCACATCCGTATGTTTTTAAAGAAACGTATCATCATCATATCTTAAGGAAAAAACATCATCATTCATAAGCTTGACTGGCATGCAAAGGGAATTGGTAATTCTATTGAGTTTTTGATACTAAAGGAAACATCAGAAACTACTGTTGTTTGTTTTTTATGAGCAAAAATGCCCTGCACTGCCCTCAAGTTTGAAAGTCACCCGCAATTTGATTTCAGCGGGGGAGAGATTTTATCTGGAAAAAAAGACAGGAGAAATGGAAAAAGGGAAAACAGGGGGGTGAGGAAAAAAAAAGGAAAAACAAAGCAGAAACAAAAGAGGGTAGCACAGAGGGAACCCTAGCACAGAATTTTCAGAAGGTGGGGGGCCCCTAGAAACTGACAAGCCCCGGGCATCCCAAGGGGAAGCAAATAAATGTGGCTAATTTGATCCCTTCTAGCACGGATACAAGTTTCTGTAGTTACAATAATCACTGCACGGGAGCCAAAGCTAAACATATTTGAATTCAAAAAACGTTATTTGAAAACGGCATCATCCATGGCAGCCTCTTGAATAGCAGTTCTCATTTTCCTTAAAGAAAGGAGACATCATCGAAGTCAGGTAGGGCTCCCTGTCTGCAATACTGCCACATGCACCATTTTTTTCCATCCTGTGTGGGGCCCTGAAATCATTTTAATCACAGTGACTCTAGGATTTCAGTGAGAACATGTGTTGTTCTGGGTGATCCACACAGTTGTTGTTTTTTTTGTTTGTTTTTTTGGGTTTTTTTTTGTGTAGTCCCGGTTTTGCCCCACCATAAAGGTCGCTGAATCCGGGTTACGTGGTGTATGCTGGATTTTTTTTCTTTTTTTCATAACCACGAATGTTGACAGAAGTAAGGAACTTTAATCTTTGACCTTAGCATGTGTTATTATATGCACGAAGGGACTAAATTAACCCCTGGCGATCTTTCATTTGAAGTTGACTGGGGGGGTCCTAAATCTCCACTTTATTTACCTGACACACTGAGATTCAAACCCCCGATTCCTGGACTATAGGGGTTGAAGTCACACGGGATTAACCACTCCGCTATAGTTTTTTTTGGGTGTTTGATTAAAGAGATGTTCAAGAAAACTGGTCCATTCATATTCATTCTATTGACAAATAATAGTCTTAAACTCGAATTTTTTAACTGAAAAAAGCGTTTTCTTCAGTAAATAAAAAGGGCAGCTCGAGGGTTTCTAAAATATTTCTTTCATATACATGGGAATGAGGGGATAGGACTCTTCTGCATGTTTGTTTGCTTGTATTTCGTTTCACATTTGGGATTGGGATGTGTTGAGAGTGGACCATCTACTGGTATCTTCTTGGCCACCACGCGCGCATTATTAAAACAACACACAACAACATAAACTTCATGACAGTGGCGAACATAATTTTCAGGAGGTGTACCGCTATTCGGCGAACTCTGAGGAAAGAAGTGTGTCGGCGGAGATTAACCCTACAGACCAAGTGTACGGCCCACGAGAGGAGCTGGAAAGGAACATTGCATTATTTTACCCAGACAATTCTGACGGTCTTGTAAATGCGAACGAGAGAAGAGATTATCAAGAAGAAAGAGAAGAAGATGGAAAGTCTTTCTATTCAGTGTGAATTTGTGAGGTAGTGATATAATAAATCGGTGTTGATCTTGTTTACTTGCACTTGCAGGGTTGTACTTACATGCTATCTATATATATCATAAAGTTATTGGCACACCTGTTACAATGTTTTCTCTTCAGCTGTACTGGCAATGCACAGATGTAAGGCCTAAGCATTAGTCTGTCACGGTCTGGCCTTAAACAAACAGTGCACGTTTACATCTCAGGATAAGGCCCACGCGGCAAGGCGTGAGCGTGTCTAATGTAAGGAAAGAGAAGCCAGCCCAATTAAGTTCTAGAATTAAACCAAAAATCTATGTTGGGAGTAATCAGAACAAACAATAACAAATAGGACAGCCCCTTGTTGGCTGCTTCAGTCAGCCAATGTCAGTCGCTTCAGTTTGCATTATATTTCTTGACAAATGCCGAAGCTTTTTGCTGTTTTGGTGTAAAATGTTAGTGAGTGAAAGAAATCTTTGTGGTTGTACTCTTTGACAAAACGATGAGCATTGTATTTCCTGTCAGTGCGGCAAAATCTGTGTCATTCCGAAGTTGTCTGTCAATATTACTCCTTGAAGATTTTCAAAATAACGTTTGTGTGCGCATGCAGCAGAGTTTTTATTTGATTACATATATTAGAATCCAGCGGAGGAGTTATCGGATTTAGGGATGTGTTTTAACCACGCCCATACACCATCATAAGCAGCCTTTCTGGGGACTCGTTCTTTACTGTTTGTGTCCCTGGGACAGAATGCTATGTGTGTGACAAGAGTGAACTTCCCTCTTGGGTGTGCATCGTTTCATGGAAGAGTCGGGGGGCAGTGTACCTGGCACACAGAATACTAATGAACAACTGCTAACTGTAATGATTAGGCTAAAAAAAGTGTCTTCAGTACTCTCGTATCATGGATCAGAGTCAACAACAAAGTTTGAAACTGAAAGGTACTGGTATCTAGGCTGAGGTGTGGTCTCTCTCTCTATGTCTGTCTGTCTGTCTGTCTCTCAGTCTCTGTTGTCAGTCTGTTGCTCTCAGTCTCTGTCCTCTGTCTCTCTGTCTCTGTCTTCTCTCTTCTCCTCTCTCTCTCTCTCTCTCTCTTCTCTCTACTCTCTCTCCTATCTCTTCTCTCATCTCTCTCTCTCTCTCTCTCTCTTTGTTTTGGTTGGTTGTTGTGGTTGTTCGTTTATGGCTTTTTGTGTTTATTTTTTTGCTAGATAGATGTTGATAAAAAAAAAACAAATCTTTTGATTGATTACTTTCAAATTGTACAATCTGAAATAAAATTCTTGATTGATTTGATTTGATTTGATTTGATTTGATTTGATTTGATCTTCTCTCTCTCTCTCTCTCTCTCTCTCTCTTCTCTTCTCTCTCTCTCTCTATCTCTCTCTTCCTCTCTCTCTCTCTCTCTCTCTTAGAAAGCCAAAAGAGCTGAAGTGTTGTGAAAGTGGTGTGAGTCCCACGGAGCTATAACTAGATATGCAATTGTTATGTAAAATATGTCTAATGTTAGTCATGTAAAGTACGTAACTGTGTCAACCTTGTCATGTAGGACTGCATTAGCTTTCTTTGCCTACAAGCGCCTTTCTGTCGCAGGTTTTCACAGTCAGTCAGTTCAGTTTCATCTTCATTATACCGTTCCTTCTGGGATGTTAGGGTTCTCTTTAGGTTTGTCCATCAAGCTGAACAACATGTCAGATCACCAAGGACGGATTGTCTTGTAGTTGTTGGGGGTGTCAGTTCATATCTGCTGCCTTTCAGCTTCATTCAGACATTCTTGATTACGGGCTTTCCCGCATTATCTTCATCACTACCAGACTACGTTCTTTCTGATGCTTCTTTTTTGTATTCTCCTGACTGATTCTGGTTATTTCTATTTTTGATCCCCCCTCTCCCCTCTCTTTTTCACCATTCAACCACCATCACCATATCAGTGTGTCTTAGAATCCATCTCGTTTTGACCACCAGTGTAAGGGTAAGTTAGGGATTATGTTTATTGAATACACATTTATGTGTTTAAATAATAATAATTAAATGAATCGTTTCGACATTAATGTTCTGGACAGTTGGGGATAAGTAATATATATATATTATATATATATATAGTTATCATAAATATATATTATCTATATCTTTATATATATATATATATTATATATTTTGTATTTTGGTTATTTGTAATTTGTATTTTGTACCACATTTAGGTCACGCAGAGGAATCTTCGTGAAATTCGGGCCTGCTCTCCACGGTGAGGAGCGCGTCGCCAAATGTGCAAGCGACTACCCATTTTTTTTCTTTTTCCTGCATGCTAGTGTATTTGTTTCCATTATTCAGAGTGGCTTCTTTCTACAGATTTTGCAGGGAAATCCCCTTGTTGCGTGGGTTCTTTTACGTGCGCTAATAGTGGATGTGTAAACACAAGGGGACCTCGGTTTAATCGTCTCATCCAGAAACGATATTTATATATATTTCTATATATTATAATATATATTATATATCATATATATATATATATATATATATTATAATATATATTTATATTTATCGTTTCGGATATATATATATATATATATATATATATATATATATAGTATTATATATATATCTCCATTCATACTTTCTCTCTGTTGGACCCCGATGAAGAGAGTGGAGTCTCTGACGTTTTCGATCCCATACCGACCGCACCAGATTTTGGACACCATTTACCTTCCTGCTGTTATTTGTTTGGTTATTTTTGTTTGGTTTTTTGTTGTTATTATGTTTCGATGTCCCTAATATAGAGCAAGGCCTGAGTGAAAAAAAGTATGTAGAATGTCTATCTGTTATCTTGAAAGAATAAAGTATCATTCATCATTCATTCCTTTATTCATTCAATCTTTCATTCTATCATTTCTGGTGTGGTAGGCTAGGCCAGGCCCTAGCCTTGCGTTTCCAAAGTGGTTGAAGAGATGTCTGTCCTGCCCTACCAGTCTGACAAAATGGCGTGTAATACACAGAGGAGTATTAGTCGAGTATTTTGCTGAACGCATGAACGCTACCGGTGCGGCTCCTGGGTTCTCTGAACACAAATATTATTCTCATGGTATGGATCTTTTTTTTATGGTAGACGGTTTAAAGCATTCAAGCGCCATGGCTGATTTCTTAAGGACATTGGTTGATTTACAGGTGTTTGGAAAAACAGCTTGGAATCAGGTTCATCTTATTTGCCAGAACAATATATCACCGCAGCTCTCTAGAAGGTTTACATGCTTTTTTGTGCAATTGTCGCGATGAGAGTATCATTTGGAAGCTAATCACCTATTTAGCTTTCGTAAGGATGCATATAAAAGATGTTGGCTAGTGGTGTAAAGCCAAGGGATGTGATAAACAGTAAGTTTCTAAGAATCGAAAATTAGTTCTCTGCTCAGGTTAGCCTGTAAGTGAATCTATTTATAAGATCCTTGCTCAGAGCAATCCTTACAGTTGTCATTTTCAGATTTATTTCGGTATTATTTCGACCCCCCCCCGCCTCCCCTCAAAGATAAAACGAAAGAGAATGTGTGTATTGACTATTTAATTATTGGATGCAGATTGAAAATGGGAACACTACTGGGGAAAGACTGAATGAGCTTGTGCATTTATACCAATACTGCCAATCTGTTAGGATGAATCAGTGAATGAGCGTAGGACTTTAAGTATTATATAACATTTTCTAATTTAAATCAGGATGGCAAAAAAGACTGATCAGATGATTCATCACATCAGAATAACAGTACTAATTAATATTAACCAAACTCACTATGCAAAACTTTAGCAGTATATGCACACTCAATTGACTTTATTGATGCGTTGTCAGTTTAATGTATCAGATGCGTCTATGTGAATACTGATAAAGATTAAATAAAACAAACACAAAAAACCAACTCCTGATAGTGGAAACCTGTATGTCAGTGTCGTGTACATTGTGTATCTGGTTTTCGGGTGTGTGGGTGTGTTGTGTGTGTGTGTTGTGTGTGATTTATTTTATTATTTATTTATTTATTATTCTTTTAGATATCGAGGATAAACAGAATAAGCAATCATGTGCTTTTTTCATCCGGTCCCGTGTGTATGCCATTTTTGTAAATCATTGTCATCTGTTCCCACCTGGCACAACGATGGCGACTTTACGAAATGCGGAAACAGGATTTATGTGTGCGCAAGATATTCTTTATGCTGTGCGCGTCGCACCACGGTGGCTCGGTTTCAAAGTGGTCATCGAAGGGACTAGTGTGTGTGTGTGTGTGTGGTTTGGTGTGTGTTGTGTGTGGGTGTGTGTTGTCAAATCAGAATTGATCTTTAGTGATCATGATTTTAGAAGGAAAGAATGCTTTTTAAGATGGAAACAGACTGACGTGTGAATAGTATATTGTTATGAAAAGTTTTGTTTTTAAAACGAGAAGCTCAGAAGGAAAACCAAACCATTCAACTCCAGTGCAATAGCAGAAGAAAAATGGACATATTGTTTCAAACGGTTTTTAATAAAATAAAGCAGCCAGGAAATAATGAACAGACCTTAAAATGGACACATGTATCCTGGATACATTTTTTTCCCAAAAAACCAGGATAAACATTAAAAACAGGTCATATATATATATATAATTATCTGTAACAGTGTGCTTGTGTGTGTGTTGTGTAGAGTGTGTGTGTGTGGGTTGTGTTGTGTGCATGCGTGCATGTATATGTGTGTGTGTGTGTGTGTGTGTGTGTGTGTGTTGAAAGGCTCGCGAGTGCGTGTGTGGTGTGTCTATGCCAATGTATACATGTGAGTGTGTGTGTTATGTCGTAGTTCTGGCACTTAATGCTTGGGTTCAGACTATACACAAAATTGCAGACAAGCTTTATCACACTGGTTATGTTGTGTCTTGTCTGTGGCATGTGATAAAATGCTTCAAATCTGAAATCTGTTGAAACAATGTGGATATAGATTTTCAAATGACTGATATTCCTGGCTGTGTTTCTGAAAATGTTATTAGTGTTAATCTTTGGCCTATGCCTAAGGCTTGCTATGCATCTCTTTTAGTTTTAGTTTTACTGCTAACTGTATTAAGAAGTCCAGGATTTCTAGTTCCTACCAAAGGTCTTTGCATGGGTGGTAAGGTGTCTTTTCAACTGTTGTTGACATGAAAATTTGATCGTTACATTGTTATCATGTTCTGATTTGGCCAGCTGTAGCAAAGGGTGTGAGGTTTTTGTGTTGTGTGTGTTGTAAGTTGTAAATATCAAGCGTAATTGATGTTAATGGAATGAGATTGAGATGGCTGTGCGAAGCACAGGGAGGTGGCTGTAGGTGACTTGTTGGTGCCATTTGCTCCACCTGGGAGTTGAGAGAGGATTAAAAACAGAAAAAATGATGATGTTAACGCAAAATTATACACTGTATTACTCTACTTTATTTGATTGTGGTTATAGTTTGATCATAATGCATTAAGAAACTTATTTGGAATTTAATTATATCATTATCAGAACCAATAGAAAAAGAAAAAAGCGATCATCGTTGTTTTGCTGAGGTTGGGAAAGGCATGTGGGCCATGACATGACGGTGCTGGACTACCAAGATTGATCGACAGAGGATGGAGAAGGTCAGATGTGTTTTCTTTCTTTTCATTTTTAGTAGAAGCTTTTTCCTATCGAGCATGAACAAATATTATATAGCCCTGACAACGTGACATTTCAGAACTATCTCGGTTTCGATTGTTTATGAATCAACATTTGTTTATCCTGTGTAGCGTTGATGTTTTATCAGTCTCTGTTGTAGTGAGCTCAGTAGTAGGCTAGCGATTAGAGCCTAAAGTAAGAGTAGGTTCACAGCATCCTAGTAGATATATTACATCTGTGATTTTTTGATGGGGACGTGGGAAAGCGTACAATGCCTGGTTTTAAACTGAGGTCCTTGTTGTTTGGATTCAGGTCTTCCTTAAATTAAAAAAAGTGAGTTTAAGTTGCAAGACTTTCTTTTAACTTTGTTAAAAAGCATTTAAATTTTAAAACCCCCCTCCCCCAATGGTGTTCAGGGGGGCCCTGTTCGAATTTAAGTACACAGAACAGTACTTGGTACGCATGGCTTAAGTTTAGTGAGGGGCTTTTGGGAAGTGCTGTACTGGAACTGTTGTCATAATATATCCTGGCATCAACAGGCCGAGAGAAGCAGGACACCAGAAAGTGCGTGGTCAAATAATTTAAAGTTTACCCCTTTCCCAAAAAATTGCTCCTTATAGTGGACAAACTGGGGTGGTCCTGTCTTCCCATGAGTCCTAGCAAAACCCTCTTGAAAAGGAGTGGCGGTCTGAAAAGAACACTATGACTTTAAAGGATTTGAACTTGATCTTCCAGCCAAGAACCCAGCATATTGCCCCACTTTTGCAAAACAGTTTGGGTCCTTTTTTATCCTGGCGGTTAGGATGCAGAAAACCGCAAAGTTTTTTTCTGTGGTTTATCACATTTATTTTTTCTTGGGGAGTAAAAGGAAGAGTGACAGTTTAAGAACAGTGATGGTTGTCCAGTTGTTTGACCCCCATTTTTTTTTTTTTTTAAAATAAAATTTTTTTTGGTTTACCAGTTGTTGACATGACGCTGGTGCTCCCACAAACACACTGTGTGCAGGGCGGCAAAGAAATGCTACAAGCCCCCATGAACGTGACCTGCGGGCCCCATGTACACATCCCGCTGCGAGCCCCACTTCCCCCCCTCAAAGTCGACAAGAAGGTCTTCAAGCGGGTCAAACCGTACTATAGGGGCCAGAAGCGGGGACAGGCGGAGGGACTCGGACATGTTGCCCCAAGGGCCCGGCGGGGACAGCTTCGTGCGGGCAGGAAGAGTGACCCCACCTGTCGGCCGCGACTTTTAAAGAGCGAAAAAAACCGCGGCTGGCCTGTGGCGGTGGAGAAGAGCGAGGCCAAGAAGAGGTGAAGGTCGATCAGCGCCGGCGACCCGACTGAGGCGGGGGCCAGGAAAGGGGGTCGACCTACAGGGAAGGGGGGGGCGTTTTTTTTTTTTGTTGTTGTGTTGGTGTCGTCGTTTTGCCTGGGGGGTTTTGGGGGAGTTTGTGTGTATGCTTAAAAGAGTGGACACACCTTTTGGGGTTTTTTTTTTTTTTGGGTGTAAGGGAAAGATTTTTCCCTTCTCCTGGTTTTTAATAAAATTTTAGCTTTTGGGGGATTTTTGTGTGTGTTTTTTGTGTTGGGGTGTGTGTGTGTGTTTTGTTTTTTGTGTGTGTGTGTGGGGAGTTTTGTGTGGGTTTTTTGTTTTGGTGTGTGTGTGTGTGTGTTTGTGTTTTGTGTGTGGTTTGTGTTTGTGTGTGTGTGTATGTTTTTTGTGTTGGGGTGTGTGTGTGGCAGTGTGTGCTGCATGAATGTGCATGCGTGGTGCATGAAAGCGGTGCATGTGTGCGTACTGTGTTGTTAACAGGAGTTTGACTCCACTCTGGGAAAGTCTTTAAATTAGTTAATAATTGAGGTCAGTGTGCGAAACTTACATAAATTTGCGATATGTTAAAAAACCTCATTCGCCTTGGAAGGTAGGCCATTGATACTGGTAGGAAAAAAAGACAATTATGGAAAAAATTTTCATGCCCCACTGGTGCCATGTCTTTGACATCATCCCAATTTTCAGAATACTACTTAATTCATGGCCGGGATAAAAAAGTTGCATAGGTAAAGTTTTCACCCCTTTAGTGAACCTCAGGCCTAGTTAGTGAGGAACAAAAACCCGGGCTAAAAAGCACCCCCAAACAATCAACAATTTTATAATCCTGCAAACATCTTGGCCAGAGGGCACAGGAACCTGCCGTGTTGTCGTAATTTGTTTTTTTCATTTTGGGAAAAATCCCTCTGGGCGGATTTGGGAAAGGGGGAGCCCCAAAAAGTTTCTATTTACTCTGACAAGAAATTTAAATGTTTGTAACCTTCTCAGGAACTCGGGTTGCAAACCTTTCACTACAGGGGCGGGTTTATGGTTATTTTTTTTTAGTTAAATTTTTATTTTTTATTATCATAAATTTTTGTTAGTGAGGTATAGGGAGTGTTGTCATTATCATTGTCCTCACAGTATCACTGTCGGTGACTTGCGGGGCCCAAGGGGGGGTGATGGCAGCAGGTTCGAATGTCAGAAGGCCCGACGCGGAACCGGGGCTGGGAGAGGAGAAAAAAGGGGGGGGAGTCTTTAGCAAAACTTTAAGACAAGGTAAATCTTTAGCAGCATCAAGGCCAAAGTAGTCTGTGCAGACATCAAGGCCATGTAGTCTTTTTGAGACATCAAAGGCCCAAAAGTAAGTTTTAGGGAAAAAATCAAGGCCAATGTAATCTTTAGCAGAACACAAAGGGCCAAAAGTAAGAAAATCAGGGCCCAAATTTAAAATCAAGGCATGTAGTCTGTAGCAGTCATCAGGCCATGTAGTCTTTAAGCAGACATCAAGGCCAATGTAAGTCTTTAGCAGACCCTCAAGGCCCAAAATAAGTCTTTAGCAGAATCATGGCACGTAAGACTCAAGGAAAAGTAAGTCTTTAGCGACTCAAGGCCAAGTAAGGGACATCAAGGCCAATGTAGTCTTTAGCAGACACCCAGGGGCCAATGAAAGTCTTTAGCGGGAATAAAAGGCAATGAAAGTCTTTAGCAGACTTTCAAGGCCAAGTAAGTCTTTGAAGCATCAAGGCCAATGTAAGTCTTTAGCAGACATCAAGCCAATGAAGTCTTTTCGCAGACTCAAGGCCAATGTAAGACATCAGGCCAATGAAAAGATAAAGGCCCCAATGTAAGACATAAAGGCCAATGAAAGTCTTTAGAGACATCAGGCCAATGTAAGACATAAAGGGGCCAAAATGTAAGTCTTTAGCAGGGTAAATTTGGTGGTGGTGTCTGTTTTAAAAAGAGCAGAGTGAATGGGATGATGAATTTGAAGTGCTGTCGTGTGTGGGTGTGTGTGTGTGTGTGTGTGTGTGTTTTTTGTGTGTGGGTGTGTTTTTGTTTGTGTGTGGTGTGTGTGTGTTTGTGTGTTTTTTGTTTTGTGTGGTGTGTGGGTGGGGTGTGTTGGGTGTGTGTGAATGGGACGTTTAATATTGAAGCTGCTGTTGAAAGTGTGTGTGTGTGGTGTGCGTGTGCGTGTGCGTGTTTTCTTGTGTGTGTGTGTGTGTGTTTTTTTGTTTTGTGTGTGTTTTGTGTGTGTGTTGGGCAGACAAAAAGAAGAACCAGCGGGGAGTTTGGAGGATTTTTTAAATGAACCTGACCGGAAATTAACCTGCACATCGCTTAGAGGTTAGTGTCCGGTGTGTGTGTGTGTGTGTGTGTGTGTTTGTTTTGTTGTGTGTGTGTGTGTGTGTGTGTGTGTGTGTGTGGTGTGGTGTGTGTGTGTGTGTGTGTTGGTGTTGTGTGTGAGTGTGTGTGTGTGTGTGTGTGTGTGTGTGTGTGCGCGCGTGCATTATGTGTGTAGTCTGGGGTTGTGTGTTGGGTTGTGTGTGTGTGGTTGTGTGTGTTTGTGGTGTGGTGGTTGTGTTCATTCAGAGAATTTGTGGTGGGGTTGTGTGGGGATGTTTCATTCTTTTAATGTGTGTGTGTGTGTTTTTTTGGGTGTGTGTGTGTGTTTTGTGTGTTTTGTGTGTGTGTGTGTGTGTGTGTGTTTTGTGTGTGTGGTAAGGGAAAATGCTCTCATTTTGTATTTGTTATAATCTTTAACCCTATATGATTTTTCATGTTCGTGTTGTTTTTAAAAGGAAAATGTCCCCTCAAAAATTTTCTGTAACCCAAGAAAATTTTAAGTATTCCGGAATGTGGGGTTTTTCAGTCTTTTTTTGACCAGTGTAGCCCCATCCAGTAGGTGAAAGTCAGAAACACAGGTAGCAAAAAAACACACACACTCAAACCCACGCAATCATGGATTTTGCCACACACAACACACACACACACACACACAACACACCACACCACCACACAAACACAAAAACAACATATAAATCTCGCCGCACCACATGCGCATGCATGCATGAAAGCAAGCACCCCACACAAGCAAACAACCAAAACACACCACACACTCAATTTTTAATCGATTTCCCAGGTGTTTTCCATAAATTTTTTGTGGGTTTATTTTAAAATCAGTAATTAAGCCATCAGCTCTATGCAAACAAAAGTTAGTCAGACTTGTTTTTGAGATTTGTCTTTTTAAATTTATCTCCCCATTGAAAGTTCAAATATAACTTTTTGTTGGATTCCATTCCACTCTGGTTTATAATACAATGAAAAATTGATTTTTTTAGCAAAAATGGGGCAAAAACAAATGATAGATGTGGGAAAATTTTACACTTTTAAATTTTTCACTACGAGAATGTTACAGATCATGGAAAAAGCGCAACAAAGTTATTTCAATATGAAAAAAAAAAAAGAAACTTGGTTTTCTTTGATGTATATGAAGGGATGGTTAAAAATTTTAATCTTTTGTTTTAAAAAAAAAGGGAAAAGATTTTTTTTTTTTGTATAAAAAAAAATTGTTTTTTCTGGCTTGCGATGGGAAAGAACGGGTTTTTAAAACCCAAAAATTGTTGGGAATTTTTTCTTGCAAAATGTGGACCTTAGTATAACAGTTTTATCATATATTGATATGCAGCATGCTTAAAAAGTTATTTTTCTGTTCTTTTCTCATCATTCATCAGAGATTTTTTAATGATTTCCCCTACCCGAGGTATACATTTTTCAAATATTACTGCACTGTCCTCCAGCCGCGCGGTGTCTATTGGTTTGCGTCGGACTCGTAACTTTAAAGGGTTTCGGGTTTGATCCAGCTTTCGGCCCATGCGTTGTGCCCTGGAAAAGGCACTTTACGGCTATTTTATCACCCCACCCCGGTGTAAAAGGGGGTACCACCTTGTGTTGGGGGAAACCTGGAAAAGAATGGCGTCTATCAGGGGGGGGAGTCTATGACTTTTCAGTCGTTAAGCCCAAAAAAAACCGGGATAAGCACGCCTGTGAGCTTAGGCTCGGACAGACTTAACTTTAACTTTAACTGCACTGTCTATGGTTTTTTTTATTTATGATTATCTGGACTTAGAAGACTTTTTCCCCTTTTTTGATTCATTTTTCTCTTGTTGTACGGTTATAATAGTTTAAAAAATTATTTCGTTAGGTCTGTTTAGAATTTGGAATTTTTTTTTTCTGTATCAAGAAATTAAATTCATTTTGGGATAATTTTTTTATTTTTTACTGTTCTGTGTAATTTAGTGAGTTAAAGTGAATTTTCCCCCTTCCCTAGTTCAAAAAACTCCCCTCCCCCCCCCCCCCACCCCACACACCTTTAAAAAAAAAAAAAAATTTTAAATGTCTAATATCACATTTTGTGAAGACGAAAAATGAATTGAACACACACTCACACACACACACCCCAAAAAAAAGTACAAAAGAGCCTAAGAAGTCGTCCACAAGCACAAACGGCCCCCAGAAGAGGACCAAAACAAATGAAAACTGATGAAGACCATTTGGATACTGTGATTCATAGAGACATAAGAGTCAATAAAGCAACTGCCATACTCTTTGAAAGCAAAGCCACCATTTTCTGTTGAAAATATTCGGCCATTTAGATACTGTGATTCCAATGGTGATGAAAGCTGACTGCTACGCCCCTTTTCAAAATCATCCATTTTCTGTTTCCACATTTACAAGGAGGTGTTGCAGATGGCAGAAAGCCCCATATGTGTTGCAGTAACTCTTTGAAAGTTAAAAAAACAACAACCCCCCCCCCCCCCCAAACCTCTGGCAGTAAGAGCTCTTTACAACAGCTTTTCTGATGACCAAACTGTGGTGGGTGATGTTGAAGCATTTGTGGAGTGTGGCCCTCTGTGAAACTGAAGTTGGCTCTGTTCTGGGAAATAAGAACTGTCCTGGTCTTCGTTGCTGTGTATAATGAAAGTCACGCACCAATTTGACTGATCAAAATCACATGTGCCTAGCCATTGTGTAGAGGTATGCACTCTTGACACAGCTCTGACTGTAGCAATGGGGCTATGAAATTGTCAAAGAAACCACAAACAAAAAGGAAACCCAGATTTTTATAAATAAAAATTGTTTGCAACTGTGTTATTTTTGTAATTTTTTTGGATGGGAGAAGAGCTGTGATTTTGCGCTTAAATTCATGACATTAAAAAAGAGACATAACACCATTTTTTGTACAAAAGCTGTGCATATATTATATTCTCAACACCTACCCATTCCAGCCTTTGTTAGTGTGTTGTATGTAAGGAAGGAGGAAAAGACCCGTGTCCTCCTTGAAGACTTTCCTTTCTCTCTGCTGTTTTCCCAACATCAGTTTTACAATCAAAGCTCCAAATCCCAACTGACTACGAAAACAGAACTGCTACTGCAGAATGGAAAGAAAACTGGACTCGAGCATTTTGGCAATTTTTTTTCTTGGTGTGTGTTTGCAGTTGAAACTTGTCCGGTCCAATCCTAAGAGCCAAGAGTTTGTGAGGACATACGTAGCGGCTCACAAGGTGTACCTCAAATACCAGACCACCATCCACAAAGACCCCCCAGACAAACCCAACCTTAAGCAGTACACCCGATTTCTAGTCGACTCCCCTCTCGAGGTAATTTACCTTTTTCCTTCCTCGTCTCTTTCCTTTTAATGTGTTTGGGTTTGGTTTTTTTTTTTTTTTTCTGTGTGTGTGTTTTTCGTGGGGGTGTAGATACAGTTGTTGCGTACCAGCCCTCCCTCTAAGGAATGGGACTCGTGGTTCACGCGTCCCACGAGCTGTTTAAGAAATATCAAATGACCTTCATAAAGAGGAAGAGCACGAGTGCTTGAGGAGCTCTACAAGAGCTTTCTGGTGGAGTCGCCCTTGGAGGTGATTTGTGTGTGTTTGCTCGTGGCTGTGTTTGTTTTTATCCTGTCTTTTGTTTGTGTGTGTGTGTGTGTGTTGTGTGTGTGTGTGTGGTGTGTGTGTGTGTGTGTGTGTGTGTGTGTGGTTGTGTGTTGTGTGTGTTGTGTGTGTGTGTGTGTGGTGTGGTGTGTGTGTGTTGTGTGTGTGTGTGTGTGTGTGTGTGCGTGTGTATTTGTTCATGTGAGCTGGGATAAGGAGATAATGATGAAACTTCATTTTATTTATTTATTTATTTATTTCATTGTATGTATTTACTTTTTATGTATTTATTCTTTTATATTGAGGATAATGGAATAAGCATTCATATGCTTTTTTACATCCTTTATTGCTATGTTTGTTAGAGTAGGAGGTGGGATGGAAGGTGAAATCAGGAAGAACTCAGACTCAATTCAGACTCTGAAGTTAGAAGAAGGGTGGCATGATGGTTAAGACGTTTGCCTGCCAACAAGTAAACCTGGAGGTTCTGGGTTCGATTCCAAGCCTCACCCTTTCTTCCCAGTTTGGCGAAAAAATCAAACTCAGTGTTAAAGTCCTTCCAATGAGGCTCTGTGTGCAAAACGCATGCAGAACATCTTGCACACATGTTAAAAGTTTGTTCTGCTTTCGCAAGAGTGGGCCATCGTGTGCCAGAAGGAAGGGATGATCAAAAACATCCCAGCATGCACACAGGTGTCATGTTTAGACACCTGCCCCAAAGTGGGAATGGGGCTTCCTAAATGGTGGGGGGCAATGGAATGCATACGCGTAAATCTTACCATTGGTGAACCTCAGAGCTCCAGCTGAGGATTTAAAAGAAAAAAGACTAAATCTTTAAAAAAAAATTTTTATTTTTTTTTTATTGAAACCTCTTGTTATGTCAAGAAGGCAAGACATGTGATCTGATCCAGTTTACGTGAAATAGCAAAAGAAGAAATAGTTTAAAATAGAGGAGGATGTTGTGTCAGTATCAGTTGATCTGTCTTCTGTGTCACATTTTTAATTGACTGGCTTGTGTCAAGTGATGTAATAGTATCCGTTATGTGTCTTCTGTGTCACATTTCTAATTGACTGGCCTGTGTCAAGTGATGTAATCAGTTAACATTTTGTTTTGTTGCTTGCTTGATTTGTTGTTTTTTTTCCAGTACACAAGGTTTGGAAAAGAGCTCAAGCCATCATATATTTTCTTAACACAACTTTTCTTTTTTTTCATTCCTCAGCTAGAGCTTGAGTTTTGCCAATGGTAAGATTTTTACATACCAGCCATTTACCTACCATTAAGCGCTTTTTAAATTGTTTTTTTTTAATTTACTTTAGAGGTGTATCTTACTTTTTGTGTGCATGTATGTGACTTTGTATGTGTGTGCGTGCACATGTGCAGCAGGTGCGTGTCCATGTGTTTGTCTCTATCCCAAACAGACAGTATGGTTCCTTATCATCATCATTATCTCTAACCCATTCAGTCAGTATGCTTTATCATCACTGTTTTCTTTACTCCTTAACAATAATTATCATCACCCTTTATCCCATACAGGCAGTATGGTTCATCATCATCATCATCATCATCATCATCATCATCATCATCATCATCATCATCATCATCTCCACCCCATATACAGACAGCAGGACTCCTTATCCTAATGATCTAGATACACACAGTGAACAAATCCAACATCACTCAGTCCATAGTACTAAATTTAGCGCGCTCCTTCCTTTTACCTAGTCCACGTGTGGTCACCTCCTGCTACAATTAGCACCAGCTGGCCCCAGCTGGGCTGGGATGGAATGGAGTAATTGGCAGCTGAGAGGAGCGGAATGTGTGGGAATCTGACAGCTGTGTAAAAGGTAAAAAGGTAAGGTGTCCCATAACCTGTGTAGTCATAGTAACCTGTGTGGTTGTAGGGGAACGAGGCGTCAGAGACCTCAGCTTCTCTAGGGGCCAGCATATTGAGGGTGGCGCCCATCTCCTCTCCCTCGCTGCCTTACCTTCCCTGACCCTAAAGAGGGCAGGTACCCATTTACAGCTGGGTGAACTGGGGGAACTATACTGTAGCTAAGGCGCACACAAACGGTCACCCATCCAACTGGCAACCACGCTTGACGCTGCTTAACTTGACTGGGGGAAAGTGAGTGCTCTGACCACTTCACAGCTGTCAGTTTCCCCCACTTCCAGCTCCTCTCAGCTGCTAATTATTCCGTCCCATCCCAGCCCAGCTGGTGCTAATTATAGCAGGAACTGACCAAACATGGACTAGGTAAAAGGAAGGAGCACACTAAATTTAGCACTCTGGACCCGGCCCTACTGAGTGATGTTGGATTTGTGCTCTGTGATTGCACACTCTGACCAGGACTTTTCGCTTTCTAGGCAGGCGCGTTACCTCTAGACCATCGATTCATTTTATATATTATATATATATATATATTATATGTGGAGACAGTAGGATTCCTTTCCCTAAATCATCTCTCCACTGTCCCACACAGGAGGAGATACCGGAGGAAGGGGAGGAGGGTTTGCCGGAGGGGTACGGGTCCTTTCACCAGCATTACCTGTTGGACGGTCAGCTGATAGCGGTGGGGGTCATCGACATCTTGCCACACTGCATGTCTTCTGTCTACCTGTACTACGACCCCGACTACAGCTTCCTGTCTCTGGGCACCTACTCTGCTCTCAGGTTGGTCTGTATGTGTGTTTGAGTGTTTTTGGTTGTGTTGTGTGTGTGTTGTGTGTGGGGGGGTTGTGTGTGTGTTGGGGGGGGGGGGGGGTTGTGTGTGTGTGTGTGTGTGGGGGGGGGGGTTGTGTGTGTGTGGGGGGGTTGTGTGTGTAGTGTTTGTGTGGTGTTTTATTTATTTATTTATTTATTTATTTATTTATTTAATTCTTTTATATCAAGGATAATGGGAATAGTGATTGTGTGTGTGTTGTGTGTGTGTTTTGTGTGTTGTGTGGTGTGTTTGTGTGTGTGTTTGTGTGTGTGTGTTGTGTGTGTGTGTGGGGGGTGTATGTTTGTGTGTGTGTGTGTGGGGGGGGGTGTATGTTTGGTGTGTGTGTGGGGTGTATGTTTGTGTGGTGGGGGTGTTGTTTGTTGTGTGTGTGTGTGTGTGTGTGTGTGTGTGTGTGTGTGTGTGTGTGTGTGTGTGTGTGTGGTGTGTGTGTGTGTGGTGTGTAAGGAGGGAGGTGGTGTGTGGTGGTGGTGAATTATGTCTGAGCTTACACCAATACTTTTAAAAAATAATCTTTTTTTAGTCAACAGTCAATGTCAGGAACGGACGACAAAACTTACTAAACTGCATACACATGGAGACTGGTTGTAAAAAAGCACATGAGTGCTTATTCCATTATCCTCGATATAAAAAAATAAAAAAATAAATGAACAAATAAAATACACACACACACACACACACACACACACACACACACACACACACACACACACACACACATTTCCCATCTGATATCACTGTTGTGGCAGAACTTACTCTCACTTATTCCATTATCCTCAATATAAAAGAATACGTAGAAAGAGATGAAAGCTGTGTACTACATGCATATACATGAAACGATAGACCGAGTTCCTGTGTGTTACACATCATTATTTAATGCACATAAAAGAACCCATGGCAATAAGAGGGTTGTCTGTGGCAAAATTCTGTTTAAAAAAAAAAAAAAAAAAAAAAAAAGCCACTCTGATAGGGAAACAAATACAATTGCAGACAGGAGAAAAAAAAAAAAAAAGGGTATGCGCTGCACTTGTGGCAACGTGC
Source organism: Stramonita haemastoma (assembly GCA_030674155.1). Taxonomy (NCBI): domain Eukaryota; kingdom Metazoa; phylum Mollusca; class Gastropoda; order Neogastropoda; family Muricidae; genus Stramonita; species Stramonita haemastoma. Next base: position 11,343,704 of record CM060327.1, on the reverse strand, counting down.
TCTCCCTGGGGAGAGAGAGCAGCCCGAATTTCACGCCGAGAAATCTGCTGTGACATAAAGGGGTATAAATAAATAGATAAATAGATAGATAGATAAATAAATAATAAATAAATAAATAAATAAATAAATAAAATAAATAAAGATAGATAGATAGATAGATAGATAGATAGATAGATAGATAGATAGATAAATAGATAAATAAATGTGTGTGTGGACCACAGGGAGCTGGCCTTTGTGCGTCAGCTGCAGAAGACAGACCCGGCTGTGCGCTACTACTACATGGGCTTCTACATCCACTCCTGTGGCAAAATGAGATACAAGGTCTGTTGGGTATTGTCTGCTGTGTGTGTGAGAGAGAGAGAGAGACACAGAGAGAGAGAGAGAGAGAGAGTGTGTAGTGTGTGAGAGAGAGAGAGAGAGAGGAGAGAGAGAGAGAGAGAGAGAGAGAGAGAGAGAGAGAGAGAGAGAGAGAGTGTGGTGTGTGTGTGTGTGTGTGTGTGTGTGTGTGTGTGTGTGTGTGTGTGTGCAAGTTTGTGGACATGTACGTTTGTACTTGTGAACTTGCATATGTGGGTGTGTGAGTTTGAACAAACTTTTTGGAAGTGAGAAAGGAAAAAAACAAACACACCAAAAAAATCAAAGGCTATGTCACACAGGGTCAGTACTACCCATCGTACCTGGCGTGCCCGGAGGTGTATTCCTGGGTGCCCATAGAGCGCTGTGTGCCCAAGCTGGACGCCGCACCCTATGCCCGCCTGGAGGAGGATTCTGGGAAAGGTGGGTGACGTGACTGATGCTGTACTTGACTTGATTGATGCTTTACTTTATTATTTAATTTTTTTTTTTTTTACCACTTTATGTCACAGCAGATTTCTCTGCATGAAATTTGGGCTGCTCTCCCTTGTGAGAGAGCGTCGCCACAAGTGCAGCGCCTACCCATTATTATTATTTTTTTTTCCTGTCTGCAACTGTATTTGTTTCCCTATCAGAGTGGCTTTTTTTTCTACAGAATTTTGCCAGGGACAACCCCCTTGTTGCCGTGGGTTCTTTTACGTGTGCTAAATAATGATGTGTAACATGCTGGACCTCGGTTTATCATCTCATCTGAAAGACTAGCACCCAGACCACCATTCATGGTCTAATGGATGGGGGAACATTTTTTTGGCCCAAATGGGCCCAACTTGACTGATGCTTTACTTGACTTGACTGATGCTTTACTTTACTTGACTGATGCTGTACTTGACTGATGCTTAACTTGACTGATGCTGTACTTGACTGATGCTGTACTTGACTGATGCTGTACTTGACTGATGCTGTACTTGACTGATGCTCTACTTGACTGATGCTGTACTTGACTTGACTGATGCTTTACTTGACTTGACTGATGCTGTACTTGACTTGACTGATGCTGTACTTGAGTAATGCTTTACTTGACTAATGCTTTACTTGACTTGACTGATGCTGTACTTGACTTGACTGATGCTGTACTTGAGTAATGCTTTACTTGACTAATGCTTTACTTGACTTG
>CM060327.1:11279676-11337176 GCA_030674155.1 Stramonita haemastoma | reverse complement strand
CACACACCACGCATGTGCAGGTAATCACATACATATTCTTTCATAAACAAGAATACATATATTCTCTACACAAGATAGGTACACAGTGTCATGAAGTTCTTTGTGAGACACACACACACACGTTTTCATTTGGAAACTGGAGTGTTGGCAACACCCTGCTTGCAGAGCTGTCTTTAGATTGCTGATAAGATCACACAGACTCGACAGATGGGGGGAGAGGTAGGAAATTCCAGGTTTGAACTCAGAACAATCGAAAACCTCTTCCTGGATAATGCAAATGATGATGATGATGATGATGATGACAGAGTATTGATGCTGGTGTCTTGTCAGTGTCTTGTCCTTTCCACTCAGCCCAGTCAAGGCGGTTTCAGAGAGATTGTAAACTGTGTTGGGGGATTGAATCTCCAGATGGACTCTTGTCATTGATGCTACCCACTGTGCTACAGGAGTGTGACAACATGTTTGTTGAAAGGAATCGCACATGTTACATGTGATGAGAATATGCATGTATACATGTTTGCAGACACATCTGCACTCGTATACATCTAAACACACATGCCTCCATGCCCCCTGTTCACACATGTACCCCCCCCTCGTTCATCTTCAGAAGTATACACCTACATGCATAATCAGGTACACACACACACACACACACACACACACACACACACACACACACACACACACACACACACACAGAATAGTTGATTATTATTTGTGCAATTTTTCAGACTAAATTGCTGTCGTCTTTCAAACGTTGTATCTACTGTTGCTTTCCACCCCTCCTTTTTTTTTTTTTCTCAGTCATTTCAGAACAAGGAACTATGGATCAACATTCCAACTTCTGTAGTTTTCACTCCATGATTTATTTTTTTAGAAACTGATCGCTAACACTGTTACCACTAAAAATGACTAACCTGAATGCTTATGCCTGCTTAGAGTGTATTTCGCTTTTTTTTTATGACCAAATTGTTTTGTATTTCATTCATGGCAAATTTCTCTGCATGAAATTTTTGGGCATGCATTGCATGTTGTCTTTGCCACAAATGCAGTCCCCCCCCTCCCCCTCCTCTCAGATTTGTTAGATACGTGCATGCATTGTTTCCCAATGTTGTTGTGCGTTCCCCAGCATAACAATCTGGGGGGTCACCTAGAATGTGCACTCTTGACTCACTCGTCCCACCTGGGAATCACTGTGAGATTGAAATTGCACACTGAATGAGAAGTTTGCATATAGGACTTGTTTTCAAATACCTCACCATATAGGCAGCCATATTTCGATTTCAATATTTCCCAATGACAGTGGTCTTTCCCCACAGGCTTTGGTCAGGGACAGCTCTTTTGGTGCAGGACATTCTGTAATGTTCGACAAGCGTGTGTTGCACATGGGACCTCAAGAGTATCACCTCATCCAGAAGGGGAAAAAAAAAGAAAAAGAAAAAAATGATAAAAAAAGAAAGAAAAACAACCAAAAGAAAGGACCCCCCCCCCATACCCCCCCCCCATACACTCCCCCCCCACCTCATCTGAAAGAATAGCACCCAGACCACCACTCACTCAGTGTTGAGAAAGAAAAAAATCCACGCTGGTGGAACTTGCAGTCGTTCACTTTTTTTAGGGGTGGGTAACCTCCAGGTGACCCCTCCACCCTGGCTGTCCCCTCGAATTGTGGGTCCTCTCTCTCCCCCCAACAAGTGTTAAACATATCACATCTAACATATTGACGATTTTTGTGGATGTTTGTTTCCTAGTGTATGTGATGTTCAGTTATTTCTATGGCTTCTATGTTTGTGTCGTAGTGACTTGCTGTTGAAAATGAGAATGTCCATTGTCTGAGATGAATTGCTCTGACACCATAACTGCTGATTTGGAGTGTGCTGCTGTTTTTGTGAGATAGCAAACAGGGCAAGCTTCTGTTCAGAGGCTTTTGTTCAGAGTGGTAGGGATTTTTCATCAGAATTTTTTTCCCTTCGGCTAGAGCTACAAGATTCACCAATGGTGAGATTTTTGCATATAAGACCGCTTCCCTCCCCTCCCCCCCCCCTTTTACCATTTAGGTAGCTGCATTCTGACTTTAGGGGTGGTGTCTTAACACGACACCCGTGTGTGTGCGTTTTTGAAATTTTGTCATCTGTTCCTCCTGGCATGAGATGGCCTATTCTTCCATTTGGCGGAATGAGTTTTTAACATGTGTGCTAGATGTTCTGCATGCATTTGTACATGGGGCCTTGGTTTATAATTTTATCCAAATGATTTTCCCATGCAGTTCAATTTTTCCCAATAGTTCAATTTTTCCCATACAGTTCAATTTTCTCATCAAACTGGGAAGAAAGGGCAAGGCTGGAATTGAACCCAGAACCTCACAGTTTACTTGTTTGGCAGGTGAATGTCTTAACCGTCCTGCTGCTTTCCTTCTTGTATCAGAACCACAGTATTGATAAATGTTTGTGTATTTCCATAAATGACACCAAAGCACTAGTAATTATTAGTATTTGTTTAAAGAATATAATTTTTTAATCCCAGCAGGTCTGCAGTTACTACATAGGTCCCTGATTTGTTGAGCAGGTGAAAACAAACAGTTCAGGAGAATGAAATGGTGATAATGTTTTTGGTCTGTTGGAAAAAGGTGTGTGTAGTAGTAGTCTTCAATTTTACGTCCTTCCACATAAAGTGATACCGGACGGGGGGGGGAGCATAAAAAAAAAAAGATAAATGGAATCAAAGATGGGAAATATATGCGAATATAGCAATAATATAAAAAAAACACAATAAACATATAGAATAATAATACTAATAAATATCAAAATGTTGATAAACTAAAGAGAGAAAGGGAGAGAAAGACAAGGATAATGATGGGGGATATATGCATTAAAGTATATACTTAAATATTTACTTTTTATTTTAAAAAGGAAATCGTGTGTGTGTGTGTGTGTGTGTGTGTGTGTGTATTTTGTGCAAGTTTGCAATTGTGGTTGAAGTTATTCTCATTACATAAAACGAAACTGTATGCTAAACATTAAATTAACAGGGAAGAGTAAAATTCAAAACAGAACAATGATGTAACTACAACAAATGCCCTATGGGACTTAACAATAAACCCTTAGCAATAGCAAACACTAACTTGACATCATCCAGAACTTGTTCAAGGGAAGTTTCGGTAAAACTAGGTAAGGCTTTAAAGTCTTGCATTCAAGTACAATATGGGTATTTGAAATATTGTTGTTTCCACATAAGCATTTAACATCCTTACTAAATTTTGTGACAAAAGCGTTTAATCGGATTCTAAAAAATAACGCCTGAAGCTGTCTTTCTCTGACCACATTTGTATAAATCTTTGACTGATGTATACTTTTAAAGACACTTTTTATCTGGTTGGAACCCATTTTACAAATTGTTCTTTTTTGTAGTATTTCATTAAACTTGCTTAAGGATGCTTGTTCTAACAAATGATATCCTTCTTTGATAGATAAAGGAATATGTAGCTCACTGTTTCCACTTCTATTGCTCGCACCTCTCTTAGCAGCCCAATCAACCCATTCATTAGAGTACAATCCAATGTGTGAAGGAACCCAAAGAAGAGTAACAAATATGTTTCTTAAACTTAGAAGGTGGACTGTGTGTTTTATATCTAATATAAGTTTTAAATGATTCTTATAATCTGCAGATTTGAATCAGGATGAAAATCCTAATGTTTTGGCAGCCACTGTTAGATCATATATTCATGACAACTACTACTGTAGTTATAGGTGTGTGTGTAAAAGGTAGTAGTTGTAGTAGTTGTAAAAGGTGTGTGTGTGCATGCATGTGTGTGTGTGTGTGTGTGTGTGTTCCTCGGCTAGAGCCACCAGGTTCACCTAATGGTCAGATTTCGCCTCTGTGACCATTTTTACCCATCATAAAGGTAGCTGCATTCTGACTTCAGGGATGATGTCTTAACGCTACCGACATCTGTGTACATGCGGTTTTAAAATGTCATTATTCCCACAGGCGCAAAATGGCCTACTCTTACGAAAAACAGAATGGGTTTTAACAGGTGCACAAGATGTACTCCATGCATTTGCACACAGGACGTTGGTGTCTTGTCTCGTCCAAAGGACTTTCGGGGGAGTGGAGTTAGTACTGATGTTAAACCATGGGGAAAAGCACTTCGCGAGACCCCAGGCCGTCAGATCATGAGTGCAACGCTCTTAACACACGGCTGTTCATTCCCTTGGACAAGGTTTTCTAAAAAGGTCACTTTTAGCTAAAGGGCACCATCAAAATAAAGTAGTTATTGTTGATCTCACTCTCATACTAACTTCACATTCTTTTTGTTGTTGTTGTTGTTGTTGGAAATACCTCGATTTATTTTAGTATAGTCAGATTAGTAACACAAATGATGTGTATAACATTTGTGAGTGGTTTTCATGTTTATGGTGTGTGTAACATTTGCCAGTGGTTTCACGTTTGTGGTGTAAATGACTGGAGTGTTTTAACTTTTTATTAAAAATTGGTCATAGATCTGTGATATTGCTGTGAAAGGATTAGATAGTGTTTGCCTTTTTTGAGAGGGGGGGGCTTTGTATGATGCCTGTCTGCCTTGTAGCATGCTTGCTCACTTCTTCTTCCATCGCAACATGATTCATTCTCATGACTGTCAAAAAAAAAAAAAGTCAGTACATTTCATTTGGAAGTCGCAGAGTTTTCTGTTGGATGACTATATGTCCTCCTCTGAAGTTGGAGTATGGCTGCCTCTATGGCGAGGTACTTAGAAAACAGTCATACACGCAAACTTTTCGTTCAGTGTGTGCAATTTTAATCTAGCAGTGATTCCCAGGTGGGCTGAGTGAGTGAGTCAGAGTGCACATTCTGGGTGACCCCCCATGTGTTAAGCTGGGAACGCACAACTATATGTCCCAGGCCACAACTGCATGAGGATCCTGCTGAACTAACAGACCCAATAGAATCCGTTTTGTTGTGTGACAAACAGAAAGAACACAAACTTATTCTGAACTAGGAGCACCTCTTGAAACGCAAACTTTCAAAGTGAAGTGTATGGAATGATGCATGAACAATGACAGAACAGATTGGTAAGTAGGGTGTGACAAAAATGACCATTTTTGTTTTGTCATTGTTCACGCATCAGTCCATACACTTCACTTTGAAGTTCAGAAGGACACACCGACGCTATCTGACTTATCAATACCAGCTCAGCCGAGGACAGCTGTAAGCCATTACTGCACAAGTCAGACTGGTAAGTAGGGTGTGACAAAAATGACCATTTTTGACTTATGCAGTAACGGCTTACAGCTACCCTGAGCTGGTATTGATACGTCAGATAGTGTCAGTGTGTCCATATAAACCAGGAGTTGAAGCAGTTTCTTCTTCCTTGTCAAATGCTCTGACAGTAACTATTGTACTTGTGTCTGTTATACAAAAGGAAATGCGCTGCTGCAGGCCCAGTGCATCTGACTTCAGCATGGGAGAGAATTGTTATCTTTTAAGTCTTTTTGAAAAAAAAAAGGTTGACCAAGAAGGCAGAAAATAGACAATTAGAAAGTGACAGGAAGAAAAGAAACAAGGCAGAGAGAGAGAGAGAGAGAAAAGAGGGAATTCCTGTCAGGAGGGGATGCTATCTATAAAGACAGCCCCCTGGCATTTCCACAGGGGAATCTCTTCCTTTTGAAGACGTAGCTTCCATCTCCATTCTTCAGCATATCCACCCCCAATACCCCCAAATGCATGAATAGTCAGCATGTTTAACACCCCCCCTCACACACACCTGCATGAACAGTCAGCATGTCCACTTCTCTTTCACACCTGCATGAACAGTCAGAGACACAGTCATCCACTCCTGTCTCGTCATCAGTTTATTGCAAGAGAGGGACCACCAGTACACTGCACTTCACTTCTTCCTGACGCTACAACCTGGCTTTGGCTAGCAAGCTTTTGGCAAACTCTCAATGACTACAGCAAAAAATATCAGATATATCTGCAGTGTATACGGGGGGCAAATAAAACAAACATTTGAAAATAATATTCAGGATACTTTGCAGTTAAAAAAAACAAAAAATCTACTACTACCCTTCTCAATGCTGAATTCAGAACTAGAGAGTAATGTGACATATCATTATTAACAAATCTCACGTCAGATATCATAACCACCGTCATAATGGAAAACAGAACTTATCTGCATGCAACATGTAAATCTATAACATAATGACTCGTAACACACGTGAACTGTGGCAAGATCTGTCCGACAGATTCATACATGTAAACAAGGATATGCACACAATACATGGATATGACTCCAGGGAGGCTGTTAGTAGTCGTTTGTATGTATACATGATGATAACAACACATCCCCTCTAGTCCAACCTGATTCAAAACAGGGGTTTTTCTAAAGCAAAGTGACCTGACCAGGTGTGTATTCTCATTGCCCAGGTGACCCTGCTACATGCTGCTGCCCTATGATACAGCTGCAATATCAGTTGATAGTATATATCGCAAAACCAGACATACACAGGCATGACTTAGGATTCGTACATAAAAGTTTCTTATACCACCCATGAGCATGATCGCAGTGTTTAGGGAGACAATATCAGATAAATCAGGACATACATGCATGGAAAAAAAAGTGTTCACTAATGTATGCAAGTTCATCCTTGACAGGAGCCAAGGATTTCTCACATCCTGGGCAGGAAGTAGACCCCCTGACAGATCAACCAGTGATGTAGACAATAGAACAATCAGGAGGCATGTTGTATAAGCAAGTCAACAGATAATGGGTTTTTTTGTTTGTTTTGGAGGCATGTATTCTATGACTGATCTATTCAGCACAGCCTGAAGGCTGCAGATGAGCGTTAGTGCATAGTGTACACAGACATGAACAGTTAGCATATAGATGGGAACAGTCATTTTCAGCCAAAACAAGCGTATACAACTCTTGGTGACTGATGAACATTCCTCTTCCAGAGCGACTGGACCATACAGAACTGAAGGAATCCACACCGTACTGCACTGAACACATACCCACATGTGGAGATAACACCTTAGCGAAGATTTGAACCTGCACCCTGGACTATGGTTCACCATGGTGATGCTGGAAACTGATCAGCTTCCTACTATAGGGATCAGTGACAAATGTGGGTGGGGAACAATCGACTTTTTAATTATTTATGGGTTGTTGGGTTTTTTTGTCTGTAAAGATTTGGTTCCAGAGTACTGTATTAGATCAGATGTTTTCCTTTTTTTTTTTTAAGCCATGATATTTACAAGATCTGAAGTCAGCGGAAATTCTGAACACAGATTTTTCAAGAAATTTAAAGAAAAAAAACTATAAGTTTGCAAGGGGAACAAACACATCTTACAAGGCAAACCCAATCTATGCATATATATCTATAAATGATATCATTATCTTATCAGACATTACAACTCTACTCACTACACATGTTTCACACCCGACTCCTAAATCCGGCTGTACACTGACGAACAAATGCTGCAAGGGCCGATCATCACTATTTACATCCACTGCCATGATATACACAGTGCTCCAACAATAATTTACAGGATGAAGTTTGTACAATGCTGATGACCAGAAGCCTACACATCAGACAAAACAAACAACTGTGCAGTCTTTAGCCATGCACAGGCAACAGCAAGTACTATCACAGGCACGCAAGTAGCTAGTCATGACAGAGAAAGTAATGTTCATTTTCATGCGAGAGAAAAAACAAAAAAACACAGGCACAGCAAGAAGCTCATCATGACAGTAGTGTTCATTTTCATGTGAGAGAAGAAAAAAACAGGTACAGCAAGTATGAGTCTGGTGGGAAGGGATTTCAGAGCACCATGATACCTGCAAGGCCAGCAGATACCACTACCACAGGACCACAGTCATCATCCATTTGGTAAAGAAGAAAAAACCTGAAGCAAACACAGGGCCTACACACCCACACAACTAACAGAACGATGCAGAGGAACTTTTCATGGAATAATACTGTATTCAATGACGACTGCAGATTTAACATTGAAATATCATCAAACTTCAGATTGTAAACAAAAGACAAAAACAAAAAAAACTTCAGATTGTAGCACAAGTGCCCAGCAGCAAGATACCCTGAAATGTGAATTGATTTTTAAAGCTGACAACGAATTATCAGAGACCATGTCTCGTTCAGCCAAAAGTTCAATCAAATATACAGACAAAAGAGAGAAAAAAAAGAGAAAAAAACAACATAGAGCTAAAGGCTTGCAAACAATTGTTCAGTGTGAATCCATGTTCAAGGAAGACATGGTTACATGGTAGTGTTGAAGTGGATAGAGACTGGAGGGAATGTACAGGACTGTGCATCTACACTGCTGCCTGCAGGGAACTGCTGTCTACACACACACACACACACGCACACGAGCGCACACAGTACTTTGGATGTACACATGTATACATGGGCACACGTCTTCCATGGCATACAGTTCAACAGCAAAATTGTTTCAATGATCTCACAACACTGATTTCCCAGCACCATCAACAATCTGTAACAGTTTGGATTATTCCCCTGCTGATTCCATATGAAATCATAGGTGAGACAGGTGATTCTATATGAACTATGACTACTATGGGTTATGGACAGCGGCTGCCCTTTCACTGAAACCATACAACCACAAAAATGTACAGACATTTTCCAAAGCAACCAAAATACAATGTACATGAACATGTACATACAGTGTTAAACAGATACCATCATCTGTTTCACTCCTCAGTGGTGCAGAACATTAATTAACTGAAGTATCTGGAGCAGTCCATGTACACAGACCTCTGTATTGGACACTGGTTCACTCAGGAGTGCAAGCTGTTTAGGACCAAAGTGTAATGGTACCCAGGATTCTTCAGGATTCAGGAGAAAACCCAATTCAATCCAATCCTGTTGTTTATAGCCCTGCTGACCCAACAGGCCATATTGGGGATGTCGGGGATTCATGAGATGCATGATACAAAGAGTGAATGAACACTGAGCAAAATTGGACATCTGGCTTCCTACCATATGCCCTGTTCATTACATTTCAACATGAAAGTACACGTCCTGAAAGATTAACTGATGGATAACATGGTTTTCAACACTGCCACTTTAAAAAAAAAAATTGCTTTGTGACAGTGACAAAATGAAGCAGTGTATGAAACGCTAAGGTAATTGTTCACATAATCCACATCACCAATAATCGTAATACAAATGCTAAGGTAATTATTCACATAATCCACATCACCAATAATTATCATATGAAACGCTAAGGTAATTATTCACATAATCCACATCATCAATAAAAAAAAAAATTAAACCCTCTCCATTTCTACAGTAAAGCAAAAAAAACACAGCTGATGTGCTGCACCAACACCACTACCACACGTTGCCACAACAGCCATGATCGTCGCAAAACTCAACAAGTCATGGCTTTTCTTGCTCCATGAAACACAGGGAAAAACTAACCAATCATCATGAACAGAAAACAAGAAGCACAGCCCACTGTTAATCTTGTGGCCAAAACCAACAGTAATGAAGTCCTTGCATGTCTTCAAGAGCTATGCCAAAGCCTGTTTACTTGGCTGTTTATGGCTTAATTACACAGGATGATAAAACACACTTCTCTGCTAAGCTGATGAAGTAACCAAAAATGATTAGACACACTTCTCCTCTAAGCGGATAAAACAACCAAAATACCATTTCCCAATTTTTACATGAGCATAAATGAACTTGTTCGGGATGAAATTTTCCAAGATGACATGTACAAAGGTGGTCACAGCTGCAGCTAAGTGATAGAAAGTCAGCATAGTGGGCTTGTTCAAACCCCTTCCTGGATCTATCTATCAACACTTTTTCACACATGTTTTTGTGCTGCAGTCTTAGTGCAATTTGCGCATCTTTCTTTGTGTATTCACAATGTCATGTGCACTGGTACTGCTTTGGAATAGAAGAAATGTCACCTTGAACCTGAGCAACAAAGTCAGAAATGGGACTAAGTACTGATCCTTCATGTTTCTGGAAAAAACAAAACCAAAACAAAATACACTGCATGCCCACTACTATGGCCTCACCCCTACAGCTCCACAGAAAGACCTGTCAACTCTTTTTAAAACCCTCCCCGCTCCCAAACACCAGTTGGGTTTTTTTTTATAGACCCACCACCTGCCTCCCACCAAGACTGGAAATCACAACCACCAGTCATCAATCTGTGCCATTCTTCTTCAGTCTGTGCACTCCTTCCCACAGTCCTTGCAATGTCAGCTGCAGGGTCATCAAGGACAGTGCGGGGGAACAGACAAGGTCAGCATCAAGGTCAGCCGTTGCGCTGGACGGAGAGTGGTTTTCCCCACTGAAGACTGGAGGAGGTGGTACGCTTTCGATCCCACAGAGGAGCTGCCATTGGGCCCGACACACGCTCCACTGTGATGCGTTCGTCCCAACCGCTCCCTGGGCGCGGTAACGTTTCAGCAGTTGGTTGATGGCTTCTTCTTCCATCTGAAAACAACAAGGGTTTTTTTCTCTTTTTTATGTTGTTTTAAAATAGCACAGCATATTTAGGCTTCAACAGCAAGATTTTGTTTGTTGTGTAATTTTTAAATATCACAGCATTGTAACTGTCCCTTTTGTACAAAAGTCATCCCTCAGAAATCAAAATGAATGGAACAGATCTGGAGTACATTCAAAACTTCAAATATTTAGGCTTGGTAAAAGAGAATAATGGCTCCTGTCTACAAACTACTAAAATCAACATGGTCAAGCAAAAGATGACTCAGTTAAACAACATTTGGACAGACAGAAGCATACCTAGATAAACTCAAAAGTAGAACAGTCAAAACACTTAATCAGCCTGTATCGTCTTGTATGGGTCAGAAGCCAGGACACTATAAAAATTTACAGAGACAAAATAAATGCAGCTGAAATGTGGTTCTGCAGGGGACTTCTACAAGTGTACACTTTGTTGAGAGGAAGATGGTTGTCAGAATTCTTTGGCAAGAGGAAGAAGAACCTGACAGGACGGAAACAGTAGACACACAGGACAAGACAAGAAGCAACAGACAGGACAAGAAACAACAGACGTAGACAGTCAAGACAAAAAATGACAGGACAATAAATGGCAGACAAATCAGACAAGAAATGGCAGACAGACAAGACAACAAACAACAGACAGACCGGACAAGAAACAACAGACAAGACAAGAAACAAACAACAGACAAGACAACAAACAACACACAAAACACAACACAACAGACAGGACAAGAAACAACAAACAAGACAAAACCCACAAACAACCCCTGCAGCAATCTCCCCCTGCAGCAATCTCCCCCTGCAGCAATCTCCCCCTGCATCAATCTCCCCCTGCAGCAATCTCCCCCCTGCAGCAATCTCCCACTGACCTGAATGAGGTGCAGAGGTTTCTGGGCGGCTCGCTCCAAACTCTGCTTCTGCTCCATCTGGTCCTGAACGATGTTCTGAAAGGACACCTGGCCTGTGGCGCCCCCTAGCAGGAGGGCTGGTGGGGGCGAAGCGAGTCCAGGGGTTTCTCTGCAGGGGCTGGAGGCGCTGAGGGTTCTGTGGGGGAGGTGGGGGGGCTGGACGGGGGTGAGATGGGATGCGAACTGGCAGACCCCAGCTGAAATAAAAAATAACAAAGTAAAAATTTGTGTGTGTGTGAATGTAATCTTGAATTGAACTGCTTCTGAGACTTAAAACCCCCCCCTACCCTTCCCTCCTCACCTCAGTTACCATCAAATCATAAAATCAACTTTAACCTCAAACCTTACAGATTCAGCTATGAAAACCACAACATGCCTCTTTTGCGAAAGATTTTGCTGCATCCCTACTCAGGAGGAGGAGAAGAGAAAATGCAAACTCAAACGTCTTGTGCAGAGCTCAACTCCTACTTCATAGGATGTTAAATGCCCAGGCTGTTACAAGATCACCACAGTCTTCAGTCATTCACAGACAGTAGTCCTGTGTGTCGGTTGCTCCACAGTGCTGTGTCAGCCCACTGGAGGAAAGGTCAGACTCACAGAAGGTTGCTCCTTCAGGCGAAAGCAACACTAAAAGAAAAATGCATTTTTTGTTCTGTGAAATAAACGCCTGTACATACCCCCCCCCCCCAAAAAAAAAAAAAAAACAACCTCTAACCTCCAAAGCAGCCCTCTATCCCTCCACACACACACCTCTATCATTGTCATATCACAACGTCATTACTAACCACAAAGCTGCCCCCTCCCCCCTTCCAAACACACACACCACACACACCACACACACACACACACACACACTCTCTCTCTCTCATCTATCACTGTTACATCAACTCTAACCACATAGTTGCTCCCTCCCCCTCCAAACACACTCACACCTCTATCAATGTTACACCACAACATCAACACTCTAACCACAAAGCTGCCCCCTCCCACTCCACACACATCCAACTCTATCATTGTTACATCCACAACGTCAACACTCTAACCACAAAAGCTGCCCATTATCCCTCCCCCACTCATACGTAACACACAGACAGCACTCTCTCTCTCTCTATCAGTATGACACACACAACACACCACAGCACACTGCACAGTAGCCAACCTGAAGCTGGTTGAGCTGAAGATTTAGTGACTGTCACAGGAGGAGAAGTCCCTACAACTGCAGCACCGTTTTACTGTGCCAGCGCTGCTGCTGCTGCTGCTGTTGTCCTTGCAATGTTGATGTGGGCTGTCTGGGTGCGAGTGGGTGGGGGAGGGTCCTTTGGCCGACGTCGGTGTGGGTGAGGGCCGCTGGCTGTTCTTGTCTTGAAGCATGAGTCTCTGAATGATGACACCACTTTGTTGACACTGCCCCTGTGAGGAAAAAACAACAACAGACATTTTATTTTTGTTATCTTATTAATACTTTTATACTGAGGATAATGGAATAAGCACTCATGTGCTTTTTTTAACATCAAATCCCCAGTGTATGCGGGTTTGTAAATTTTGTCGTCTGTTCCTACCGGCACACGATGGCCTCTACTCTTATGAAAAGCGGAACAAGATTTAACATGTCACAAGATGTTTCTGTGTGCGTTCGCACATGGGGCCTCGTTTTTTATAGTTTATAGTCATCATGCTTGATGTTCTGGACAACTACCTGGCTGTGGTGAGTGTCTCTGCCTTGCTTCCCACATGCACATTGCTGGCTATCTGTTAGGGTCAGGTGGATGCTGTAGCCGTGTGGTTAAGACCATTACCTGCTATCACTGTAGGTCCACGGAAGTCATGGGTTCCAATCTAGGTGGCAGTGCCTGGATGAAATTTTTTTTTTTCTCGTTCTTCAGCTAGAGCTCTGAGGTCCACCAATGGCAAAATTTTTGAGTATGTGCCTGTTTTCGTCTCACCACAGAATAGCCGCATTCCGATTTCTGGATGTTACTGCTATAATTAGCACCAGCTGGGCAGGGATGGGATGAATTTTTTCTTTCTTTGGGTTTTTTTTTTGCGGGGTGCGGGGGGGGGGGGGGGGGGGGGGGGTATGGATGATGTAATTAGCAGCTGAGAGGAGCTGAAAGTGGGGTAAACTGACAGGTGGGAAGAAGTGAGGTGAGCAGACAGAACTCACCATGGAAGCCCGGGGCAGACCCGTAAGGGGGAGGTTTGGGCCCGGTCTGAAAGGGGGGTCAGTTTTTCCCCCCTGACCCCCCTCACCACCACCCCCTGCTTCTGCATCTGGGCGGCCTTCGCTGCTGCTTCTTCACCTCCTTCCAGGAGAAATGGCCCCTGCCCTTCTGCTTGTGCTGCAACCACAGTAGAGAAGAGAGATACAGATTGTCAGTTGACATGGTACATCGTTTTATAGTGTTCATTATGTCACATGGTTCATCACTTCATACAAAGTTCATTATACATAGGTCATTACTGTACAAAGTCCAATCATTTGAACAGTTTATCATTTCATGCAGTTTATCAAGAATAAAGTTGAAAATTTTATGCGGTTTATCGCTGTACAAAGTTTTTGGGGGTTTTTTTTTCACTGTACAAAGTTCATTTCTCTACAGTTTATCACTCTACGAAGTTGAGTTTTTTTGGTGTTTTTTTTCTTTTCACAGTACAGTTCATCACTTTACAAATGTCACCATTTTATACAACTCATCATTTTTTATAGCTGCAGCCTTTCAGAATCCAAAAATGCAGACAGAAAAAAAAGGAAAAAAAAGGGGCAGGTGCTGCACTTGTGGCGACGCGCTCTCCCAGGGGAGAGCACCCGAATTTCACGCAGAGAAATCTGCTGTGACATAGAGTGGTATAAAATAAATAAATAAATGACCCACCACAGCCCTGAAGGCATGACTGACTGACCTGTGGGTAGTGTCCTGCTGTTCCTGCTTTGATGGACCTCAGGCTGATACCTGTCCCACCACCCCCGCTGACCCCCATGGATACAGGTACAGGTACACTGCCTGAGGACTCCACACCTCACCCCCCCCTGCTGTAGTGCTGGTGATGGTGATGGTGCGGTTGTGGTTGTGGAGGTGGTGGTGCTGTGAAGGACAGCCATCGCTGAGGTTTTGCGCGTGGACTGTTTGACTGGAGGTCTGTTGGCTGACTGGGTCATGCTCACCTGTAACATCAGTTGACATTATTTATCATATCGTATCATATACATTTTAACTACAGCACATTTGACATTACATACATGTACAACACATTTTACATTATATCTTCAACACATTTGACATTACACAGGTAGGCTAAACACAGTTTGCAAGTAGTAAACAAACACACAAAAAAGAAAAACGTAAACAACACAACACACTACACTAAATACAAAGAAATGCAATGCAACCAAAATACACTATAATTAGGTAGGACCACTCATTTCTTCATATGTCATAGAATTTGATGTTTGTTACCCTCAAATGAAAGATAGTAGCAAGACCCCAAGAAAGCATGCAAAATTTCAAAATCATTATCCTTAGACGTTTTTGAGATATACCCCTTCAAAACTTTTCAGATGGGATAAAAATGTCATTTCGTTATTTAAAAGCCTTATTTGGACATCTCCCTCATGCTTATTATGAACCTGACAGTGCTGAAACTAGTTTTTATATTGTTTTATGCTACTTTGAAGAAACAAATATCTAAAAAGCAGAAAATAAGTCAAAGGAAACAAATGGAATTTTAAACATCAAAATCAGAGAAAAATTCTTAAAAATAGCTCGCGAATTGAGCTGAAAGGGTACTTTTACCCTCCTGTAAAAATCTCAAAAATGCCTAAAAGTGTCTAAGATCTATATTACAGCTTATACTTAATTACTCAGATGCTATGTATTTTTTTTTAGAAGCTAAAAATCATGTAGAGGCAAACTGCAGTCATCCAAAACACCCCTATGACAACAATTTGTGAAGCATAAAACCTGTCCAAATAATAACACAAAACCAGCCCATAGGCAATCATCATATCTCAGCTTCTAATTGACTGACAGAAATGGTTCACCTATCAAAATATTTGTCTTTAAAACAGTGAGTCTTTTAAAGGGCATTCGAAGTGATTCTGGTCCCCCCCCCCCCCTCCACTCCTCTTCCCCCCACTCCCCCCCCCCCCCCCCCCCCCCCCTCAATAGGCATTATCATCATAATCTCAGCTTCTAATTGACTGACAGAAATGGTACACCTATCAAAATATTTGTCTTTAAACAGTGAGTCTTTTTAAAGGGCATTCCAAGTGATTCTGGTCCCCCCCCCCCTCCACTTCTTCTCCCCCCCCCCCCCCCCCATAGGCATTAACATCATAATCTCGGCTTCTAATTGACTGAAAGAAAATGGTACACCTATCAAAATATTTGTCCTTTAAACAGTGAGTCTTTTTAAAGGGCATTCCAAGTGATTCTGGTTCCCCCCCCCCCTCCACTCCTCTCCCCCCCCCCCCTCCCTCAAAAAGGCATTAACATCTATCTCGGCTTCTAATTGCTGATAGAAATGGTAAAACCTATCAAAATATTTGTCTTGAAACAGTGAGTCTTTTTAAAGAGCATTCCAAGTTATTCTGGTCCCCCCCCCACTCAACCCCCCCCCCACTCAGCCCCCCTCCCCCTCATAGGCATTAAAAATCATATATGTTTCTAATTGACTGAAAAAATTGGTACACCTATCAAAATTTTTGTCTTGAAACAATGTGCATGTCTTTATAAGGCCATTCCAAGTGATTCTGTTTGTTTTTTCCCCTAACCCCCCCCTTTTGTCCTTGTCAAGCATCTTCCCGTACAATATATCATAGGTGTACTCATGTGATCACCTGTGTTCTTTTATTAATTTTTTTTTTTTTTTTAGGTTCTGGTGAGCTTACATGTTGCATTGTGATGTTGCATGTATCCTTTTTGTGCCCAGTGATTTTAACCTTTGCATAGTTTCTTCCTAAATAATATCACAGACCTCCTAGACCTCTGCTGAAATATCTTTCACTGTGTGACATACTGTTGCAATGCCTGTATGAATAGAAATTAATTAGTGTTGTATTTTTTAAAATTTTTCTTGTACAATTAAAAATGCAAATTTGGACATTTTTGTGAGTTGCCTAATCTGTGTGTATTCTTAGTGTCTGTACATTTTATTTAAGTGTGCATATATGCAAGTATGAATTGTAGAGGTATGAGTGGTGTGGTGTGTGTGTGGTGTGTGTGTGGTGTGTGGTGTGTGTGTGTGTGTGTGTGTGTGTGTGTGAGTGTGTGTGTTGTGTGTGTGTGTGTGTGTGTGTGTGTGTGTGTGTGTGTGTGTGTGTGTGTGTGTGTGAATCTTATGTGTGTGTGTGGTGTGTGTGTGTGTGTGTGTGTGTGTGTGTGTGTTGTGTGTGTGTGTGTAATATATATATTGTATTTGTGTGTGCGTGACTTTGTGTGACTGTGTGTGTGTGTGTGTGTGTGTGTGTGTGTGTGTGTGTGTGTGTGTGGTGTGTGTGTGATAAAAATTAGTATTGAATAGGCTTGTTTGTGCACAATAAAATCATTACAAAGTTTTCACTTTTTCTTGTGTTTTTTTTCTTTCTAACTACATGTTTGGTGAAACAAAACAACTTAATGAAAAAGAAGTGAAGAAAGTTCATGCACTGTTTAAAATGTGAAACCAACAGAGAGAACAAAGTTTTACTCAATTTGATTAGCACTTGTATGCTCTGATTAAAAAAAAAAAAAAAAAAAAAGTTTTGTTTTGCATGAATTTAAATGGATGCATTCAGGAGTGATTTCTAATCGTTTTAAATCACTATTTCTGTTAAAAATGCGGTCTTACATGCACACAGACACAACAAAACGGTAAACAAAATCGGCCAAATCTCTATTAGAAATTAGATCTAGGCAAGAGTTATCATTCTTGCATTTGTTTTCACGATGTTTCGTCGAACATTTCGGCACGATATAACAAAGTACAGATCCTAAGAAAAAAACAAACACTACTAGAAACTATTTAGAATAGAATCATCACCCTCATTTATTGTTATAATAGAAAAAATTTCACGCGAGCTCATAAATTCTGAGAGCACCCTTCGATGACCTAGTTCTTCGCTCCCTGCGATCCCAGTCCGGGATAAACTTGCGATCAACGATAAGTTTTTAAATCTAAAATCATCGAGATTCGATAGTAACTACGTACAAAATAAAAGCACAGCATTTACTTCTTTAGATGTGAGTGTAAATGCGCTGTACACATCGAAAATCTCTATCGACGTTCGCAAGTCTGAAGCATCTATGTGTAGACTCGCTAAGGCCGCCATTTTGGTCAGTTAGAAGGGGGGTGCTGTATGCAAATGAGAATCAGACGTCATTTAACGGAAATAACCGATAAACTGAAATAAGGTTTTTGTTCTTGAAAAAAACGAGCTTTTTAACGCTGTGTTGGATTTTTTTGTACGATTAATAGGGAAATTTCTACGACTTCCGAAAAATGTAGGGAATTTTTTTAATGCATTATACTGTATTTTAAAAAAAACTTCACTAAAGTTTCTCTCATATAATCAGTTAGTGGAGAGTTTCTTCTTTCCAATGGTATGCGCTATGAATAGGGTTTGTTTAGTGAAGGGGTGACAGATCGTGTTGGAAGACGAAGCACGAAAATTCACCGAGTCGCGTTTTCAGCCAGTGAGGCTCCGGTAGCGGCGAGTTTTTAAGTTTATTACTGATATCAAATCATCGCTCGCACTTATCCAGTCATCATTCTTGCAAAATGATATTACAGACGTTAAGTTAATGCATTAAACTTTTTACTAGTATATATTTTTTTAGCTTTCTTTTAGATTTGGATGGAGAAAATTTGGGTGCAAAGTAGATCTAATTTGCCACTTTCCGCTACGCTTTACTCATTAGCGGCTGCCGTGGTCCTACCTACTATAATGCACCACACTTCAACACAACCACCGTGAATATACATAATACAACTACTGTCTATTATCTGCAAACCTGTCTTCAGGATGAGATGATAAATCAAAGAAGAACAGAAAACTTGATAACAAGCTCCACATGCCTTAAAAAAAAAAAAAAAAATAACAAAATAAAATAGAATTAAAAATAAACCTCTGCATGCCTTTGCACACAACACCTTGGTCTAGAGTCTCATCAGTAGGATTTTCAAAGGAATGGAGGTACTGGTCATTGCGAAATCCAGCACAAAGTACCCTGAAATGGACACCTCACAGAGCCTGGAATTGGTGTCCTTGATGATATAGACCTTCTTCATGATAATGACCTGCCAACACCTTTTCCTGCCTGTCTTCACAAGAGATCATCAACAGATCACCTATACTATCCCCTTACCACTAGGCCAACACCCCCCCTTACAAACTGACCTCCTTACACACGTTAAAAACCTTACCGATTCCACTGCAGACTCCACGGCAGAAACCTCCATCATGGCGTCCTCCTCAGAGCGACCACTGGCGTCAGAGGTCACCGACACCTGACGTTCCGCCAACAAACCCCCCACCTCCCCCTCCACCCTCGCTGGTCTCTGAGGCGACAGACATGCGGCGATCGGCCTCCCCCCCTCCCCCCTCACTGCTACCTGAGGGCCCCCCCACTGCCACCTCCTCCCCCCCACTCTTGGTGCGAGCCTGGCGTCGCCGTGCTTTGGCCTTCTTGGTGCTGGCTTCCCGTGTCTTGGGGGTCAGCTGGGAGTCAAGGTCAGCCCTCAGGGCAGCCAGCCAATCCTGGTCCGGCCCTTCGCTCCAGGGTGTGATGACGCGACACGACATCCTTCCCACCTGTATGTACACACACAGTGGGGGTTTGTGGATTAGCGACAAAACTGACACATTTGTCACCTGTATATGGTTGATTAATAAGTGTCACACCTGACATTTTTATCACCTGTATTCAGTAGACTGCTTAGTGACACAACTGACGTGTTTATCACCTGTATAGTGACAGTTGACTGCTTAGTCACACAACTGACATGTTTGTCATTTTTACACAGCTACAGACATTCAGCTATCAGGTCAGACACTACCATTACACAAGCAGTCAGGCACAGCACTCACCAACACGTTGTTTCCAACAGCACATAAGTAAGTAAGTTTTACTCATCAAGTCTTGCACATATATAGAACTGCCGTCGTAAAATCTAGAAGAACTAAACAAAGTTGGTTTTTTCCTCTAAAATGAAGGTTTATGTAAATGAAATTGCTACACCAAAAAAATCCACAACAAAAAAAGCTATAATCTCTGGTCTCCCAAGAAGGAAGGTGACAGGACAGCAAAGACACTCACCTGCCTAACAAGAAAATCGTGAGATTCTGGGTTTTATTCCAGCCTCACCCTTTCTTCCCATTTTGACCCAAAAAAATCAACTTAATGTCAAAGTCCTTCAGATAAGACTATACAAACCGAGGCCCCATGTGCGAATGCATGCAGAACATCTTGCGCACATGTTAAAAACCCGTTCTGCCTTATGGAAGAGTAGAAAAAGATTACAAATAAAAAAAAAATGTAAGCACACAGGTTTATGGTGTTTAAACACCACCCTTGAAGTCAGAATGCAGCTACCTAAATGGTGGTGGTGGTGGGAGTGGTTGTATGAACAAAAATCGCACCATTGGTAAACTTTGGAGCTCTAGCCGAGAAACAAACCCAAAAAATTCCTGCTCTGAAAATCTTCTATACAAGCAGTATACTCTGAGCTTTCCCAAAAGGGAATACTAAGGTAAGGGACAGGACTCCACCCACAGCAGAGAAAGTTGAGGTCAGACTCAGTGTAACACAGGTTGTGTGTGATAATCTGCCAGCAATGACTTACCCAGCTTCGATAATGATCAGTTTAACTCTTGCATGGTGTCCTCACCCAACAAGTCCAAATTCCTGAAAAAAAACATAACAATTCTAGCTCAAATCCCCCCTAAAATTTCAGCCCCCCCCCCCCCCCCCCCCCAATTCAGCCCCCAAAACCAAAATCCCCCCCCCCCCCACCAATATTCCAGCTCCCCCCCCCCCCCTGAATTCCAACCTCTCCCTCCCCCCCAACCCCCCCCCCCCCCCCCCCCAAACCAATATTCCAGCCCCCCCCCTCTCCCAAATTCCAGCCCACCACAGACTGGATGGAAAGGATGTGAAGATCACTGCATCCACCATCATGACCCTGTCTGAACCAGCACAACCTTACCATAGTGGTATAAACAACAATGATAATGATGGAGAGACCTGCTGTCACTATCAGTGCAACACCCCCATGGCTGATCCATGGGATAATGGCAGCCTACGTGACTGATCTTTGGGATAATGGCAGTCTACATGACTGATTCATGGGATGATGGCAGTCTACATAACTGATTCAAGGGATAATAACAGCCTACATGACTGATCCATGGGATAATGGCAGTCTACACATAACTGATCCATGGGATAATGGCAGTTTACATGACTGATCATGGGATAATGGCAATCCACATGACTGATCCATAGGATAATGGCAGTCTACATGACTGATCCATGGGATAATTAATGGCAGCCTACACATGACTGATCATGGGATAATTAATGGCAACCTACACATGACTGATCATGTGTTAATTAATGGTAGCCTACACATGACTGATCACGGGATAATTAATGGCAGTCTACACATGACTGATCATGGGATAATGGCAGTCTACATGACTGATCATGGGATAATTAATGGCAGTGTACATGACTGATCCATGGGATAACGGCAGTGTACACATGACTGATCAAGGGATAATTATGGCAGCCAATCTACCTGCTTTCCAGGAGGGCGGGCATGTTGAGGACGATGAACTGCTGACAGGCCTTCACCAGCTGGTCAGCATTGTAGGCTGTAGCAATCTCCAACAACTCTCCCACGTTCCGCAGCGTCACTGCAACACAAACAGACACACATATGCAAACATACACACATGTACATAGACACATGCAAACATACACACACATGCACACAGAGACAGACAGATACGCACATGCACACACATGTACGCACAGACACACACACATACAAACACACAAACAGACATAAGCACTCATGAGCGTGCCCGCATGCACACACACACACACACACACACACACTCACACAACGCACGCACCTGCATACACACACACACACACTGCCTCAGTAATGACAACCTGGCCATTCCTCTCTTTTAACCCTTAGCTAGGCACAGCAAAATCATGTGTTCAATTCCTGCAGGGCAGGGAACATGGATGTGGATGGCCTATGAGTCAGTATATGTATTCAACATGCAATAATTCTACACTGTCTTCATGATTTTGATAAACTAAAAACAAAAAGCTGCAGAAATCAACAGAGAAACTATTATTTCTTATTATGTGCTGGTCTTTTTGTTTTCTTTTAGAATGTATAAACACACAAGGTCATTGATTATTTTGTGTGTGTCACAGCAAGTGGTAAACTAATTTTGGAATGAATGAATGTATTTAAATAAAAGAAAACATTCAGAAACAATTACAGAATAATTATTTTCTTACTTACTATTGGTTTTCTTGTTGTTTTTTTTATGAATAATGTACGAGCGCATGAAATATTAAAAAGATCACCACTTGGTTTGCCAATGATCGTAATGCATGCTAATCTCATGATTCAAGCTGCTACCATGTCAAAGTCCCAAACAACAACCAATTTATAAAATATATCAAAATTGGAACCATTGGCAAACTCAAAATCCACAATTATTTCCCCAATTCTTTGAGAAGAATTCATACACACATTGGCTGTGTTAGATTTGTCATTGTGAAACTTGCCTGTCTAACTCCATTCACCAAAGTCAGAAGTGCACATACTACTATAATCGCTTACATCAATATTTGAGCCTGGATACACATTTCACAGCATGATACTTTCGGCTTGACAGCCATAATAACGATTGTAAATATTGAATTCGGAGGTAGTGTTTATCTTGAAAAAAAAAACCTGCTACTTTTTCCTACAAAATTTGCCACAAACTCACTCTAGTCATTGCCATTTGAAAAATGCATGTAAATGAAACTGTTGGAAGCCTCCTTACTTTATTTTTCACAAAATATGAAGCAAGATTGGCGGGAAGTTAAAAGTTTGGACATGTCAAAGATTGCCAAACACTAGGGATCGCTGAATACTAGTAGGCGTTTTTTGCCGTTTTGCCCAAACGGCCAGACTGGGCATTTTTGGACAGTATGTACGCCTAGCAAAGGATTACCATGAGGACTAGTGAAGGATTAACATGAAGACCTGTAAATAACAGAGGCACTTACTGAGGCTGGTCAGGGTGACCAAGAGAGGCACTTACTGAGGCTGGTCAGGGTGACCAAGAGAGGCACTTACTGAGGCTGGTCAGGGTGACCAAGAGAGGCACTTACTGAGGCTGGTCAGGGTGACCAAGAGAGGCACTTACTGAGGCTGGTCAGGGTGACCAAGAGAGGCACTTACTGAGGCTGGTCAGGGTGACCAAGAGAGGCACTTACTGAGGCTGGTCAGGGTGACCAAGAGAGGCACTTACTGAGGCTGGTCAGGGTGACCAAGAGAGGCACTTACTGAGGCTGGTCAGGGTGACCTCGCACATCTCCTTGAGGCGCTGAGCCAGCAGCTGGTCAGCCACCACCAGCACGTTACACAGCAACTCCACGTCCTGACTCTCTGCAACAGGCACCCGACATTTTTTTAATTTATTTATCTATAAATTTATTTATTCTTTTATTTATCTATTTATTTATTTATTTGTTTATCTATTTATTTATTTATTTGTTTGTTTATTTCTTCTTTTATATCGAGGATAATGGAATAAGCACTTGTGTGCTCTTTTTTTTTTTTTACATCCAGTCCCCGTGTGTATGCAGTTTTGTAAATCTTGTCTGTCATCTGACATACACAACATGTCTCCTCTGTACAGTGAACAGCAGGTTATGGGACACCTTTAGACCTTTTGGTTTTTTAAACACAGCATCTAAATAATAAAAAAAAAAGCAACCAAAAAGCCCCCCTCCACATCTCTGATTAAAATAAACCAACTCCACATCTCTGGAGTTGTGCGACACAGTGTACATACAATGATGAGACAGAAAGACGATTCACCACCCGACCGGCTTTGCTCACCACCCGACCGGCTTCGCTCACACACCCGGCCGGCTTCGCTCACCACCCTGCCGGCTTCGCTCACCACCCTGCCCGCTTCGCTCACCGCCCAGATGGCTTTGCCCATCACCCGGCCGGCTTTGCTCACCACCCCGACCGGCTTCGCTCACCACCCGGCCGGCTTCGCTCACCGCCCTGCCCGCTTTGCGCACCGCCCAGATGGCTTTGCTCATCACCTGACTGGCTTTGCTCACCACCTGACTGGCTTTGCTCACCACCTGACCAGCTTTGCTCACCACCTGACCGGCTTTGCTCACCACCTGACCGGCTTTGCTCACCTTCCACCACAGAGGACTCGTCCTGGTAGAGGAAGTCCACCACAATCTCCAGGATGTTGCCCGGCACTGGCAGAGTCAGCGACTCCGTGTCCGACGTCTGTCCACGCAAACAAACATGAAAAATACAAATTTACACATATAATATAATAATAATAAAATGGAGGCTTATATAGCGCAAATTCTCAAAAACATGGGCTCACCGCGCTGTACAATCAAATCAATTTAAATAGGTTACATATGAACATGAACAATTTGACTAGCACAAAGAGAAAAAAAAAAAAAAAAAGGAAAAATGCATCCACATACAATCCATAGCATACTACATGACCAGACAATAAAAGTAAAATAAAAGCAATATCAAATATTGTGCAGTGCAGTACGATGCATACACACACACACATTTTCATATAGGGCAGGATAGCTAAGCGGTCAGAGCACCAACTTTCCCCAAGTCAAAATTAAGCAACATCGAGTGTGGTTACTAAGTGGATGGGTGGCCCTTTGTGCACCTTGGCTTCAGTACAGCTCACCAAGCTGTAAATGGGTACCTGCCCTCTTTAGGGTCAGGGAAGGTAAAGCAGCAAGGGAGAGGAGATGGGCGCCACCCTCAATATGCTGGCCCCTAAAGAAGCTGAGGTCTCTGATGCCTCGCTCGCCTATGACCACATAGGTTATGGTACACCTTTACCTTTTTTACCTTATAAACACACACACACACACATAGTCACACACGCACACACAAACAAAACAATAAAAATAAATTAAAGGCACAGACACAAAGATAAAGACACACTGCTCACCTAAGACACACTGTCACCTAACTAAGACACACTGCTCACCTAAGACACACTGCTCACCTAAGACACACTGCTCACCTAAGACGCACTGCTCACCTAAGACGCACTGCTCACCTAAGACGCACTGCTCACCTGACTAAGACGCACCGCTCACCTAAGACACACCGCTCACCTAAGACACCGCTCACCTAAGACACACCGCTCACCTAAGACACACCGCTCACCTAAGACACACTGCTCACCTCAATCCAGCCGTTGCCCAGCATGCTGTGGAAGTACTGCAGGCGAGTGGCCAGCACACACTTGTGGCACTGGATGGTCGTGTTGTCGTCTGCCCGGATACACACATCGTACAGCTCACCCCTGTCAGGACATCACATCACGTCATGTCACATCATGTCACACTACATCACGTCACATCATATCATGTCACATCACATCATGTCACGTCACATCAAACCGCGTCACATCACATCACCACACCACGTCACATTACACCACACCATAACACATCATATCACACCCCACCACATCACATCACATCATGTCGCGTTACTGATTGTCGGTGTCCACTTTTTCATAGCCACACTCCCAACCATTGCAGTTTTACAAGCTTCCATAGTTACTGTGTTTTACTTCATTTTATGTTACCGAAGTTGGTATGAGATGACAGCCCTGATTATAGCCTTCGCGGTCAGACGGGCTATAAACAACATGACACAAGATTACACAATACTGTTTTCCTACCATGTTGTTACATTTCTATGAATAAGGAGATTTTTCTGTCTTCGTTAAAAAATTTTTTTAATGACAACTCTTTTTTTTGGAACAGATACAGTCTGCAGCTGAAACGAACTCATTCCTAAAGAAAAAAACTCTTGCACACAAGCTCCATCTCAGTCAGGGGCAGTGATCACTTACAGCTTGTTTCTGTCGTATCTGATGCGGGGTGGCTGCAGTTTTTTCCCAGCTAACCTGACCAGTCCATTGACACACTTCACTGCCTCCAGTCTGCACAAACAGGGGAATAACAACATGATGAATCAGCCACATCTAGCAGTGTGTGACTTTAGGTAACAGAGAGAGAGAGAGAGAGAGAGAGAGAGAGAGAGAGAGAGAGAGAGAGAGAGAGAGAGAGAGAGAGAGAGAGAGAGAGACAGACAGACAGACAGACAGACAGACAGACAGACAGACAGACAGACAGACAGACAGACAGACAGACAGAGGAGACTGAGAGAGATAGAGAGACAGCAGATGGACAGACTCACCAACCAACCAACTACCGATCGAGAGAGAGAGAGAGAGAGAGAGAGAGAGAGAGAGAGAGAGAGAGAGAGGAGAGGAGAGAAGAGAGAGGAGAGGAGAGGACACACACACACACACACACACACACACACACACACACACACACACACACACACACACACACACACACACACAGATAACAAATCAATGAAAAGTACACACATACCCACACCTATACAAACTACTCACCTTTTGGACAAACCCTTGACGCCAAACTTGCGCGCAGCTTCCTGAAGTATCTTGACGGGGTCTCTCCCCTTCTCCTCCTTCCTGCCCCCTTCCTTGCCCCCCTTCGCCCTCCGTTCCTGCTGTGCCACCTCAAAGGCCGACGTCTTGTGGGGGTCAAAGACAAAGCCATCCACGTCTTGCCACCCCCCCTCCATTTTGCTGCTGCTGCTGTTACTGTTGCTGTTGTTGTTGTTACTTCTCTTCTCCACGTGGGCAAAGGAAAACTACAGGCAGATAGAGACAAATGGGCAGGTGTAAGCATGCGCACACATGCGCTTGCATACAAACACATGTACACATACTCTCAAACACGCGCACACACACACACACACACACACACACACACAGTGTGACACAAACACACAGTAACACACACACACCACACACACACACACACACATATGGGTGTGACACAAACACACACACACACAAACTGCATACACACGGGGGCTGGATGTAAAAAAGCACACGACTGCTTATCCCATTTTCCTCTGTATAAAAGAATAAAATAAAAAATAAAATAAACAAAACACACACACAAACATGCACATACACCACACACACGCACACACACACATTCACCCCCCCCCCCCCCCCCCCCACACACCAACACACACCCACACCCCCCATTCCACCCCCCACCACACACACACATGGTCCCCCCCCCCCCCCCCCCCCCAACCCCCCCCCCCCAACCACACACACACACACACACACCTTGTTGCCGATCTGCAGCAGATCGCAGGTGTCGGTGTAGATGAACTTCAGGAGCTGCTCCATGACCTCTGGGCTGACCTCACCCACCACCATCACCGGCTTTTCACCATCCCCCTCTGGCCCTGCGGCCAACACTGGCACCTGCTTGCGGAAGTAGTCAGCCCGTGACGCCAGGATGAACAGGTGGGCCGGCCACTTGCGATCCTCCACCTGTAACAGGTATGGTTAGGGGACTAGCTGTCTGATGTGTCTTTTAGCTGTTTGCTCTGTGCTTTTTGGCTGTCTGCTCTGTGTCTTTTAGCTGTCTGGTTTTTTAGCTGTTTATTCTGTCCATGCCTTTTAGCTGTCTGCTCTGTATGTTGTTTTTCTTTAAAGCTTTGTGCTCTGTCTGGGCATGCCATGGTGTGTGTGTGTGTGTGTGTGTGTGTGTGTGTGTGTGTGTGTGTGTGTGTGTGTGTGTGTGTGTGTGTGTTGTGTGTGTGTGTGTGTGTGGCGCATGTGTGTGTGTGCATGTGTGTGTGTGGTGTGTGTGTGTGCGCATTGGTGTTCGTGTGTGTGTGCGTGCATGCTGTTGCGTATGTGTGTACACAAATGTGTGTATGTGCTCAATGTGTGTGGTGTTGTGTGTGTGTTGTGTGTGTGTGTGTGTGTGTGTGTTGTGTGTGTGTGTGTGTGAGCGTGAACATGCGCATGTGTGTGTGTGTACAGCACTGTGACTGACCTGCACCACACAGTCATGGATGGCATCGTACAGGTCTGCCTTTCCTCCATCAGCTGCTGGTACTCCGCATGGATCTGGGATCCTGACAACACGGTACGTCTGTCAGCCTGCACGACACGTCACACCACCACCACATGTTAACATCATTGACTCTTTCACTGCAGTATGTACATACATTAAAACTGAAACATTTGATCAACACTGTCAACATAATATTCCTAACACTTCACTCCCAGTATGTCCCATCCATAAGCTGAACACATCACTCCACGCTTACCAGGCATTTGGACGTCCTGTGGTGACTGCAAAGTTGCGTCCCTTGACTACAGGCCAGGCCCCGCGGCACGATGAACCCAGGCACCGCCTCAGGGCGATCCTCCACCTCGCCTTCAGCATCAGGTCAAAATCAGAGATACCGTGCCGAAACTCTGAAAACTCACACAGCCAGCAAACTTGTGAAAATTTCTTAGCTAGGACTACAGTCCTGGGATGAGAGGAAAACAGACCACAAAAATGACAGCATGCCACAGCTGAGTGGTAAAATTGTTGACTTCAATTTCCCACGAAGTCCTGAAGTATTTGGGTTTGAATCTTGGCGTGTTTGGTGAAGTAAGGGAAAGGATTTTTGCCGATTTTCACAGGTCAAGGTGCAATCTGCCGGTGCCTTAATTCCTTTGTATTTTATATAATAACATATACATGCAGAAGATTAATTGCCACATTAAGATCCCTTACTTGAATCAGGTTGTGTGGTTACGGAAACACGAAACAGAAAAAACTCTCACCAACCAAAAAAAGAAAAAAAAAAAGAAGCAAAAAACCAACACAACCAAACACACACAATTACAACCCTCTGACTACTTTATTGTTATCCCTGTCAGGGCCCCGGTGGATGTTGACAGACTTTTTGCCGGAGGGATACCCTGTGAAGGCCTCGCCCTGGTCAGTGATCAGCAGCAGACCCCCGATGTGAACGGCCACATCCTTGACCAACACCTGACGCCGCACGGCAAAGTGGCAACGCTTCAGGCTGGGGTTGCCACTTCGCCACATGAACACCTGCAGGCAGCGAACACGACACAGTCAGAAAAGAAACATCAGATTTCAGGCTTCAAAAAGATCACAGCATTTAGGGAAAAGAAAGGCCACAGAGAAAATGATACATCTTATCATGAAGAAATATTAGTTCCAGAAGAGAAAAATATTAGGAAGAACGAGAAGAAGAGAGAGAGAGAGACAGAGAGAGAGACAGAGAAGAGAGAAGACGAGAGACGACGAGAAGTAGAGAGAGAGATCACAGGGGACGAGAGAGGGAGGGAGAGAGAAGAGAGAGAGAGAGAGAGAGAGAAGAGAGGAAGACAGACAGACAGAGGAGACAGAAGACGGGAAGAACAGAGAAACAGAAAGACAGACAAAGAGACAGAAGAAAAGGACTGTCACCTTGCCATAGTTGTTCAAGAGCACCACCTTGACCTCAAGCCTCCTTTCTCCCTCAGCACGTCCAGGTCTGTGTTGTGGTCCAGGTGACCCCCCACCACACACACCTTCTCTATGTCCTGCCACCTGTGAACACACAGCATGCACCACGCACGCACACATGCATGCACGCACCATGCACACAGACACACAACACACACACACACACACACACACAACACACACACACACACACACACACACACACACAAGTAAGGTGATAATCATTACTTCAATCATCATGGCCCAAAATGATATGTTGTAAAATGTTGTCTGAAATTACCATGGTGAGATTTTTGCATATGCAACCTTTTTTTCAAATTCAGGGCATGGAAGTCTAGACATGACACCTGTGTGCATCCGTTCCTAGCAGCATGAAATGGCCTACCCTTTCTAAAGATACAATGGGTTTTTAATGTGTGTGTGTGTAAGATGTTATAGTTAAATAAAGTTAAAGTTAAAGTCTATCCCGAGCCTAAGGCTCATCAGGCCGGTGCTTATCCCGGTTTCTGTGGCGTTAAGCGACTGAGAGTCATAGACTCCCCTCTGGATAGGACGCCAGTCTATCGCAGGGTTAACCCCCAACACAAGGTTGGTACCCCTTTTACACCTGGGTAGGGGTGAGAAAATAGCCGTAAAAGGCCTTTTCCAAGGGCACAACGCCATAGCGAAAGCTGGGATGAACCCGCAACCTTTAGATTACAAGTCCAACACCCTAACCACTAGACTACCGTGGCGGCAAGATGTTATAGTGCTTTTGCACAAAGGGCTGTGTTTATTGTCTCATCTGAAGGACTCATGACATTCGGTTCAATTTTTTTTCACTAAACTGGGAAGAAAGGGTTAGGGTGGGAACTATTCCTCTCTCACCTGGCCGCAATTTTTTTACAGGTGTACTCGTGCAGGAGGAAGAGGTCACCGCGACCTGTCAGGCAGACGATGGCGGCATCGGAGGTGTGGACTCTGCTGATGGCGAGCGTCCTTGAGGTGCAGCAGTGACACCTGGCGCAGCTGCGTCTGGTACTGCTCGCCCTTGGGCTGACCTGAACAAGGTAGGGTCACTAGGGCATTAGTTAGAGAGGGAGGGAGGGGGGAGGGAGGGGGAGGGAGGGGGAGGGAGGGAAGGGGAGGAGGAGGGAGGGGAAGGGGAAGGGAGGAGGGAGGGGAGGAGGGAGGGAGGGGAGGGGGAGGAGGGGGGGGAGGGGGGAAGGGAGGGGGAGGGAGAGAGAGAGAAGAGGGAGGGAGAGAGAGAGAGAAGAGGGAGGGAGAGAGAGAGAGGAGGGAGGGAGAGAGAAGAGAAAGACAGAGAGTGAGTGTGTGTGTGTGTGTGTGTGTGAGTGTGTGCGTGCGAGCAAAAATGTGTGCTTGAGAGAGAGAATGTGTGAGTGAGTGAGAGAGAAAGAGTGTGGAAGTGAGCTTGCATGCGTGTGTAAGTGTATGTATGTGAGAGTGTGTGTGTGTGTGCGCAATCATGGATTTATTTATACAACTTCAGTGTCAAACAATGCAGTCTCAGGGAAGAACATGAGGGGAAAAAAAAGAGGAAGAGAAATGCATCAGCAAACATTTCGGAGGGAAGCAGTTTCTTATAACTCAAGTCTTAGTGTAAATGTGGCAAGACACTACATGTGTTCTCTCCTCTAGTATTTCACCAGTCCTCTGTTTCATGAAACTGATAATTCATTACCGTAGAACACATCTCTCTGAAACTAACAGAGCAAAACAGAAAAACAGGTCACTCACCAATCTGTCCAGCATTCAGGCCACAGGTATAAACACCCTCGATAGTGTAGACCACAGAGTGAAATCGCCCAGCACACACACCAAGGATGTTTTTGCCCTTCAGAAGCTTCACGTTCATCTGTAAGGTGGAGGTGACAACACACGTAGATGATGTGACATGGATGATGTGACAACAGACATGGATGATGTGACATGACACACAGATGATGTGACATGACACATGGATGATGCGACATGACACATGGATGGTGTGACATGACACATGGATGGTGTGACAGACACATGGATGATCTGACAACAGACATGATTGTGACATGACACATGGATGATGTGAAAATATCATAGTTGATGATGTGACAACAGACACGGATGATGTGACACCACACATGGATGATGTGACAACAGACATGGATGATGTGACATGACACATGGATGAATGTGACAACAGACATGGGATACGGGCTTTAGTGGATGTGACAACAGACATGGCTGTATGCTGTAAGGCAGATGTGTTGTTTTGCGTTGTATTTTGTTGTGCTGCGCTATGTTGTGTTGTGTTATGTTGTTAGCTTGTGTCAGTCACTAATCCTGACAGGCAGCTCTTGCTAATGCCTTTACTTCCTGTGTTTTGGTGTGCTGGCATTGTGTTTGTGTTTGTGTTGTGTTTGTTTTTGTCATAACTAACCTTGACAGGCACCAAACTCTTGCTGATGCCTTTATTCCCTGTGCTGTGTGTCCGTGTTGCACTGTGTTGTGCTGTCAATTTTTGTGGTGTGCTCATTGTGTTTGTGTTGTGTGTTTTATTGTGTTGTTTGTTTGTTTGTCATAACTAACCTTGACAGGCACCAAACTCTTGCCGATGCCTTTATCCCTGTAGCTGTCAGACCCAGCTGGTGACAGTGTTCAGACCACAGCTGTATAGCTGGTTCCTGCACAACACAATCCATGTATTAGTTCTTTTTTTATTCTTTTTTTTAGCTGTAAGCTGGTTCCTGCACAACACAGTCCATGTATTAGTTCTTCTTTTTTTTTTTTAGCTGTACAGCTGGTTCCTGCAAAAGCTATTGAATAGAGTTTTTTTTAAGCTGTTCAGTAGACTCCCCTCATGATTCCAGAATAATTCTCTAAGCTGTATAGCTGATTCCTGAAAACACATTCCCTGTATCATTTCCAAGCTGTATAGCTGATTCCTGCACAATACGTTCCTTGTATTAGTTCTCTGAACTAATAGCCAATTCCTGCACATCATATTACTTCCAGTTAATTCTCCAAGCTGCAAGGCCAGTTTACACTCTCAATAATCTGAAAAATAATCTGAATCAAGGGGGCGGGATAGCTAAGTGGTCAGAGCACTTGCTTTTCCCAAGTCAAAGCTAAGCAGCATCGAACGTGGTTACCAGATGGGTGGGTGACTGTGCACCTTGGCTTCAGTACAGTTCTCCAGTTCACCCAGCTGTAAGTGGGTACCTGCCCTCTTTAGGGTCAGGGAAGGTAAAGCAGCGAGGGAGAGGAGATGGGCATCACCCTCAATATGCTGGCCCCTAGAGAAGCTGAGGTCTCTGATGTCTTGCTCCCCTACGACCACATAGGTTATGGGACACCTTTACCTTTTTAATCTGAACAATGCTAATAAAGAAGAAGAAATGGTGACCTACTTCTCAGTGAGAAACAAGGTGTGGTCCCTGGCAGCAGCCACCTGGACACATTCCTCTTTCTGCAGACCTTCCACAAGGCGCGGAGTCTGCAACACAGGTAAGCAGCATAAATGACACAGAAACACTCAGAAACAGTGATAAGCAGCAAAAACAATGCAGAAAGTCAGAAATAGCAGCAAGCAGCAAAATACAACACAGAAGCAGTCAGAAATATTGGCAAGCTGCAAAAGTGACACAGAAACAGTCAAAAATAGTGGTAAGCAGAAAAAATTACACAGAAACAGTCAGAAATAGTGGAAAGCAAGACAAAATGACACAGAAACAGTCAGAAATAGTGGAAAGCAGGACAAAATGACACATAAAAAGGGATGGGCTCTGCTACAGTCAACTTGCTCAAGGTACAAGGCCTGAACACCAGTGCAGCTTCCCAACAACTTTCCCTGACCAAACTCCTTAAAGTTGACACTACA
Organism: Stramonita haemastoma; assembly: GCA_030674155.1. Taxonomy (NCBI): domain Eukaryota; kingdom Metazoa; phylum Mollusca; class Gastropoda; order Neogastropoda; family Muricidae; genus Stramonita; species Stramonita haemastoma. The sequence continues at coordinate 11,304,199 of CM060327.1, read as the reverse complement.
GCTATTCTGTGATGCCCTATTTTTGATTCATAATACTTATAGGACCTTTCATTGAATACCTCTCTACCTTCATGACTTGACAAGGGGACGGGATAGCTTAGTGGTTAGAACATTGCGCTCGTAATCCAATGACCTGGATTGGAATCCCGTTCAAGAGGATATTTTCCCCTGGATGTTAACATTAGTACCAACTACACTCCCCCCAAAAAGTCCTTCGGATAAGACTATTAACTGAGGCCCTGTGTACGAACACATGCAAAACATCTTGCACAGACATAAAATTCTGTCCTGCTTTTCAAAAGAGTAGGTCATCGTGTGTTGGTGGGAACTGATGACAAAATTTGCAAAACTGCATACACACAGAGACTGGATGTAAAAAAAAAGCACACAAGTGCTTAATCCATTCTCCTTGATATAAAAGAATAATATAAATAATTAAAACAAATTTATAAAACTCGTCATCTCCCCTATGACCACGCAGGTTATGGGACACCTTTACCTTTATTTACTTTTTATACAACTCTATCTCTGCAACTTACCACACAGGTGACTTCATCTCCATGGCCCAGTCTGCCCCCCTGCCCGTGACCACAGGTGTACACCTGGCCTGTGTGGGTCAGGAACACCGTGTGGTACTTGCACATCACCATCTGTGTATACCACACACACACACACACACACCACACACACACACACACACACACACACACACAATGAGGTTTACCTAGTGACAAATTTCTCTATCCTTTCCCTTTACATAAATCAGCAGTGGTTCCAGTTCTTGGCTTGTTTTATTCCTGAAGATGCTGATGTGGGCAGACTATTCGTATCTTACATCTACAAACTTCAACACATCAGGAGAGGGACAGGCCTGCCTATTTCAACTGTTGCTGATAGTCATTGTCCCCCAAGGAGTAGACACACATGCACGCTTACACACTACATGCATGCACACACACACATCCAAATGTTCAACCATTTATGTGAAGGAACAATAATTTATAAACACACCCATACCGAAAAAGAAAAAAAAAAAAAAGAATACATACGTATGCAGAAACACACACACACTCACACATGTCCACATGTTCAACAATGCGCACAAACATGCATGCATGCAAGCATACACACACAACACACACATACACAAAAGAGATCCAACCACCACACACAAACACATCATACACACACACACACACAACACACACACACACACACACACACACACAACACACACACACACACACACACACACACACACACACATAAAGAGATTGTACCTGTTTGACAGAGACAGACAAGCGTCTGAAAGTGTCGATGACTTCAGGTGTGCTTCTGTGCTGCTCGCTTCCATGACCCAGGGTCAGGTTGGCATTGTCCCCCCAGGAGTACACCTCATTCCTCTCTGCCCACACAACACAACAGTGTACATGTATGTCTCTTTTAGGGGTTGGGTTTTTTTTGGTAATAATTACAACAACAAAATTATTGTTGTTGTTTTCTTTCCTTGTCTACAGCTCTGAGATTCACCAATGGTGGGATTTTTGCATATATGCAACTATTTCCTCCCCCCACCCACTCCTCACCAATGGTGAGATTTTTGCATATATGCAACTGTTTCCTCCCTACCCCTCCCCACCTCCCCCCACTATTTAGGTAGCTGCACTCCAACTTTGGGGATGGTGTCTAAACACATCACGTGTGTGCATGCGTTTTTAAGATTCTGTCATGAATCTATTCCTACTGGCATGAAATTGCCCACTCTTCTGAAAGACAGAATGGGTTTTTATCATGTGCGCGAGATGTTTGCGACCGTTTAAACATGAGGCTTTGGTTTATATTTCATCCAAAGGGCTTAGACATTTGCTTTGATTTTGTTGTTGAAGTGGGAAGAATGCGGAATCAAATCCAAAACCTCACGATTTACTTGTTAGGCAGGTGAACATCTTAACCGCCCAGCTACCTTCCTCCTCATGTGGGTTTTTTTTTTAATGTTGTCATCTGTCCCCACCAACAAGCAATGGTAACCTACTCTTCTGAAAGGTGAAACGGGTTTTAATATGTGTGTGAGATGTTCTGCAAGTGTTTGCAAATGGGATCTTGGTTTATAGTATACAGCTCTTAAATGTTATCATGTTATCAATCAATGTCTTCACTTCATTCCTTAAAAACCATCACCTAATCACTGTTTTTACTGCATACCTTTGATATCGAAGACGAGTGGTCTGGGTCTGTCTTTGGCCAGCAAATCCAATGGTCCTAGGCCTTCATGATCCCGACTATACAGATCTGCATTAGCCTGTACAAAATACAATACAACAATGACCGACTGATACGGAATATATACATGTACACATGTGCATTGCCCTACACAAAATACAATAAAACAATGACAGACCTACAGATTATAATGTAAACAGAAGCCATCTTATTTGATCTATAATCAATAGGCATCACTGAAGAATGCTTTCACAACTCAAGAAAAACAGGACAGGTAAAAAAAACTTCACAAAAGAATTCTTCTCTCCCTTTGCCAAAGCCCACTTATGACATTTTTAAATCCAGCCTCAGGACATACCTATTTAAAACCTAAGATTTCCCCCTCCCATTTCATCTCATATCTGTTCCTGCCTTAAACAGCCAAAATGTCCATCACCCTGCCAAAGTGTATAACCTGTGTGTGTGTGTTGTGTGTGTGTGTTGTGTGTGTGTGTGTGTGTGTGTGGTGTGTGTGTGTGTGCGTGACTGTGTAAGTTTGTGTGTCTATTTGAGTTTGCTATTTAAAACTATTATTTGTTATTGGCTGCATGAATAAGAATAGGATAAATGCAAGCACAAAGTTTGATTTTTAAAAATAAGATATAGCACTTTATAAAATCCAGTCACTATTAGTATTATCATCATATGATCATTATCATTATTATCATTATCATCATAACTACCAATGTACTGTATTAAGACATATTCATCATTCAAAAATTGTTCAGAAAAAGCACAACTTAGTAAGTTATTCTGTATACAATTTAGAAATAAATACAGAACACTTTGGATTTCAATTTATCTATGTGAAATAACTCCTCCAATTTCCCTCTGTTCCTTGAAAACACAGGAGGACACTTTTTTGTGAGTGTGTGTAGTGCAATGGACTCAGCAGAACACAACTAGCTGGTAACCAAGACCTTCTGATGCGACTATAAACCAAAGCCCCATGTGCAAACACAAGCAGAACATCTTGCACATATGTTAAAAACCCATCTGCTTTTTGAAAAGGCAGGCCATTTCAACCAGTAGGAATGAATGACATTAAAAAAAAACACCCCAAAAATGCATTCACACAGGTGTTGTCTTAAAAGTTAAAATTTTAGACACCATCCCTGAAGTTAGAATGCAGCTACCTCAAAGGTGGGTAAAAACAGTCACATATATATAATACAACAAAATCTGACCAGAGGTAAAGCTTAGAGTTCTAGCCTATGAACAACCCCCCCCCCCCCCCCTCCATCCCAAAGCCCTGATTAATGAAGCAAAGTCAGCAGTAGTCATACTGAAAAACTTCACCCTGACCAGGCCCCACGTACACAAATATACAACACAAAACATCACCACACCACCAACCTGAACCAGCAGCCTGGCTGCGGCCACCTGGCCGTAGAACAGAGCGCGGTGCAGCGCGGTCCACCCCGACTCTTTGTCCTTCAGGGAGGGATCCTGGTGCTTCTCCACCAGCAGCCACTCCACGATGTCCACCTTGCCACAGGACGCAGCCACGTGCAGCGCGCTGCGACCAGCGGTGTCGGTGTGCTGGGCCCAGGTGTGACAGAGGCGGCTGTAGGCCTGCAGGTCCTGCAGGCAGCCTTTGGTGATCACCGCGTTCACCTCCAAACTGTGCTTCTTTGAGCGGCACCTGGGCCCACACTCTGGCTCGAACAGGAACGGCATGTTTTCGATTTCACATCCAGGGCAGCCAGGAAAAAAAAGGATTTCTTTTTTCTCTTACACAACAGTTATTCCAAGTACAGCACTGATAGAACTTTCAGGTAGGGATTCTTTCTCCCTCTGCTTTCTTTTCTCCCGATCCAGCAACTCCAAGCAAAGAACGGTCCACAGAACCAATCCGATTCCTCAATCTGACCACACCCACAAAGTTTGAAAATGTTCAAGTCCATTGAAATGGTCACACTTTAAAGATGGATCCCTCGGAATCACTTGATCTGAAGTGTGAAGTTGGCCACCATGTGACTCTAAATGTCCTATGAAAATGCTTTGAGTCAGTCTCCAGTGAGTAAATCTCCAGCAGAAGGGTCTCCAGTTTGCATCCCACCTCCCCCGTATGGTCGCCCCTAGTGGGCTCCCATGTCGATGACCCCTCAACAAGCCATAATGGTATGAGGGCCCTGGAGAAAACAGTAAAACACAATTAGGGTTAAAAACACAATCAAGAAAGTATTTTCCAAAGTCAGTAAAGAACATTAAACCAGTAAATGTCCCCATCCCTATCAACTTCCCTTTGTAGCTTGTCATGAACATGTAAACAAACTTCCCACCTTTTCAAATTCCCTTTGTTCTTTAAACATGTTTCAAACTCCGAACTCTCTCCAACTTCACTTTGTCATAAATGTGCAACAAACTCCCCACCCTTATCTGTTATCAACTTACATTGTTAGAAATGTCTTTACAAACAAACTCTCCGCCCTTATGACCTTCACTGTGTAATTTTCAAAGTGTGCATGCAGTTAAAAAAAAGTAACACTAACAGCATAAATATTCATATCTGTTCACAACAATTATTCTTTATCACACTATACAGTGAGAAGAATTTTAAAACCCAGAAAATGCTCATATTTCATTCAGAGCAGAATTTTTTTTAAACAACGTTAAACGTTCATGAATGAGCTTTCCAGTCAGTGTAAACATTAAAAAAAATTATACAGTTTTGAAAGAAAAAATATTTACAGACTACAGAATACATGGATATGACTTGTTTTATCTTCAGTTTGCATTATCAGATTTTGTTGCAACAGCGTCTTTGGCACATGTACGCATTTTAAAATAGTTTATGACGCATACAGAACCTCAGCTCATTGCCTCATCTAGTGTTCTGCATGAGGCTTACAGGCAAGCCACCAGTCTTATGAAGTAGGAACAAAAAGTCTTGAAGTGTGCTCGATTTGAACTTGAGAGCTGGAACTTCTTCCTCACTGGGCAGATGGCTGTCCACTACGTGACTATGTCACTCCTGGACGTTGCACCTGCCACCTTCTATTTTTTCATCCCAAAATTTGAAAAGTATACAATTTCAAGAAAGATTATGAACAAAAATAACAAGGCAAAATGAAGCAAAATCCAGATTTGTTAACTAGTATGCATGCAGAAATGTCTCTCGTAAAGCTAAAAAAATACAAATCATTTTTACCAATAACCAAGGTATCACAGTTTTCTTCATTCTTATCGGTTTATATAATAGTTTAAATATTCATAGTACTCTTTCACTTTCTGTTTTCAGTATTGACTATGAGTTGATATGCAAAGGACCTAACTTATTCCACATAATGTAAAGTAATCAAGTAAGATATATTACCACTACTAGATTTAACATCAAACATACGTAATATGTATCATTAATGTCACCAATTTCATAACCTTCAGGCCAATTCAAAGACCTTTAAGATAGATCTATATCATTTAGAATACATGCAAATACTAATAGTACTTACTAATATAATACTATGAGTATGACTATGAGTATTCAATCTTATATAAAATGATTCACAACCATGTCAGCATGTGTGGTACCAGTGGCCGGTGGGGTTGGGGGTAGGGGATTTAGTGTGAAATACCCAAGACAGTATAATGTACTGTAACAAACTACCATTCCATTTCAAGATCAAAATTAATGAAAGGGGCAGGGGACAGGGGACTAGACAAGGACTTGTTCATTTGATATTTTCTGTACCGCATTCTTCACAAGTTAACTAGTGGGCTCATTTATCTATAAATTCTTTTATTTCAAGGAAAATGGAATAAGCATTGAAGTGCTTTTTTACATCTAATCCCCGCGTGGATGCAGTTTTGTAAATTGTGTCATCCGTTTCCTCTGGCACAAAATAGCCTACTCTCCCAAAAAGTGGAACAGGTTTAAAAGATCCTCTGGGTGTATAGCATTTATTTATTCTTTTATATCGAGGATAACAAAATAAGCACTCATGTGTTTTTTTTCATCCAGTCCCCGTGTGTATACAGTTTTGTAAATATTGTCATCTGTTCCCACCGCACACAAGGGCCTACTCTTACGAAAAGCTGAACAGGATTTAACGATTTAAGGATGTGCACATGTGTGCATGTGTGATACTGAGTGAGTGAGTGAGTGTCTGTGGCGTGCGTCGTGTGTGTGTGTGTGTGTGTGTTGTGTGTGTGTGGTGAGGTGTGTGTGTGTGTGTGTGTGTGTGTGTGTGTGTGTGTGGTGTGTGTGTGTGTGTGTGTAGTGAGTGAGTAGTGAGTGAGTAGTGAGTGGTGTGTGTGTGTGTGTGTGTGTGTGTGTGTGTGTGTGTGTGTGTGTGTGTGTGTGTAACTACATCTTGTATTGTTGTTGTGTGTTGTGTGTGTGTGTGACTGTGTGTGTGTGTGTGTGACTTTAAAAAAAAAATCTTTTATTCTTTTATATCAAGGATAATGGGATAAGCACTCATGTGCTTTTTTTCATCCAGTCCCTGTGTGTATACATACAATTGTGTAAATATTGTTATCTGTGTGTGTGTGTGTGTGTGTGTGTGTGTGTGTGTGTGTGTGTTGTGTGTGTGTGTTACTGTGTGTGTGTGTGTGTGTGTGTGTGTGTGTGTCACTGTGGTGTGTGTGTGTGTCTGTGTGTGTATGTGTGTGTGTGTATGTGGTGTGTGTGTGTGTGTGTGTGTCTGTCAGTGTTGTCCGTGTACTTAGAGTGGCTTTGCGAGACAAACGTAGAATAAAATTAATTGTGTCACTTGTGTGCTTGAGTGTGTATGTGCGAGTGTGTGAGTATGTATGTCAGTGTACATGCCTGCATGTGGATATGAGCAAGTATGTGTGAGCATGCATGTGCAAAATCATTTGTGTGTGTGTGTGTGTGTGTGTGTGGACTGTGTGTGTGTGTGTGTGTGTGTGTGTGTGTGTGTGTGTGTGTGTGTGTGTCACTGTGTGTGTGTGTGTGTGTGTGTGTGTGTCACTGTGTGTGTGTGTGTGTGTGTGTGTGTGTGTGTGTGTGACTGTGTGTGTGTGTGTGACTCTGTGTGTGTGTGTGTGTAAGTGCGTGATCAGTGTGGTGCCGTGTAGGCTTAGAGTGAGCCTGTGCGAATGCAAACGCACGGGTGTGCATATTATCAGTGTATGTGCGAGCTCTAATATCAGTTACAGGTTTTGCACATTTACGGGCGCACGCTATGTGACATAACGATACAGTTACAGTGGACAAGTGTTTCACTAAGTGACCACTGGCCCTCGTCACTAATGTACACGTAACAAAGTTAGATAGAAGAAAAGCGTAATCGACGACACAACAAACACAGATTGAACTAACCACTATTAAATAGATGTGTGGTTGAAGGAGAAGAAAGCAAAGAACACAGATGATGAGGTTGAAACAAATGATTCGGAAGCACCCATCTCGATTACACCAGCAGCTGACATTGCAAATCTGTGTGAATGTGCTCTTCGTCAACGTAATCTCTGGCACCTTCTAAACATAACATAACTTTTCTTTTAAGTAGCACATATTACATAATAGTATACTCAGTGAATTAAAATAAAATATGTAAACTTTTTATGGAAAAAGTTTTTTAAAATCAGTACAGATTTATTCATTACAGTATTTTTGTTTTAAAGAGATTATTGATTAACCCCGGCCTTGGATCAACAACTTGCAAACGGAAAGTGCGCGCACAGCAACAGACCTTGATAAATTCATTATTTGCTTAGTTTTGGGAGTTCACTTCGATTGGATATGGTATAAGTGTTTCTTTCAACCAATACAATCTGTGGATTTTATGTTTTTAATTTTCCTGTGTCCTTCCAGTCGTGTTTCCTCTTAGAACGTCGCTTTGCATAATAAACTAAAACTTAATACTTTCATAACCAGATAAGAGGACGGTACAAAGATTTTACGGGACTGAATTTGGAATAATGACGTGTATTTTTTTCCCATTTTATTCTTCAGAGATCAGGGCTGTGTTGGCACCTAGCGATGTCTATGAAGCATACTGCATAGAAAAGGAAAGAAAGAATGGCTACTTTCAGTTTTGAAGTGTATCTTCACTAGGCCTAGATCTTTTCTCTTTCAAAACTTACCCCAGAGAAAGCCTGAATCAACACGATTGTTTTCAAATATTAATTTCATTGTTCGTTAATCTGAATGGAAAACATCTCTCTGCCTAACTTGATCAAGTAGGCTATCTTTTACGAAAGGAAGTTACTATGTAGCCTAGGCTTAGCAGGGTTTTTTTTAATGAATATTAGGCATTTGATATTTAAGCATTTATTATGTAAATAAAATAGATAAGGCACATCTTGTGTTTTTTTTTTTTTTTTTTACAACTTAATACTTTGTCTCCTGATTTTCAGTTGGTACTTTTGAAAATACATTTTAGAAATGTAGACCTGATTTATTACCGAGCAGGTGGGAGTACGAGTTCAGAGGTCAAATATCGAGAACGAGGCTGGTCTTAGCCAAATCCTTTACTTAAATTTTTTTTTTTTTATACGAGTGGGGGATCGTAAAACATGTAGTCATCTCCACCATGCTAAAGACTATTATAATGCGTTTCTTTTTCGGGGTGAGGGTGGGAATCGAGCTGTAAAACTTACATTATCTATAAGTTAATAAAATTTAGCTTCATTGTCACCGGGAGTTGTGGCGAGCTCCTGTAATCCAGCTACTTGGAGGTTTGAGATGGGGACGGTTTGAGGGCAGGGGCCCTGCCAGCAGGTGTGCCATGCCGATCGGGTGTCCGCACTAAGCCCGGCATCAATATGGACTCCCCGGGGGAACTCGGGGAGCCCAGGTTGACTAAGGAGAGCCGCACTGGCCCAGGCTGGAAATCAGAGCAGGCAAAAGGCTCCGTGTCGCGCAGTAGTGGGATCGCACCTGTGAATGGGCGTCTGTTGGCAGCCTGTCCGATAGAGTCGGACTGCACCTCTTTTGTTCTTTTTCTCTTTTTTTTTTTTTTTTGTTTTGTTTTGGTGTGTGTGGAGCGGGGTCTCTTCTTAAAAAGCCATTGCTATTCTTTTCTGTTTTCAATTAACCAAGATATAATTATTGTTTAGAGGGGCCATAATTATTTTGACCAGAAAAAAAACCTAAAACATGTGTGTTTCTGCCAAATTTGTGCTTATTCCCCCACAGCCCTTTCTTTCCTTTTTTTCCCCTCTTTTATCTTTCTTACTGTCTTTTTTCCGTATTCCAAGCTTACCTACCTACTTATGCAATTTACAGGCACATAGCTAACTTACTAACAATTTTCATATCTTTTTCATGTTTGCCTGTCTTCTTTTATCTCTTTCTTCTAAAATCGACCATTTCCCCCTTCTTTTTCTCCCTTCCTCTTCACTATTTTTCTTTCTCCAAATGACAAAATTTACAAAGCTGCATACCCACAGGGACTGGATGTAAAAAAAAAAAAAAAAAAAAGCACCCCAGTACTTAATCCATTATCCCTGAAAAAAATAAAATAAACATTTTTACATACACCTGGACAGCTTCTTTCCTCACATAACAATCAGGCCTTTTCTATTTTGGTGGTTTTGTTTTGCAGTTTGGTTTTTGTTGTTGTTGTTGTTGTTTTGGGGGGTACGGTACTTTTGGGAGGGGGTTGTATTTTTTTTATTTGAATGTTGGCTTTTTTGAGGAGGGGGGAGGGGGTATGATATATGTGTGTGTGTGTGTGTGTGTGTGTGCGCGCGCGCGCGCGTGCGTGTGTGTGTGTGTGTGTGTGTGCATGCGCGCGCGCACGTGTGTCTGTGTGTTTGTGAAGTCAAGTCAAACTTTTTATAACCAGTCGCCATGGCGCAGTGGTAAGCGCCTTGAATATGGGATTGGAAGGTTGCAGGTCGAAACCATAAGAGTCCTAGGGATTTTTCGGACTCTATGCTACACGTAGGCCTAGTATAGGGCCTATACTGATAATAGTACAAATTTGCAACAAAGTTATCCTTTCAGTTATAGAGAAGCAATAAAAAAATATATATACAAAGATTTGCGCAATCATTTTAATGATCACTAAACTCCCACTGAGATAACAATCCATTACATTACAAGCTGACAATCATTTCATTTCTTATGGCTGCCCAACGGTGCTTTTTCCGTTTTCCTCCCGATCAAAAACCAGGCCTACCTAGGCTTAGGCTACTTACCAACAGTGAATGAATGCTCTTCATTTTTCAAGGGTTACAGATTAAGTATTACATACTTTTTTTCATTCAGTACTTGCCCTGATTAGGGAATATAGCTAAAAAAAAAATATTAAAAAGGTAATAGCAATTCCCTACCCCACAAACCTCCATCACCACCACCAACAATTCAGCCTTCTTTAAAAAAAAAATTTTTTAATTAAAGGGGAGATAAGATACATTCAACAAAACGTATAATCTCCAACTGGATACATTGATAATTGTTTAAACAAAAAAGATATGTATTCACAACACATAGTCCACAGCTGACCCAAACATTAATGTCAAGACAGATGCACTGGGTATAATTGGGTAAATCAAATAGATTAAAATGGAAAGGAGAAAAAAAAAAAGGTGAAGAAAAAACAAACATAATATAAAAAAAAAACCCAACCAACCAACAAAACAAAAAAACAAAGAGAGAAAAAAAAATCCTACAGTTTCCAGCCTCATCTGAAAGACTTGCATGAGAATAGAGTCCGATTAAAATGATGACAGATTATTATTTTTAAAAAATTATTATTGTCATTGATGCTTGTAAAGCTAATGCCATCGTTTTACAATACCTAACAGCATATATTATCTGTTCTTTTCTATGTAATTATCAAAACGCTTCGATTTAGCGCTAGATAAATTCCATGTATTATTATTATATTATTATTATTATTATTATTATTATTATTAAAACGAGTTAATTTCTAGCGCCTTTGAGGGCATACCATATCTTAATTTGCCATCCAGGTAGTTGTTGTGTCCATGGTAGACTAGCCGTTTAATTGGTGTCACAATAGCAAACTGAGGGGTAGGGGCCTACCCGCCACTCATAAAAGATGCCATAATTCCCGTTGTTGGAATACGGCTACCTTAACGTTGGGCAAACGGTCCCATACGCAACTTTTAACTTTCAATATACCTCAACACCTTAGACCAGGAAATTAAAAAAAAAAAGTTCAATAGGCCTAGTATGCCACATGCCTTTGACCAGCCTTAGGTAGGCAATTCACAATTCACAATAGTTTATTCCCATTAACTCTTTTGAGCTATAGAGATACAAAAAGCATGCATATCGATAAATGAATGAGGGTATAAAGAGGAAGAGCAAAACAAAAGTACATGAGACAATATTAATGAAAATGAATTAGACATGGTTATATACTGTTATGGCCAGTGGATCTCTTTAGATGGCAAATTACTCATGTACTTTCCTGTGGCAAGGAAGAAAGAGAGCGAATGAGCTGTGATGTCAATGCTGGTCCTCCCCCCACCTCTTTTTTTAAAACAGCTTTCTTTTTTCTTTTCTTTTTTGGCATTACCACAACCTGGAACATTGAGTGCATAAATGTAGGCACACACACACACACACAAATAATAAAAAGTGTATAAATTCAATACTATGTTTCTGAATCTCGCCAGGACAGAAGCGCGGGGCACAGAAAGACTGTAAACAGAATCTGTACACAATATTCACACTTTCAGACAAAACAAAAACAAACCCTAACAAAAGACCCAGTATAGAAGCAGAACTACCCAATGTGGTGGTGATGGTAGGTTAAATAATACAGTCCCTAAATCAGATAGCTCTGCTGCAGTTAGTTGTCCTCTCCAGCATTAGGCTACCATGGAAATTACAGCTATGTTTAGCTGTAAAGAAAGTATCAAGAACAATTGTGGCTGATCTAAATCAGATGATGATTTTTTTCTAATTTACTTGAACACAACAAATATAAGGCAGTGCATAACTGTCAACAATGGCTGACTCTAAGCAACACACACACACACACACACACACACACACACACACCACACACACACACACACACACACACACCACACACACACACACACACACACACACACACACACACACACCACACACACACACACACACCACACACACACACACACACACACACACACACACACACACACACACACACACACACACACTGCCCTTCAGTACTTCTTAAGCTCAGCTATGCCACTGATATTAGATGTTTTAAAATATTTATTTATTCTTTTATATCGAGGATAATGAAATAAGCACTCATGTGCTTTTTTACATCAAGTCCCCATGTGTATGCAGTAAGGTTCCCACCCGCACACAATGGCCTACTCTTATGAAAAGCGGAACAGGATTTCAGTGTGCGCAAGATGTTTTGCGTGCATTCGCACACAAGGCCTCAGTTTATAGTCTCATCCGAAGGACTTTTGGGGAGAGTCGAGTCAGCACTGCAACATCCTGACCGCTAGGCTATATATATAAATAGAAACTTTTTCTTTACTTCAAGCAATTTCTACAGTTGGAAGCTAGACAGAACACAATTGCTACGCACCACAAATTGAAAATAAGTTAATAAACACAAAGCGGAAGCCTTCGAATCATTCTAACCCAACTGTTCTCCTTTGTTTTTGTATAATATGCCTATGTCTTCGTCGTTTCCGGTATTCAGACTCCAAGCCATGCGGTAATATTGCCCGACGCACATGGAGGTGGCCGGGTGAGAAGCTACTCAGTAAAGCTACAAAATGGTAAATACTGATTCCTGCTTTGTAAATTACAGTGTTCTGTTAACTTTGTAAGTATTAGAAATCCTATCGATGTATTTTTCTTATTTCTTGCATGTTTCACGACCAAGTAGCGCTATTAAATACTAAATAATAAAAGTGAAAACGGTTGGTTTGGTCTACTGAGTAGGCTACTGTGAACACTACGATCCAGATCCAGTCACCCAGGCCCTTTAGATAAAAATTTTCTCTGTGCGCGGGAGCGATAAACATCGGTCTGCTGGCAAAGTTGAGAGGATGGCCTGGCATAGAGTGAAGAGATGAAGAAGGTAACATAGTGAAATTTAGAAGCTATAAATATAATACAGGCACATGCTATTTTTCATTTATTCATTTTATTTTTTATTTTATTTTTTATTTTATATCGAGCATAATGGAACACATTTTCACATAATGGAACATTTTCAAGGAAAAATGAGAATCATTTAGATGGGGGGAGGGGGTTGGAAGTGGCTGGTTTGGGTAGGCCCTGCAGTGGCACCAAAGTGTTGACATGATTGTGTTGACTGACTGGTAAGTGTTATGACTGCACTATGCAGTTCACTGATATACCATTTTCCCTGTGACTTACTGACTTCTTCCATAATTGCTTAAAGAGCCACAGGAAGTCACCGAATGATGAATCTTTTACTACTGTTTTAGTCTTTTACTTTCAGGCTATGACATGGACAAACATGATTTTTGTATATTTTCAAATATAAATTGCTCAACACAGTATGTGAATGGGTTTTGCCTAGATATGTTATCTCATTGGATACATAGTTAAGAATCTAACACTAAGTTCAATAAATTATAATTAAAGCTAAAGCTTTTTTGTTATATTTTAGTTCATTTAAAAAAATCCTATAAAATGGTAAAACAACTTCTTTTTAAACAAAAGGAAATTATTCCACTGTTAAAGTGTATAAGAATTTTGACTATTAGCCTGTTTGAAAATTTTAGATATATGTGCTGCCTTGCTCAAGCCATCTCATTCTATAGCCACCTGAAAATATTTGACAATAATGCTGAAAATAAGTGAGAATAATCATGATGTTTTGCCTGTCTTTCTGATGATTGTACCAGAAGACTTAGGTAACCCTTCACTTCAGTGGACACTTGTGCTAATGAATTAATGATGTTGCTTTCTGTACTATAGGCTCGTGACAGGAGACCCAGAACTTTTCATGAAATGCAGAGGAGCAGAACCTGAGAAAGGAGAGAGGAGTTTAACTGATGCTCCATGAGAGACAGTTGGGAGGTAGGTAGTTGACAGATGACAGGTATCTTAGAGTGTTGTTGTCATGAAGGGAAGATCCTTTGTAGGTTGCCACTCTATTGTTTACTTCAGCTCATGATACCAGGCTGAGAAATTCAGCCTGTAAATTGAGATTATATCTACATGCCACACAACTTCTTTTCAGCAAAACAGTGTCACACAGGATGTTTCTTTTGTTTATGTTCATCAGTTGGATGACTCAGTCCCTGAGATAAAGGCTAGCAGTACATAACACTGCAGGTCCTCTAGTCATTGTACAGCTTCTTACCCATCGGGGAGAGGTTGAGCAAGATCCTCTTTAGGAGTGCCTCATGTGCAGAACTGCAGCATGTTTTTTTTTCTGGCTGCCTGTCTTATGAAGGCACTGCACTGTGTAGGTCTGCACTTTTAAAGTGATCTGGGAGGTTGTTAAAATCCCTGCCCATTATTCACCAGACACACATCTGCAATTCAAACCCATGACTTCGTGGACTTTTGGGATCTCCTTTTAAATTTTTTTTTAATTTTTACCACCTTCAGTCAGTGCAGATTTATTTGCGTGAAATTTGGGCTGCTTTCCCCTGAGGGGAGCGCGTTGCCACAAGACCAGCGCCTTTTTTTTTTTCCTTTTCTGTCTGCAACTGTATTTGTTTCCCTATCAGAGTAGCTTTTTGCTACAGAATTTTGCCAGGGACAACTCTCTTGTTGCCGTGGGTTCTTTAGTGTGTGCTAAGTAATTATGTTTAACTCATGGGCCTCAGTTTATCGTCTCATCCGAAAGACTATCACCCAGACCACCACTCTTGGTCTAATGGGTGGGGAAAGTTTTGGGCCCAAACGGGGTTTGAACCGCCGTACACTTCAACCTGGACGTTTTGCTTTCTAGACAGGCGTGTTACCTGTAGACCACCAACTCACTGATGGGATGTGGTTTTAGTTACTGCTGCAGACTGACCTTACGCTTTGCTGATATCAGCTGTTCATGTCAGAAATGATGTATGCTTACATGTTTTTGTTTGTAATTTGTTCCTCAGCTGGAGCTCCAAGGTAAATTCACCAGTGGTGAGATTTTGCAAATACGACCATTTTTGCCCACCATGAAGTCAAGGCTTGTCTATCAAAGTATTCTCATTAAGGATGATGATCAAATAAGATCACATTTTTGTGCAGAAAAATAATTAAAGGTTTAATTCTGAGGAGTGTGTGGTGCTTCACAGCCAGGTAGCCCAGGTTACGTTGATGGTGCGAGCTGATGTTTGGATACTAGGCTGTGTGTGTATGTTGTGGTATTTTCTGTGATATTGTTTACATGTTTACTGTTCTTATGAGTGCCTTGTCACCAGCGTGAATTTCTCTGTGAGATAATAAATATTTGGATTGAATTGAACTGAATTTAGTGCGTGGATGAAACAAACAAGGACTTGCAGGTGACAAAGTTCTCCAAGGAGGTAAAGATTGATTTGACACATACACAGTAGTCTCTGGAAGTCGTCTCCGATCGCTCTGTTGATGGATTGAATTTTTTGTCATTCAGAGCTCAAAACGACAAAGCAAGGCAGAAGCTATGCATTGAAACTTATGTAATAGACAAAAACATCGAAGGGTATCTTAACAAAGTATCAACAAACAAAAGTGTTTCCTGTACATGTGATAATACACATTGGTATGCATGAACTGTGATGTGTGTGTGAGTATGTGTGTCTGTGTGTTGTGTGAATATCTGTATGTGAATGTCTGCATGTGAGCATGTGCGTGTTTATGTAAAAAAAAAGCTTGGGGAGATAAGTGGGAATCATTGTTGATTTTGTAGAAGAGGCACTTAACTCTTCACTGCGCTGTTCACGAACAGCATTCATCATAGAAACCGTCGCTAGCAATGCTCAGTTGACGATCGCTGTTCTTCATGATTCAACGTTCTCTCTGTTTTGTCCAGCAGTGCGAGGGCAAAATATGATAGCAGCAAAAGGGTTAATGGAACTGATAATTGGAAGGAGGGCTTTTTCCTCAGATTAATTGCTAGGTTCATTTCTCAATTGTGAGAAAGGGGTAGGATATGTATCTATTGGTAACCGGGAATAGAAAAAGGTAGCATATAAAAGGCATGTTTTTCCCTGGTTTTATTTGGGGCTAATAACTATCTTTGTTCATTGATTTGGTCTTTTGAAACAGGCATGATTTTTCAGAAGTACAGTAAGCTTGAAATTGCTGATGTTATGAGCTGAAAATTTTTAATTTGCAATTTTATAACAGTGGGGAAATGCAAGAAATAAGCAAGAAAATACGTACTTTGGGCTTTGATCTTCATTTATCTAATTAATTTTGTTCTTTTCAAAACACCCAGAGCCTATTTGGAAACACAGGTAGGCTGCCGAAAACCACTGAGCTGAGTTCAAAACTGCAACACTGTCATTAAAAAATCAACCATGGCTTGTTGATTAGGACAGATGATTTTTGATTTAAAGAAAACTTCCAAACTATTGTGTCAAAAGCTGATACCATTCTGTCCATTACCATTGTGTCACATGCTTACATACATACAGGCAGACAAGCCAGCTGACCAACGCATTCTCCTAGTGACTATATTATTTGCTAACACTAACCTTTCCTAACCTTTACACTAACCTTATTTCTTAACTGGCCCCACATATGGACACAAAAGGTAGATGGATATGATGATACAAGACGTGACACAGAAACAAACCTTTCATGTGTCTTGCGATTTTGGGTGTGGAAGAGAAGGGGGGGGGGGGGGTACGAAAAACATGCCAGAAGGGGTGGGATGGCTAGCTAGCTGTATGTGGAAAGAGGCATAAGGAAGGTTATGGCTAAGTCGTCTTTGTGAGTGAGTGTGAGAACAAGAATAGGGAGTGGGCAAACATGATTTTGTTGGTTGTTTTTTTTTGTAAGGGAATGGTTTATCAGAATAGATACTTATTTAAAAAAAAAAAAAAACTAGGATGAAGTGGTAAATACAGTTATCAAGATGATGATTTTGTGTGTGTGTGCACGTACGTGTATGTGTGTGTGTGCCTCTGTGTGTGTGGTGTGTGTGTGTGTGTGTGTGTGTGTGTGTGTGTGTGTGTGTGTGTGTGTGTGTGTGTGTGTGTGTGTGTGTTGCTTGCTTGAGAGAGATAGTAGGCATACTTACATGTATGCATGGATGCAGAAAAGGAGGAAAGAGTGTGTATACCTAGTCCTTCATTTTGTTGCAGTGTTATCCCCAGCTTAACACTCAGGGGGTCTCCTAGAATGAATCACTCATCCATCCCACCTGGGAATCACTGTGTGATGGAATTTGCACACTAAATGAGGTTTGAGTGTATGACTGTTTTCAAGTACCTCACACATACTATAGGCAGCCATATTTTGACCAGAGGATTTTTTCTTGGAAAGTGCAAGTTGTTGAGATCTCGTTATGGCTGGAGGCAGTCTTAACGCAACATTTTAATAATGATGATAGAAATAATGATAATAATAAGATAATAGGTACAATTTATATAGCACTGAATCTTGTAGAGCACACAAATCAAAAGCGCTTGCATTCAAATTAGCCATGTGAATATAACTGTTCACAAATAAAATCAACAAATTACATGTCTACACACACAATATTACAATTTTACAATATAAAATTTTAGTTTAGGCCTTTGCAACTAGCTGACATTGATAACTGACACAGTTTTTGGCTCAGGCCAAGTTCTTCCATTTTTAATGTTTGCATTTTACTTAGATCAGATGAACTGTAAGTTGAAAAAAGAAAAATAAGAAGTATTAGAAAATGAAACAACAACAACAACGACAACAACAAACAAACAATAGAAGCCAAAGAAACAGAAGAAGTAGTACAAGGTAAGGGAACTCATAAAGGAAATGCACAATAAAAACAAAGGAAAAAAGTATGGAAAAAGAAGAATACACAAAGAAGTCAGAAGCAGGTTCATAACCAGAAAGAAAGTGGTAGAAACTCACGAACAAACAGCAAAATCATCAACAAACAGAAAAAACAAAAATGATGAAAAGGTGATCAAGCCAAAATTAGCAGCAACAACAACAAAATTAGAGGCTGGGAAAGAAAAAATGAAAGAGCAGAATGGAAAGGGGGGGGGGGGGGGGGGGGGGGTAACAACATGGACAAGAAACCAGAAGAAAAAAGGAAAGGATACATAAGAAACAGACAAACACATGGGTGATGTTCCTTCCATTTTAAACACAATTCTGTAATGGCAATTTTCAGACTTAAAATACTATTTTTAAAAGAAATACCAGATTCAAAAATATAATTTTTAAAAGAACTGTACCAGATTGCAGACTTTGAATCTTTTTTGAAAATGACCAAGTTGATAACCTGTGACAAAGATCACCTTGAAGATCCTTAAAAATTAAGGCTTGACTATCAAAAGTATTCTCATTAACAATGACAATAAACTGAAAATGAATTTTTGTGTTAAAAAATTAGCTTAAAGGTCCAAACAGACACAGAAAATCAGATGACAAGTGTTTAGTTTATGGTGACTTTAAGTTAAATTCTTTATATTATTTATAGCTTTAGATAGTGATAATTTTCTAAATACAATTCTTTGCTTAAGTAGTGGCTTTTTTTAAAATTGCAGTCTTGGCTTTAGTGGTCACACGATCACAGTCTTAGCTTTATTTATGGCTACAGTAGTGATATGATCACATTCTTGCCTTTAGTGGAGACGATCACATTCTCGGCTTAAATGGTGACTTCATGGCATCTTTGTTTTAGTGGTGACTTTCTTTGACTGTCTTGGCTTTAGTGGTGACTTTCTTTGTCACTTTTTTGGCTTTAGTGGTGACTATCACATTTTTTGCTTTAGTGGTGACTTTATCACATTTTGGCTTTAGTGGTGACTTCATCACATTTTGGCTTTAGTGGTGACTTTCTTTATGACTGTCTTGGCTTTAGTGGTGAATTTATCACATTTTTGGCTTTAGTGGTGACTTTATTACATTTTTGGCTTTAGTGGTGACTATCACATTTTTGGCTTTAGTGGTGACTTCATTATATTCTTGGCTTTAGTGGTGACCCTCTTTATCATATTTTTGGCTTTAGTGGTGACTTTCTTTATGACTGCCCTCGCTTTAGTAGTGACCATATTACATTTTTTGGCTTTAGTGGTGACATAACATTTTTGGCTTAAATGGTAAAAAATCCTCTTCAGCAATAGAATATTCCATTCTACATTGTGCTAAAAAAACTGTTTATATCCAAACAAGCTTGATCACGGTTTAAACAGAGGTTAAAATGTGGCACTGTACTGTGGTTATATTCTGTCTTGGGCAGGGCAGCTTAATTTTCATGAAGAGAAACTTAGTGTGTAGTGTAATGGTATGGCACTGCTCTCCTGTGTTCAGAACTATACTACATTATACGTCCATACCATCCATATTGTAGGGTATCAAACTGTGTCATCCTATCCCATCCCATCCTGTACCATATCCCATCCCATCCCATCCCATACCATATCATCCATCCCATCCCATCCCATGCCATCCTGTCCTGTCCTGTCCCATGCCATCCTGTCCTGTCCCATCCCATACCATCCCAGGTTTTAAAATTTATTTATTTATTTATGTGCTGTGAGTTGTATTGCAGGTTGTGTTGAATAGAAAGTAAGTTGTGATACTCATGGAAAGGTCAACATATTCACGTATGTGACATATTAAGTTTGTCGGAAAAGTAATAAAACAATAACCAAAGCCATGTTGAATGATGGATAGAAATATGTAGAATTTGCGGTTTTGTTTAGGAGGGCTTTGTTGTGGTGTGTGTGTGTGCGCGCTTTTTTTTTTTCTTTTTGGTGATGTATTGGCATAATTTGATATAGATTTCGTGAAAAGGAGCAGTTTGTGCTTTACTTTTTTTGTGTTTGTTGTGTGGGTGTTGGGGGGGAGGGGGGGGGGGGGGTCAGTGGGGTTTTTTTTGGGGGGGGGGGGGGGGGGGGTTGAGAGGGGGTGGTGAGAGTATGTGAAATTTTTGAAGTGAGAGATCTGATTAGTATTTTTAAGATTAGTATCTTTCAGATTCTTGATTAAAGAAAAATGTGTGTGTGTGTGTGTGCGCGCGACATACTATGCATGCATATATTTGTAAATTTATCTACATGCAAATGTGTGTAGGGTTTTGGGGTGGGTTTTTTTCAAATAAATTTTCCTCTTTTTTATTTTATTTTTTTCCTTGAGTGCTGTGAATTAGTTGTGCTACAGGTTATGTTGAAAAGAAAATAAGTTGTGATATGTATGGAGATGTGAATATGTTTAGGTATTTGGCATCTTTGTCAGAATGAATAGAAAATAAGTTGTGATATCTATGGAGATGTGAATATGTTAAGGTATTTGGCATCTTTGTCAGAATGAATAGAAAACAAGTTGTGATATATGTGGAGATGTATTTGGCATCTTTGTCAGAATGAATAGAAAATAAGTTGTGATATCTGTGGAGATGTGAATATGTTTAGGTATTTGGCATCTTTTCAGAATGAATAGAAAATAAGTTGTGATATCTGTGGAGATGTATTTGGCATCTTTGTCAGAATGAATAGAAAATAAGTTGTGATATCTGTGGAGATGTCAATATGTTTGGTATTTGGCATCTTTGTCAGAATGACCAAAACCATGTTGAATGATGTCCAGAAAGAAATGTGCTTTTTGGGGGGGGGGGGGGGGGGGTGTCTTTTTTTGTTGTCTGCGTGTTTGCTTTTCTTTTTCTTTTTGATGATGTATTGGTATCATACTTTTGTGCAGATTAAAGTGAAAAAGAGTATTTTTGCTTTGCTTTTTGTTTTTAACTTTTGTTGGCTTTTTGAGCAAGTGGTGCAGAGGCTGGGGGGGGGGGGGGGGGGGGGATATGTGGAACATTTATAAAATTAAAAATGTCAGATTTGTAGCTTAGATTGAAGAACAGTGTGTGAGTGTGCTTGCTGGATGAGGGGGCAGGGATTATGAGGTTGTACCGTGTATGATGGGCTACCTGGAAAAATCAAGCACATGTTTGTGAATGTACATGAATTGTGTGTGGTAGGGTTTGGAGTTTTTTTTTTTTTTTTAATTAATCTGATCAAGTCATGAGTTAGTTGTAATACAGACTGGTTGAATAGAAAATAAGCTTGTGACATGCATGGAAATGTTAACATTTTAAATTTGTGACATCTTTGTCAGAAAGTAATAGGCAGAGCCATGTTGAATGATGGAAAGAAATATATTGATTTGGGGTTTTCTTGTGTGTGGTGTGTTGTGTGTGTGTGTGTGTGTGTGTGTGTGTGTGTGTGTGTGTGTGTGTGTGTGCTGATTTGGAGGGGGGGGGGATGTAGGGAGAGGAGATGTGACTTAATTCCTCCTTGTACATTCGTGCGTTCATGTTTGTGTGTGTGTGTGTGTGTGTGTGTGTGTGTGTGTGTGTGTGTGTGTGTGTGTGTGTTGTGGGGATGGGGGTAGAATAGGTTAGAGGAGATGTGACTAAATTCCTCCTTTTGTGTGTGTGTATGTGTGTGTGTGTGTGTGTGTGTGTGTGTGTGTGTGTGTGTGTGTGTGTGTGTGTGTGTGTGTGTTGTGGGGATGGGGGTAGAATAGGTTAGAGGAGATGTGACCTAATGCTTCCTCTTTGTGTGTGTGTGTGTGTGTGTGTGTGAATGTGTGCGTGTGTCTGTCTGTCTGTGTATTCTGTATGATGGGCAACCTGGAAAAGTCGTGCAAGTCCGACTGATACAGTGACCAAAAACTGGTCAAGTTCATGATTATTACTCAAAGCTTAGGCAGTTTTTGCAAACAACCATCAGTCAGCTGCTAACTGTTCTGAGTTGTCAGTTGTGCAATATATAAGGTTGTAAATGTGTGTAGGAGTTGGCTGTTTGTTGTTTTTTTTATTTGGTTGGGAATTTGTTTTTTGGCTAGTGTATTTTTTTTTTGTGTTTGTGAACTTTTTTTTTTACTTTTGGCTGTGAGGTAGTTATAATAGATTGTGTTGATATCAAAATGTTTTGATATTTATGAAAATTTGATATTGGACTTATGACATTTTTCAGAAAGTGATGCCAAAACCATCTTTCATTAACGAGGGAAATGAATATGCATTTGTGTTCATTTTTGGAAATGTATGCATTTTGGTGTTGTTCTTCTTTTGATTGGGATTTAATGATGGAAATTGAATATGCATTTTCACTGGGGTTTTTTTTCTTTTTTGATTGTGATTTAATGATGGAAATGAATAAGCATTTTGACTGGGTTTTTATTATTTCTTCTGATGGTGTCTTTGTTTGATTTTTTCTTTATGCTGTATCAGCATCATAGTTTGAAATGAGATTGTTTGAAAACATTTTTTTAGATTTTTTTTTTTTTAGAGAGAAGAGAAAGAAGGGAATAGAGAGTGTTTTAGGAATTATAAGAATGCTATCTGATCAGTATCTTAGATTGAACAAAAATGTGTGTAGGGAGTGGAATAATGTATGAGATTGGATTTAATGCTTTGTGTGTTGGGTGGGTGGGGGGGGGGGGGGGGAGGTACACTAGGAGACAGGAAATGTGACTTATGACTCGTGTGTGTGTGTTGGGGGGGGGGGGGGGGGATTGGGGGTAGAATAGGTTAGAGAATGTGACTAAATTCCTTCCTCTTGTGTGTGTGTGTGCATGGTTTGGGGTTTTTTTTTTTGGGGGGGTGGTTAGTATGTCAACTTTTTTTTTTAATCTATTAGCAGTTAGTTAGACATAATAGGATTATGTTGATATCAAAATGTTTTGATATATTATGAAAGTATTGGAGATGTGTTGTAACGTTTGACAGACAGTGATACCCAGAACCATCTTCCATTAATGATGGAAATGAATATACATTTTGACTTTGGGGGGGGGGGGGGGGGGTCTTGTTTTGATTGTGATTTAATGGTGGAAAGTAGTGTGCATTTTAACTGGGGTTTTTTTTTCTTCTTCTTTTGATTGTGATTTAATGATGGAAACGGTTATCCATTTTGAATCTTAAGTTGTTGTTTTTTCTTTACATGGTGTCTGTTGTTTGCTTTTCTTCATTTTGCCGTATCAGCATCATAGTTTGAAAGAGATTGTTGGAGAATATTTTTTTTTAGATTTTTTATTTTAGAAAGAGGAGAGAGAGTGTTCTTGAGAATTTATGAAAGGAACGCTGTCTGATCAATATCTTAGATTGAACAACAGTGTGTGGGAGAGTGGAAAAATGATGATATGAGATTGGATTTAATGGTTGTGTGTGTGTGTGGAGGGGGGGGGGGTTACACTAGGAGAGAGGAGATCATGTGACTTAATGCTCCTTGTGTATGTGTGTGTGTGTGTGTGTATGTGTGTGTTGTGGGGATGGGGGTAGAATAGTTTAGAGGAGATGTGACTCAATTCCTCCTCGTGTGTGTGTGTGTGCCTGTGCGTGTGTGTGTGTGTGTGTTGTGTGTGTGTGTGTGTGTGTGTGTGTGTGTGTGTGTGTGTTGTAGGGATGGAGGTAGAATAGGTTAGAGGAGATGTGACTAAATTCCTCCTCTTTGTGTGTGTGTGAGTGTGTGCGTGTGTGTGTGTGTGAGTGTGTGTGTGTGGTGTGAGTGTGTGTGTGTGTGTGTGTGTGTGTGTGTGTGTGTGTGTGTGTGTGTGTGTGTGTGTGTGTTGTGGGTAGAGTAGGTTAGAGGAGATGTGACATAATTCCTCCTCTTTGTGTGTTAGTGTGTGTGTGTGTGTGTGTGTGTGTGTGTGTGTGTGTGTGTGTGTGTGTGTGTTGTGTGTTGGGTAGAGTAGGTTAGAGGAGATGTGACATAATTCCTCCTCTTTGTGTGTGTGGTGTTGTGTTGTGGTGTGTGTGTGTGTGTATTGTGGGTTAGAGTAGGTTAGAGGAGATGTGACTAAATTCCTCCACTTTGTGTGTGTGAGTGTGACTGTGCGTGTGTGTGTGTGAGTGTGTGAGTGTGTGTGTGGTGTGTGTGTGTGTGTGTGTGTGTGTGTGTGTGTGTGTGTGTTGTAGGTAGAGTAGGTTAGAGGAGATGTGACTAAATTCCTCCTCTTTGTGTGTGTGTGTGTGTGTGTGTGTTGTGTGTGTGGTCGCGCCTGTGAGTGTGTGTGTGTGTGTGTGGTGTGTGTGTGTGTGTGTGTGTTGTGGGTAGTGTGCGCGCTGTAGAGTGGTGTGTGTCCTGTGTGTGTGTGTGTGTGTGTGTGTGTTGTGGGTGAGTAGTTAGAGGAGATGTGACTAATCTCTCTTGTGTGTGTGTGTGTGTGTGTGTGTGTGTCTGTGTGTCTGTGTGTGTGTTGTGTGTGTGTGTGTGTGTGTGTGTGTGTGTTGTGGGT
>CM060327.1:11262176-11272176 GCA_030674155.1 Stramonita haemastoma | reverse complement strand
AGAGTGATCATTTTTGTGTTAGTGATGTAAATTGATTGCAATTTTCCTTCTGAATTCAGTTTGGTTTGACTTTGGCATAGTCAGGATTGTAATCTTAATACTTCATTTTTAAACTTACTTCTGTATTTTTGTATCTAGTCAACTTGTTCATCACTTCTGAGGGGTTCAAATTTGGGGAAAATCTCGTCAATTTTGCTGTCTTGATCTAGACTAGCATACTGCTTGTGTATGTTGAGTCAAAAAGCCTGCTGCACACAGCGTGCTTATCTTATGTAATGTAAGCTTTACCTTCTTTCTAGCCATCCACCTCTTAGGCCTTCCACGCAAGCCTGCCATAGTTTGAGACAGAGTGGTGGGGGTAGGGTTGAAAAGAAAGGGAGGGGCGTGGGGGCACAAAGATGGGGCGCACTAATTTTAGCTGTGGACTAACTGGTGGGGGATAGATGCACTGTATTTGCATTACACATTAATTGCTTATGTCAGCACTTATTTTTAAACTGTAAACTTTGTTGAGGAAAAACTACCATCATGTGCATTTCTTGATGTAGCATGAAAATATCAAACAGAAGAAAGATAATAAACAGATAGAAAGAAAAACACAGCATCCGTTTCTTGATGCAATAAAGGTATTAAAAACCAAATAAAAAACAAATACAAAAATACATAGAGAAAAATCCAGTGTCTGTTTTCTACAATAGGGGTATTAAACACTATAAGCTACAAGCTTCTTGTTGCTATGATTCCAAAATGCTGTTGTTTTCAATGCTTGTTCCAAATTCTGAATAAAATTTATTTAAACCACAAAACAGAAACAAAAATACAAAGAGAAAAATCCAGTGTCTGCTATAGATCTGCAAAAGGGGTATTAATTAAAAACAAAGCTAACAAAACAAAGGAACAGTTTATAGTGTCCATTTCTTGGTGCAATTGGGGTATTAAAGTGTAAGCTAAAACAAGGGAATAACAGAGGACAAAACCCAACCCACACTGCCCTTTTTTGTTGTTGTTGTTATTGTTGATATGATAGAAGTATTGGAAAAAACCAAAACCAAAGAAAAACAAAAACCCATAACTCAAGTTTTTTGGTGCAATAGGGGGGTTTCAAACAAAATCAGCTGAAGAAAAAAAACACATTATTTTTAAAAAGCTAAAAGAAAAAAAGAGAAAAACCCATACTTTTCATTTCTTGGTGCAATAGGACTATAAAAACAAACAAACAAAAGTAGAGAAAAATCAAAGAGTGAACACTTATCCTCACAGTAGGGATGCTTGTGTGTGGGTGGGTGGAAGTGTGTGTTTGTGTGTGTGTGTGTGTGTGTGTGTGTGTGTGTGTTCATTTTGAACATATATCCACCAGAAAGTGATATTAGACTTAGACAGGTGATGAGTAGGGGGAAGAAATGAGAAATCAATGTCAGTATGTTTGTTTGGACAATTAATGGGAGGAAAAAAAGGAAAAACTGATATAGCCATCACAAAGGCATGCGCGCATTGTGTGTGTGTGTGTGTGTGTGTGTGTGTGTGTGTGTGTGTGTGTGGTGTGTTGTGTGTGTGTGTGTCCCGGAGAACAACACCAGGAGAAGTGAAGCTTGTAGCATTTCAACATTGATGACAGATTGAACGTAAAAGCCCAGAAGACATGTGGACCACCTATTCTTGAGGCTGGCCCCATTCTCCTTGGGGGTTAAGAATCTTGCTTTAATGAAATCACTTGTGAGGCTTCTCCACAACTCCAGGCAGTCCTGACCACAGAACCAAGGAGTCAGTGTGGGAAGAGGGGACCATGAAAGCTGGGCCACAGAACCAAGGAGTCAGTGTGGCAAGAGGGGACCATGAAAGCTGGGCCACAGAACCAAGGAGTCAGTGTGGCAAGAGGGGACCATGAAAGCTGGGCCACAGAACCAAGGAGTCAGTGTGGCAAGAGGGGACCATGAAAGCTGGGCCACAGAACCAAGGAGTCAGTGTGGCAAGAGGGGACCATGAAAGCTGGGCCACAGGACAAGGAGTCAGTGTGGCAAGAGGGGACCATGAATTGAAAGCTGGGCCACAGGACAAGGAGTCAGTGTGGCAAGAGGGGACCATGAAAGCTGGGCCACAGGAACAACAGTCAGTGTGGCAAGAGGTGATTATGAAAGCTGGGCCACAGGACAAGGAGTCAGTGTGGCAAGAGGGGACCATGAAAGCTGGGCCACAGAACCAAGGAGTCAGTGTGGCAAGAGGGGACCATGAAAGCTGGGCCACAGGACAAGGAGTCAGTGTGGCAAGAGGGGACCATGAAAGCTGGGCCACAGGACAAGGAGTCAGTGTGGCAAGAGGGGACCATGAAAGCTGGGCCACAGGACAAGGAGTCAGTGTGGCAAGAGGGGACCATGAAAGCTGGGCCACAGGACAAGGAGTCAGTGTGGCAAGAGGGGACCATGAAAGCTGGGCCACAGGAACAAACCCCCTCTGGTTGTTGTAAAGTGGAAGAAACTCGGGCCGCTTGGTCATGTCACACGTCACAATTCAAAATCATGTATCTCGGTGAATCTGTGGATGGGAGCAAACAAGTTGATGGAGAATCCTTCAAAATTAATCATGTTTAATACCCTGGGTCTTACAAATTGGGGGCGGGATAGCTAAGTGGTCAGAGCGCTCGCTTTTCTCCCTGTCAAGTTAAGCAGCGGCAAGTGTGGTTACCAGTTGGATGGGTGCCTGTTTGTGTGCCTTGGCGTCAGTACAGTCCCCCAGTTCACCCAGCTGTAAATGGGTACCTGCTCTCTTTAGGGTCAGGGAAGGTAAAGCAGCAAGGGAGAGGAGATGGGCGCCGCCCTCAATATGCTGGCCCCTAGAGAAGCTGAGGTCGCTGATGCCTCGCTCCCCTACGACTGCCTAGGTTATGGGACACCTCTACCTTTACCTTTTTCCTTACAAATTACCCAGTGCCTTTGTTTCATGTCAAGATTTGACTTTAACATGAATTGTGTGATCTTGTTTCATGTCAAGATTTGACTTTAACATGATTGTGTGATCTTGTTTCAGATATGCCATATGGCGGTGACCAGATGCAGACGATATGAATCGAAGCATCACAAGAACACTTTGGGGGGGAGGGGAGGGGGTGAAGGCTTTTTTTATTTTTTTATTTATTTATTTTTTTACATCCTTTCCTTTGTGACTGTCCCAGGCCAGACCTTGCATTGTGGACAGACAGACTTTCCCTGATACATTCTGTACCATTTACAGCCAGCCATCTGTTCAGTTTAGTTGTCCATACCCTGTAGTGTAGCCGTCTGTTCAGTTTAGTTGTCCATACCCCTGTAGTGTAGCCGTCTGTTCAGTTTAGTTGTCCATACCCCTGTAGTGTAGCCGTTTGTTCAGTTTAGTTGTCCATACCACTGTAGTGTAGCCGTCTGTTCAGTTTAGTTGTCCATACCCCTGTAGTGTAGCTGTCTGTTCAGTTTAGTTGTCCATACCACTGTAGTGTAGCCGTCTGTTCAGTTTAGTTGTCCATACCCCTGTAGTGTAGCCGTCTGTTCAGTTTAGTTGTCCATACCCCTGTAGTGTAGCCGTCTGTTCAGTTTAGTTTTCCATACCCCTGTAGTGTAGCCGTCTGTTCAGTTTAGTTGTCCATACCCTGTAGTGTAGCCATCTGTTCAGTTTAGTTGTCCATACCCCTGTAGTGTAGCCTAGCTTGCTGCTTCTCTCTGTCCCCTGTGGGGGACGGGATAGCCTAGTGGTCAGAACATTTTGCTGGCAATATGACCACCCAGGTTCCATTCCCATTCGAGGGGATTTTTCCCCTGGAGTTAACATCAGTTCTGACTCCACTCTCCCCACAAGTCCTTCGGATGAGACTATAAACAGAGGCCTGTGTGCGAACACACAGAGAACATCTTGCACACAAGTTAAATCCTATTCCGCTGTTCGTAAGAGTAGGCCATTGTGTGCCGGTGGGAATGGATGACAATATTTACAAAACGACATACACACAGGGAATGGATGTAAAAAAAAAAAAAAAGCACATGAGTGCTTATTTATCCTCTATATAAATAAATAAATAAAAGAATAAATAAATAAATAAAAGCACACAGACAGACAGGCTCACACAACACACACACACACACACACACACACACACACACACACACACACACACACACACCTCTGTGCCCAGTGAGTAAATGGGTAGGCACAAGGCTGTTTTATATTGATAGTGACCTGTGTGTGTAGTCGGTGAGTAGACACAGGGCTTTGATATGTTCAGCATTTTTTTTTAGTTAAAAATTTATGCATAGATGTTGGTCAGTATGTTGATATACAGGCGTAGGTTGGTGTTGACTGTATGTTGATGCTGAGGTGTCTGTCTGTCTGCCTGTTAGTCGTGTTTCTGTATGAGACCTTTCAGGGAGCATAGAGGGAAGGATGTAAAGCGGGTGTGGATGGGAGGGAGGGGGGAGGGAAATTTAGGGGTGGATATTTTTACTTATTTCCACAGCATACGCTTTGAACAGTTTTCACTTTCTTGTCGTGTTTTATTTCTATTAAGAGACCATCATAGCAAGCGCTTTTATTTGTTTTTGCAAGATATAAGTTAAAGTCTATCCCGATCCTAAGGCTCATCAGGCCGGTGCTTATCCCAGTTTCTGTGGCGTTAAGCGACTGAGAGTCAAAGACTCCCCCTGGATAGGATGCCAGTCTATCGCAGGGTTAACCCCAACACAAGGTTGGCACCCCCTTTTACACCTGGGTGGGGTGAGAAAATAGCCGTAAAGTGCCTTTTCCAAGGGCACAATGCCATAGCTGAAAGCTGGGATCGAACCCGCGACCTTTAGATAACGAGTCCAACGCCCTAACCACTAGACTATAGCGGCGGCTTTTGAAAGATATAGCGCTATATAAATTCCATGTATCATTATCATTATTTATTATTATTATTATCATTATTATATGTGATTATGGGGGGGGGGGGGGGGGGGGGGGGGGTTAGCCTGGAGGTTAGAGCATTGAACTTGTGATCTGACGGCCCAGGTTCGAGCTACCACCAAGATACTTGGGGGGGGGGACTTTTTCCCTGGAGTTAACATCAGTACTGACTCCACTTCCCCAAAGTCCTTCATTTTAGACGACAAACCAAGGTCGTGTGTGCAAAAACACACTGACAATCTTGCATATATACATGTTAAAACTCATTCCACCTTTCTGAAGAATAGGCCATTTTATGCTGGTAGAAATGGATGACAATTCTTTTAAATGCTCGCACACTGGTGGTGTAGCCAAGAATAACAGCAAAACAAAAATATTCCAAATATGCTATAGCGTTGCACTCAACAACAAAAAATTGACAGTGGTTTGTGCAGTAGTAAATGTAGTTTCATCTGAGGAAGAAAATGTTTTGCGTGGTATAAAACATCAGAAAGGGTGAAATCGTAAATCGTGGTGAAGCACCATGGACTAGGAAAGGAGGAGTTAAGGGGAGGGGGGAAGGAAGAGGTTCTGTGTGTTGTGGGGGAGGGGGGGGGGGAGGGGATGAAGAAAATCTGTAGGAGAATAGTAGGGTGTAGGCCAGGAGGTGGATGTTATGTTGCAATCATTAGTTCTACTGTTGACATATGTCTATACATGTTCCATTCAGTGTGTTGTGTTTATACATGTTCTGTGCAGTGTGTTGTGTCTATGCATGTTCCAGTTAGTGTGTTTTGTTATAATACATGTTCTGTTCAGTGTGTTGTGTTTATACATGTTCCATTCAGTGTGTTGTGTTTATATATGTTCCAGTTAGTGTGTTGTGTCTATACATGTTCCAGTTAATGTGTTTTGTTATAATACATGTTCTGTTCAGTGTGTTGTGTTTATACATGTTCTGTTCAGTGTGTTGTGTTTATACATGTTCTGTTCAGTGTGTTGTGTTTATACATGTTCTGTTCAGTGTGTTGTGTTTATGCATATTCTATTCAGTGTGTTGTGTTTATACATGTTTCATTTTGTTGTAGTGTGGTGTGTGGATATTGCTGAGGACTTGACTGACGGCAGCTGGGACTCTGGTGTATGTAAGTAGTGTGTGTGTCTGTGTGTGTTGAGTTTGTGTATGTCATAATGTTAAGTGTAAGTACACATGTGTCCTGTGTGCATAGATATGTATCTCAGAGAGAGAGAAAGAAGAACTGGTCTTTTTTAACATCTTTAAGACAACCAGCCCCAACACGCACGCACGCACGCACATGTTAACATAAAATACAAGCAACCACAGAGGTCTGGTCATGTACCCCTGAATCTCTCTCAAAGCCCTCAACCCTCTCTCAAAGCCCTCAACCCCCCCTCCTCTTCCATCTCTCTCACTTCAACTTTCCACCACCTGTCATGATTGCTAAAAAGTAACAACCTATGAATAACTAAGATGTAAGATTGTGTTGTAACTTAAACGACATAGAATGACCAAGACAGTCTTCCAGTACTGTACAGTATGGAAATAGTTTGCTTTTTTTTTTTTTTTTTTTTTTTAAAGAAAACATACATATATATATATATAATACATACAACTCGCACACACAAACATTCTGCTAAAAAAAAAAAACAATTTTGAAAACCACATATCCAGGATTAAAATATTTTTCTGGTAAAACACAGAGGAATTACCCTGCTATCAAACAGAACTCATTCTCCCTCCCTTTCTCGATTTCCCTACCTTCTTTCCTTATCTCTCTCTCTTCCCTCTCCCCTCCATCTCCATCCCCTCCTGCCTTTCCCTTACCCTATACCCCAACCACCTGAAAATTTTAAGAAAATAATAATGATTATGGTCAAGTTATAGCTGAAACCATAATGATTTAGAGGACCAAGGCAACCTTCCAGTAAGATGCAGCATAAAAATTGTCATTTTTTTAAACACACATTCAGGAGTAAAATACATATCCATTAGTAAAACAAAAAAAATGTATGTATAGGCATATATATATATATATAGAGAGAGAGAGAGAGAGAGAGAGAGAGAGAGATACACACACACACACACACACACACACACACACATATATATATATATATAATTGCCTTAGTATCTCTACATGTGCAGACAGTAGCTGATGTAATCTCTCTCATGTAGCGGTCGTAAGGATAAAACACATACACAGCAGTGTTTGTACACGCTTTGAAAATATGGCTCTGAAGAGGAAAGCATGTAGTGATGCAAGTTGTTCTATGACTGTGTATTTGTTTTCAAATTTCATGAGTGAAAATTATCCAGTGATTTTTCAATAGATATGTTCCTGAAAATAAAACGTGACTGTAAGCATGCCTGCTGATGTTACATGATGACTGATGATACTGAGTCATGGGGTAACTGATGTGTGCAAACGGTTATACTGTGTTATGTGGTAACTGATGTGTGCAAAAGTGTTATACTGTGTGCAGATGGTGATCACGATCAAAGAGACAGCATCACAAGACCATGTTGCACCCAGACAGGAAGAGGTTCTGTGAGAGCACTGAGCAAATCATTGGGGGGGGGGGGGGGGGGGGGGGGGGGGGCGGGTGTGTGTTCTGGGTGGAAATGATAATGAATATTTTGGATGGCTGTAGTTTCAGTAACAGGTATGTGTAATGAAATAGTATTTTGGATGGCTGTAGTTTTAAGTCAAGTCAAAAACACTTTAATCATCCTATGAAGGGCAATTACAATACTGACGGGTATATTGATACGAATCATAATCTCAAAGACCCCAGAAAGCTACAATCACAGGGAATGCCCCTCCCCTTGTGCTGCGTTCTCAACTGGCTGTAGTGCGGGCACTGGGAAATAGTGAAGTAATATTTCACATGGCTGTAGTGTCGGCACTGGGAAATAGTGAAGTAATATTTCACATGGCTGTAGTGTCAGCACTGGGAAATAGTGAAGTAATATTTCACACGGCTTGTAGTGTCGGCACTGGGAAATAGTGAAGTAATATTTCACATGGCTGTAGTGTCGGCACTGGGAAATAGTGAAGTAATATTTCACACAGCTGTAGTGTCGGCACTGGGAAATAGTGAAGTAATATTTCACACAGCTGTAGTGTCGGCACTGGGAAATAGTGAAGTAATATTTCACACGGCTGTAGTGTCGGCACTGGGAAATAGTAAAGTAATATTTCACACAGCTGTAGTGTCGGCACTGGGAAATAGTGAAGTAATATTTCACACGGCTGTAGTGTCGGCACTGGGAAATAGTAAAGTAATATTTCACATGGCTGTAGTGTCGGCACTGGGAAATAGTGAAGTAATATTTCACACAGCTGTAGTGTCGGCACTGGGAAATAGTAAAGTAATATTTCACACGGCTGTAGTGTCGGCACTGGGAAATAGTGAAGTAATATTTCACACGGCTGTAGTGTCGGCACTGGGAAATAGCGAAGTAATATTTCACACGGCTGTAGTGTCGGCACTGGGAAATAGCGAAGTAATATTTCACACGGCTGTAGTGTCGGCACTGGGAAATAGCGAAGTAATATTTCACATGGCTGTAGTGTCGGCACTGGGAAATAGTAAAGTAATATGTCACACAGCTGTAGTGTCGGCACTGGGAAATAGTAAAGTAATATGTCACACAGCTGTAGTGTCGGCATTGGGAAATAGTGAAGTAATATTTCACATGGCTGTAGTGTCGGCACTGGGAAATAGTGAAGTAATATTTCACATGGCTGTAGTGTCGGCACTGGGAAATAGCGAAGTAATATTTCACATGGCTGTAGTGTCGGCACTGGGAAATAGTGAAGTAATATTTCACATGGCTGTAGTGTCGGCATGGGAAATAGTGAAGTAATATTTCACATGGCTGTAGTGTCGGCACTGGGAAATAATAAAATAATATTTCACATGGCTGTAGTGTCGGCACTGGGAAATAGCGAAGTAATATTTCACATGGCTGTAGTGTCGGCACTGGGAAATAGTGAAGTAATATTTCACATGGCTGTAGTGTCGGCACTGGGAAATAATAAAATAATATTTCACATGGCTGTAGTGTCGGCACTGGGAAATAGCGAAGTAATATTTCACACGGCTGTAGTTTGAGCACTGGGAAATAGTGAAGTAATATTTCACACGGCTGTAGTGTCGGCACTGGGAAATAGTAAAGTAATATTTCACACGGCTGTAGTGTCGGCACTGGGAAATAGCGAAGTAATATTTCACATGGCTGTAGTGCGGGCACTGGGAAATAGTGAAGTAATATTTCACATGGCTGTAGTGTCAGCACTGGGAAATAGTGAAGTAATATTTCACACGGCTGTAGTGTCGGCACTGGGAAATAGTGAAGTAATATTTCACATGGCTGTAGTGTCGGCACTGGGAAATAGTGAAGTAATATTTCACACAGCTGTAGTGTCGGCACTGGGAAATAGTGAAGTAATATTTCACACAGCTGTAGTGTCGGCACTGGGAAATAGTGAAGTAATATTTCACACGGCTGTAGTGTCGGCACTGGGAAATAGTAAAGTAATATTTCACACAGCTGTAGTGTCGGCACTGGGAAATAGTGAAGTAATATTTCACACGGCTGTAGTGTCGGCACTGGGAAATAGTAAAGTAATATTTCACATGGCTGTAGTGTCGGCACTGGGAAATAGTGAAGTAATATTTCACACAGCTGTAGTGTCGGCACTGGGAAATAGTAAAGTAATATTTCACACGGCTGTAGTGTCGGCACTGGGAAATAGTGAAGTAATATTTCACACGGCTGTAGTGTCGGCACTGGGAAATAGCGAAGTAATATTTCACACGGCTGTAGTGTCGGCACTGGGAAATAGCGAAGTAATATTTCACACGGCTGTAGTGTCGGCACTGGGAAATAGCGAAGTAATATTTCACATGGCTGTAGTGTCGGCACTGGGAAATAGTAAAGTAATATGTCACACAGCTGTAGTGTCGGCACTGGGAAATAGTAAAGTAATATGTCACACAGCTGTAGTGTCGGCATGGGAAATAGTGAAGTAATATTTCACATGGCTGTAGTGTCGGCACTGGGAAATAGTGAAGTAATATTTAATGC
>CM060327.1:11259321-11262076 GCA_030674155.1 Stramonita haemastoma | reverse complement strand
ATATATATATATGGAGACAGTAGGATTCCTTTCCTTAAATCATCTCTCCACTGTCCCACACAGGAGGAGATACCGGAGGAAGGGGAGGAGGGTTTGCCGGAGGGGTACGGGTCCTTTCACCAGCATTACCTGTTAGACGGTCAGCTGATAGCGGTGGGGGTCATCGACATCTTGCCACACTGCATGTCTTCTGTCTACCTGTACTACGACCCCGACTACAGCTTCCTGTCTCTGGGCACCTACTCTGCTCTCAGGTAGGTCTGTATGTGTGTTTGAGTGTTTTGTGTGTTGTGTGTGTGTTGTGTGTGGGGGGTTGTGTGTGTGTGGGGGGGGGGGGGGTTGTGTGTGTGTGTGTTGGGGGGGGGGGTTGTGTGTGTGTGTGGGGTGTGTGTGGGGTGGGGTGTTTTATTATTTGGTTTTGTTATTTTTTTGATTTTATTTATTTATTATTATTTAATTATTATTTAGTTTATTTATTTATTTTGTTATATAGGATATGTGATAGTGATGTGTGTGTGTGTTGTGTGTGTGTTTGTGTGTTGTGTGTGGTGTGGTGTTGTTTGTGTGTGTGTGTGGTGGGTGTGTGTTGTGTGGGGGTTGTGTTGGGTGGGGGGGTGTATGTTTGTGTGTGTGTGTGTGGGGGTGTGTGTGTGTGTTGTGTGTGTGTGTGGTGTGTGTGTGTGTGTGTGTGTGTTGTGTGTGTGTGATGGGGAGGGAGGTGGTGTGTGGTGGTGGTGAATTATGTCTGAGCTTACACCAATACTTTAAAAAAAAAAAAATTTTTTTAGTCAACAGTCAATGTCAGGAACGGACGACAAAACTTACTAAACTGCATACACATGGAGACTGGTTGTAAAAAAGCACATGAGTGCTTATTCCATTATCCTCGATATAAAAAAAAAATTAAAAAAATGAACAAATAAAACACACACACACACACACACACACACACACACACACACACACACACACACACACACACACATATTTCCCATCTGATATCACTGTTGTGGCAGAACTTACTCTCACTTATTCCATTATCCTCAATATAAAAGAATACGTAGAAAGAGATGAAAGCTGTGTACTACATGCATATACATGAAACGATAGACCGAGTTCCTGTGTGTTACACATCATTATTTAATGCACATAAAAGAAACCCATGGCAATAAGAGGGTTGTCTGTGGCAAAATTCTGTAAATAAAAAAAAAAAAAAAAAGCCACTCTGATAGGGAAACAAATACAATTGCAGACAGGAGAAAAAAAAAAAAAAGGGTATGCGCTGCACTTGTGGCAACGTGCTCTCCCTGGGGAGAGAGAACAGCCCGAATTTCACACCGAGAAATCTGCTGTGACATAAAGGGGTATAAATAAATAGATAAATAGATAGATAGATAAATAAATAATAAATAAAGAACTAAATAAAGAAAGAAAGAAAGAAATAGATAAATAAATAAATAGATAAATAAATGTGTGTGTGGACCACAGGGAGCTGGCCTTTGTGCGTCAGCTGCAGAAGACAGACCCGGCTGTGCGCTACTACTACATGGGCTTCTACATCCACTCCTGTGCCAAAATGAGATACAAGGTCTGTTGGGTATTGTCTGCTGTGTGTGAGAGAGAGAGAGACACAGAGAGAGAGAGAGAGAGAGAGAGAGAGAGAGAGAGAGAGAGAGAGAGAGAGAGAGAGAGAGAGAGAGTGTGTGTGTGTGTGTGTGTGTGTGTGTGTGTGGTGTGTGTGTGTGTGTGTGTGCAAGTTTGTGGACATGTACGTTTGTACTTGTGAACTTGCATATGTGCGTGTGTGAGTTTGAACAACACTTTTTGGAAGTGAGAAAGGAAAAAAACAAACACACACAAAAAATCAAAGGCTATGTCACACAGGGTCAGTACTACCCATCATACCTGGCGTGCCCGGAGGTGTATTCCTGGGTGCCCATAGAGCGCTGTGTGCCCAAGCTGGACGCCGCACCCTATGCCCGCCTGGAGGAGGATTCTGGGAAAGGTGGGTGACGTGACTGATGCTGTACTTGACTTGATTGATGCTTTACTTTATTATTTAATTTTTTTTTTTACCACTTTATGTCACAGCAGATTTCTCTGCATGAAATTTGGGCTGCTCTCCCTTGTGAGAGAGCGTCGCCACAAGTGCAGCGCCTACCCATTATTATTATTTTTTTTTCCTGTCTGCAACTGTATTTGTTTCCCTATCAGAGTGGCTTTTTTTTCTACAGAATTTTGCCAGGGACAACCCCCTTGTTGCCGTGGGTTCTTTTACGTGTGCTAAATAATGATGTGTAACATGCTGGACCTGGGTTTATCATCTCATCCGAAAGACTAGCACCCAGACCACCATTCATGGTCTAATGGATGGGGGAACATTTTTTTGGCCCAAATGGGCCCAACTTGACTGATGCTTTACTTGACTTGACTGATGCTTTACTTTACTTGACTGATGCTGTACTTGACTGATGCTTAACTTGACTGATGCTGTACTTGACTGATGCTGTACTTGACTGATGCTGTACTTGACTGATGCTGTACTTGACTGATGCTCTACTTGACTGATGCTGTACTTGACTTGACTGATGCTTTACTTGACTTGACTGATGCTGTACTTGACTTGACTGATGCTGTACTTGAGTAATGCTTTACTTGACTAATGCTTTACTTGACTTGACTGATGCTGTACTTGACTTGACTGATGCTGTACTTGAGTAATGCTTTACTTGACTAATGCTTTACTTGACTTGAC
>CM060327.1:11236821-11254321 GCA_030674155.1 Stramonita haemastoma | reverse complement strand
CCTGATTTGTTGAGCAGGTGAAAACAAACAGTTCAGGAGAATGAAATGGTGATAATGTTTTTGGTCTGTTGGAAAAAGGTGTGTGTAGTAG
Source organism: Stramonita haemastoma (assembly GCA_030674155.1). Taxonomy (NCBI): domain Eukaryota; kingdom Metazoa; phylum Mollusca; class Gastropoda; order Neogastropoda; family Muricidae; genus Stramonita; species Stramonita haemastoma. The sequence goes on along the minus strand of CM060327.1, from coordinate 11,254,230 downwards.
TAGTCTTCAATTTTACGTCCTTCCACATAAAGTGATACCGGACGGGGGGGGGGGGGGGGGGGGGGGGGGGGGAGCATAAAAAAAAAAAAGATAAATGGAATCAAAGATGGGAAATATATGCAAATATAGCAATAATATAAAAAAAAACACAATAAACATATAGAATACTAATACTAATAAATATCAAAATGTTGATAAACTAAAGAGAGAAAGGGAGAGAAAGACAAGGATAATGATGGGGGATATATGCATTAAAGTATATACTTAAATATTTACTTTTTATTTTAAAAAGGAAATCGTGTGTGTGTGTGTGTGTGTGTGTGTGTGTGTGTGTGTTGTGTGTGTGTGTGTGTGTGTGTGTATTTTGTGCAAGTTTGCAATTGTGGTTGAAGTTATTCTCATTACATAAAACGAAACTGTATGCTAAACATTAAATTAACAGGGAAGAGTAAAATTCAAAACAGAACAATGATGTAACTACAACAAATGCCCTATGGGACTTAACAATAAACCCTTAGCAATAGCAAACACTAACTTGACATCATCCAGAACTTGTTCAAGGGAAGTTTCGGTAAAACTAGGTAAGGCTTTAAAGTCTTGCATTCAAGTACAATATGGGTATTTGAAATATTGTTGTTTCCACATAAGCATTTAACATCCTTACTAAATTTTGTGACAAAAGCGTTTAATCGGATTCTAAAAAATAACGCCTGAAGCTGTCTTTCTCTGACCACATTTGTATAAATCTTTGACTGATGTATACTTTTAAAGACACTTTTTATCTGGTTGGAACCCATTTTACAAATTGTTCTTTTTTGTAGTATTTCATTAAACTTGCTTAAGGATGCTTGTTCTAACAAATGATATCCTTCTTTGATAGATAAAGGAATATGTAGCTCACTGTTTCCACTTCTATTGCTCGCACCTCTCTTAGCAGCCCAATCAACCCATTCATTAGAGTACAATCCAATGTGTGAAGGAACCCAAAGAAGAGTAACAAATATGTTTCTTAAACTTAGAAGGTGGACTGTGTGTTTTATATCTAATATAAGTTTTAAATGATTCTTATAATCTGCAGATTTGAATCAGGATGAAAATCCTAATGTTTTGGCAGCCACTGTTAGATCATATATTCATGACAACTACTACTGTAGTTATAGGTGTGTGTGTAAAAGGTAGTAGTTGTAGTAGTTGTAAAAGGTGTGTGTGTGCATGCATGTGTGTGTGTGTGTGTGTGTGTGTGTGTGTTCCTCGGCTAGAGCCACCAGGTTCACCTAATGGTCAGATTTCGCCTCTGTGACCATTTTTACCCATCATAAAGGTAGCTGCATTCTGACTTCAGGGATGATGTCTTAACGCTACCGACATCTGTGTACATGCGGTTTTAAAATGTCATTATTCCCACAGGCGCAAAATGGCCTACTCTTACGAAAAACAGAATGGGTTTTAACAGGTGCACAAGATGTACTCCATGCATTTGCACACAGGACGTTGGTGTCTTGTCTCGTCCAAAGGACTTTCGGGGGAGTGGAGTTAGTACTGATGTTAAATCCATGGGGAAAAGCACTTCGCGAGACCCCAGGCCGTCAGATCATGAGTGCAACGCTCTTAACACACGGCTGTTCATTCCCTTGGACAAGGTTTTCTAAAAAGGTCACTTTTAGCTAAAGGGCACCATCAAAATAAAGTAGTTATTGTTGATCTCACTCTCATACTAACTTCACATTCTTTTTGTTGTTGTTGTTGTTGGAAATACCTCGATTTATTTTAGTATAGTCAGATTAGTAACACAAATGATGTGTATAACATTTGTGAGTGGTTTTCATGTTTATGGTGTGTGTAACATTTGCCAGTGGTTTCACGTTTGTGGTGTAAATGACTGGAGTGTTTTAACTTTTTATTAAAAATTGGTCATAGATCTGTGATATTGCTGTGAAAGGATTAGATAGTGTTTGCCTTTTTTGAGAGGGGGGGGGTTTGTATGATGCCTGTCTGCCTTGTAGCATGCTTGCTCGCTTCTTCTTCCATCGCAACATGATTCATTCTCATGACTGTCAAAAAAAAAAAGTACATATCATTTTGAAGTTGCAGAGTTTTCTGTTGGATGACTATATGTCGTCCTCTGAAGTTGGAGTATGGCTGCCTATATGGCGAGGTACTTGAAAACAGTCATACACGCAAACTTTTCGTTCAGTGTGCAATTTTAATCTCGCAGTGATTCCCAGGTGGGCTGAATGAGTCAGAGTGCATGTTCTGGGTGACCCCCCAGAGTGTTAAGCTGGGGAACGCACAACTATATGTCCCTGGCCACAACTGCATGAGCATCCTGCTGAACTAACAGACCCAATAGAATTTGTTTTGTTGTGTGACAAACAGAAAGAACACGAACTATTCTGAACTAGGTGCATCTCTTGAAACGCAAACTTTCAAAGTGAAGCGTATGGAGTGATGCATGAACAATGACGGGATAGATTGGTAAGTAGGGTGTGACAAAAATTACCATTTTTTATTCCGTCATTGTTCACGCATCAGTCCATACACTTCACTTTGAAGTTTAAATGGACACACTGATGCTATCTGATTTATCAATACCAGCTCAGGACAGCTGTAAGCCATTACTGCACAAGTCAGATGGGTAAGTAGGGTGTGACAAAAGTGACCATTTTTGACTTATGCAGTAACGGCTTACAGCTACCCTGAGCTGGTATTGATACATCAGATAGTGTCAGTGTGTCCATATAAACCAGGAGTTGAAGCAGTCTCTTCTTCTTTGTTAAATGCTTCAACAGTAACTATTGTATTGTCTGTTATATGAGTGAAAATGTTCTGTGCTGCTGTAAGCGCCTGACAAGTCGGCTGAGCGCATCCGACTTTGCATGGAAGATAATTGTTATATTTTAGGTCTTTCTGAGGAAAAAAAAGGTTGGACCAAGAAGGCAGAAAACAGACAATTAGAAGTGACAGGAAGAAAAGAAACAAAGAGAGTGAGAGATGGAAAAGAGGGAATCCTTGCACAGAATTTCCTCCTGGAGATGCTATTTATACTGACTGCCTCATGGCATTTCCATGGGAGAATCTCCACCTTCTGAAGACATAGCCTTCATCCCCATTCTTCAGCATGTCCCCCTCCCCTCCCCAATGCATGAATAGTCAGCATGCCCCCTCCCCTCCCCCAATGCATGAATAGTCAGCATGTTAACAACCCCCCCTCCTACACACACACACTTGCATGAACAGTCAGCATGTCCACTTCTCTTTCACACCTGCATGAACAGTCAGAGACACAGTCATCCACTCCTGTCTCATCATCAGTTTATTGCAAGAGAGGGACCACCAGTACACTGCACTTCACTTCTTCCTGACGCTACAACCTGACTCTACAACTTTGGCTAGCAAGCTTTTGGCAAACTCTCAATGACTACAGCAAAAAATATCAGATATATCTGCAGTGTATACAGGGGGCAAATAAAACAAACATTTGAAAATAATATTCAGGATACTTTGCAGCTAAGAAAAAAACAAAAAATCTACTACTACCCTTCTCAATGCTGAATTCAGAACTAGAGAGTAATGTGACATATCATTATTAACAAATCTCATGTCAGATATCATAACCACCGTCATAATGGAAAACAGAACTTGTCTGCATGCAACATGTAAATCTATAACATAATGACTCGTAACACACGTGAACTGTGGCAAGATCTGTCCGACAGATTCATACATGTAAACAAGGATATGCACACAATACACGGATATGACTCAGGGGGGCTGTTAGTAGTCGTTTGTATGTATACATGATGATAACAACACATCCCCTCTAGTCCAACCTGATTCAAAAACAGGGGTTTCTAAAGCAAAGTGACCTGACCAGGTGTGTATTTCTCATTACCCAGGTGACCCTGCTACATGCTGCTGCCCTATGATACAGCTGCAATATCAGTTGATAGTATATATCGCAAAACCAGACATACACAGGCATGACTTAGGATTCGTACATAAAAGTTTCTTATACCACCCATGAGCGTGATCGCAGTGTTTAGGGAGACAATATCAGATAAATCAGGACATACATGCATGGGAAAAAAAAGTGTTCACAAATGTATGCAGGTTCATCCTTGACTGGAGCCAAGGACTTCTCATATCCTGGGTAGGAAAAGGACCCCCCAGACAGATTAGCCCAGTGACGCAGACAACAGAACAATCAGGCATGTTGAGAAACCAAGTGAACAGATCATTCACTTCAATCATTCACTGTTTTTGTTTTTGAGGCATGTATTCAATGACGGATCTGCCTAGCACAGTCTGAAAGCTGCAGATGAACACTGGTGCATAGCATACAAAGACAGGAACAGTCATTTTCAGCCAAAACAAGGGCACACAACTGCTGAACATTCCCTTCCAAGAGTGACTGGATCTCAGGGCTCCTGAAGGAATCCTCACCGTACTGCACTGAACACACACCCTCAAGTGGAGATAACACCTTAGCCAAGATTTGAACCTGCACCCTGGACTGTGTATCACCATGGTGGTGCTGGAAACAAGCAGCTGATTAGCTCCCTACAATAGGGATCAGTAACAAATGTGGGTGGGGAACAATCGACTTTTTAATTATTTATGGGTTGTTGGGTTTTTTTGTTTGTAAAGATTTGGTTCCAGAGTACTGTATTAGATCAGATGTTTTCCTTTTTTTTTTTTTTAAGCCACGACATTCACAAGATCTGAAGTCCGCGGAAATTCTGAACACAGATTTTTCAAGAAATTTAAAGAAAAAAAAACAACCATAAGTTTGCAAGGGGAACAAACACATTTTACAAGGTAAACCCAATCTATGCATATATCTATCTATAAATGACATTATCTTATCAGACATTACTACTCTACTACTGCACATGTTTCACACCCGACTCCTAAATCCGGCTGTACACTGATGAACAAATGCTGCAAGGGCCGATCACTATTTATTTACATCCACTGCCATAATATACACAGTGCTCCAACAATAATTTACAGGATGAAGTTTGTACAATGCTGATGACCAGAAGCCTACCATCAGACAAAACAAACAACTGTGCAGTCTTTAGCCATGCACAGGCAACAGCAAGTACTATCACAGGCACGCAAGTAGCTAGTCATGACAGAGAAAGTAATGTTCATTTTCATGCGAGAGAAAAAACAAAAAAACACAGGCACAGCAAGAAGCTCATCATGACAGTAGTGTTCATTTTCATGTGAGAGAAGAAAAAAACAAGTACAGCAAGTATGAGTCTGGTGGGAAGGGATTTCAGAGCACCATGATACCTGCAAGGCCAGCAGATAACACAGGACCACAGTCATCATCCATTTGGTAAAGAAGAAAAAACCTGAAGCAAACATAGGGCCTACACACCCACACAACTAACAGAACGATGCAGAGGAACTTTTCATGGAATAATACTGTATTCAATGACGACTGCAGATTTAACATTGAAATATCATCAAACTTCAGATTGTAAAAAAAGACAAAAACAAAAAAACTTCAAATTGTAGCACAAGTGCCCAGCAGCAAGATACCCTGAAATGTGAATTGATTTTTAAAGCTGACAACGAATTATCAGAGACCATGTCTCGTTCAGCCAAAAGTTCAATCAAATATACAGACAAAAGAGAGAAAAAAAAGAGAAAAAAAGCAACATAGAGCTAAAGGCTTGCAAACAATTGTTCAGTGTGAATCCATGTTCAAGGAAGACATGGTTACATGGTAGTGTTGAAGTGGATAGAGACTGGAGGGAATGTACAGGACTGTGCATCTACACTGCTGCCTGCAGGGAACTGCTGCCTACACACACACACGCACACGCACACGCACACACACGCACATACAGTACTTTGGATGTACACATGTGTACATGGGCACAAGTCTTCCACGGCATACAGTTCAACAGCAAAATTGTTTCAATGATCTCACAACACTGATTTCCCAGCACCATCAACAATCCTGTTGGATTATTCCCCTGCTGATTCCATATGAAATCATAGGTGAGACAGGTGATTCTATATGAACTAGGACTACTATTGGTTATGGATAGGGCTGCCCTTTCATCGAAACCATATATAACCACAAAAATGTACAGACATTTTCCAAAGCAATCAAAATGCAATGTACATGAACATGTACATACAGAGTTATACAGATACTGTCCTCTGTTTCACTCCTGTGGTGCAGTACATTAATTAACTGAAGCATCTGGAGCAGTCCATGTACACAGACCTCTGTATTGGACACTGGTTCACTCAGGAGTGCAAGCTGTTTAGGACCAAAGTGTAATGGTACCCAGGATTCTTCAGGATTCAGGAGAAAACCAATTCAATCCAATCCTGTTGTTTATAGCCCTGCCGACCCAACAGGCCATATTGGGGATGTCGGGGATTCATGAGATGCATGATACAAAGAGTGAATGAACACTGAGCAAAATTGGACATCCGACTTCCTACCATATGCCCTGTTCATTACATTTCAACATGAAAGTACACGTCCTGAAAGATTAACTGATGGATAACATGGTTTTCAACACTACCACTTTAAAAAAAAAAAATTGCTTTGTGACAGTGACAAAATGAAGCAGCGTATGAAACGCTAAGGTAATTATTCACGTAATCCACATCACCAATAATCGTAATACGAAATGCTAAGGTAATTATTTACATAATCCACATCACCAATAATCATCATACGAAACGCTAAGGTAATTATTCACATAATCCACATCATCAATAAAAAAAAAAATTTAAACCCTCTCCATTTCTACAGTAAAGCAAAAAAAAACACAGCTGATGAATTGCACCAACACCACTACCACACGTTGCCACAACAGCCATGATCTGTCGCAAAATTCAACTAGTCATGGCTTTTCCACTGCCATGAAACACAGGGAAAAAGTAACCAATATCATGAACAGAAAACAAGGAAACAACACACCTCACTGTTAATCTTGTGGCCAAACCAACAGTAATGAAGTCCTTGCATGTCTTCAAGAGGCTATGCCAAAGCCTGTTTCCTTGGCCGTTTATGGCTTAATTATACAAAATGATGAAGCACACTTCTCCACTAAGCTGATGAAATAACCAAAAATGATTAAACACACTTGTCCTCTAAGCGGATAAAACAACCAAAATACCATTTCCCAAGTTTTACATGAACATAAATGAACTTGTTTGGGATGAAATTTCCAAGATGACATGTACAAAGGTGGTCACAGCTGCAGCTAACTGATAGAAAGTCAGCATAGTGGGCTTGTTCAACCCCTTCCTGGATCTATCTATCAACACTTTTTCACACATGTTTTTGTGCTGCAGTCTTTAGTGCAATTTGCGCATCTTTCTTTGTGTATTCACAATGTCATGAGCACTGTTACTGCTTTGGAATAGAAGAATGTCACCTTGAACCTGAGCAACAAAGTTAGAAATGGGACTAAGTACTGATCCTTCATGTTTCTGAACAAAAACAAAACAAACATATACAAACCAAAACAAAATACACTGCATGCCCACTGCTATGGCCTCACCCCTATAGCACAACAGAAAGACCTGTCAACTCTTTTTAAAACCCTCCCCGCTCCCAAACACCAGTTGTTTTTTTTCATAGACCCACCACCTGCCCTCCCACCAGACTGGAAATCACAACCACCAGTCATCAATCTGTGCAATTCTTCTTCAGTCTGTGCACTCCTTCCCACAGTCCTTGCAATGTCAGCTGCAGGGTCATCAAGGACAGTGCGGGGGAACAGACAAGGTCAACATCAAGGTCAGCCGTTGCGCCGAATGGAGGATGGTTCTTTACTGAAGACTGGAGGAGGTGGTACGCTTTCGATCCCACAGAGGAGCCGCCATGGGGCCCGACACGCGCTCCACTGTGATGCGTTCGTCAAACCGCTCGTGGGCGCGGTGACGTTTCAGCAGTTGGTTAATGGCTTCTTCTTCCATCTGAAAACAGTGACGTTTTTTTTTTTTTTTTTTTATGTTGTTTTAAAATAGCACAGCATATTTAAGCTTCGACAGCAAGATTTTATTTGTTGTTGTATTTTTCTAATATCACAGTATTTTAACTGTTATCTGTACAAAGTCACACCTCAGAATATCAAAATGAATTGAACAGGTCTAGAACACATTCAAAATTTCAAATATTTAGGCTGTGTACAAGAGAACAATGGCTCCTGTCTACAAGATTTCAAGGCTAAAATCAGTATGGCCTGGCAAAGCATGACTCAGTTAAACAATATTTGGAAAGACAGACACATACCTAGGTATCTCAAAAATAGAACTGTCAAAAACTTAATCAAGCCTGTATCACTGTATGGGTCAGAAGCCTGGACACTATAAAAATTTACAGAGACAAAATAAATGCAGCTGAAATGTGGTTCTGCAGGTGACTTCTACAAGTGTACACTTTGTTGAGAGGAAGATGGTTGTCAGAATTCTGGCAAGAGGAAGAAAAACCTGACAGGACGGAAACAGTAGACACACAGGACAAAACAAGAAGCAACAGACAGGACAAGAAACAACAGACAGGACAAGAAACAACAGACGTAGACAGTCAAGACAAAAAATGACAGACAAGACAAAAAATGGCAGACAAATCAGACAAGAAATGGCAGACAGACAAGACAAGAAACAACAGACAGACCGGACAAGAAACAACAGACAAGACAAGAAACAAACAACAGACAAGACAACAAACAACACACAAAACACAACACAACAGACAGGACAAGAAACAACAAACAAGACAAACCCACAAACAACCCCCTGCAGCAATCTCCCACTGACCTGAATGAGGTGCAGAGGTTTCTGGGCGGCTCGCTCCAAACTCTGCTTCTGCTCCATCTGGTCCTGAACGATGTCCGAGAAGGACACCTGGCCCGTGGCGCCCCCTGCAGGAGGGCTGGCGGGGGCAAAGCGAGTCCAGGGGTTCTCTGCAGGGGGCTGGAGGCGCTGAGGGGTTCTGTGGGGGAGGTGGGGGGGCTGGATGGGGGGTGAGATGGGATGCGAACTGGCAGACCCCAGCTGAAATAAAAAATAACAAAGTAAAAATTGTGTGTGTGAATGTAATCTTGAATTGAACTGCTTCTGAGACTTGAACCCCCTACCCCTCCCTCCTCACCTCAGTTACCATCAAATCATAAAATCAACTTTAACCTCAAACCTTTACAGATTCAGCTATTAAAACCACAACATGCCTCTTGCGAAAGATTTGCTGCATCCCTCTCAGGAGGAGGAGAAGAGAAAATGCAAACTCAAACGTCTTGTGCAGAGCTCAAACTCCTACTTCATGGATGTTAAATGCCCAGGCTGTTACAAGATCACCACAGTCTTCAGTCATTCACAGACAGTAGTCCTGTGTGTCGGTTGCTCCACAGTGCTGTGTCAGCCCACTGGAGGAAAGGTCAGACTCACAGAAGGTTGCTCCTTCAGGCGAAAGCAACACTAAAAGAAAATGCATTTTTTGTTCTGTGAAATAAACGCCTGTACATACCCCCCCCCCAAAAAAAACAAAAAAACAACCTCTAACCTCAAAGCAGCCCTCTATCCCTCCACACACACACCTCTATCATTGTCATATCACAACGTCATTACTAACCACAAAGCTGCCCCCTCCCCCCTTCCAAACACACACACACACACACACACACACACACACACACACACACACACACACTCTCTCTCTCTCTCTCTATCACTGTTACATCAACTCTAACCACATAGTTGCTCCCTCCCCCTCCAAACACACTCACACCTCTATCATTGTTACATCACAACGTCAACACTCTAACCACAAAGCTGCCCCCTCCCACTCCACACACATCCAACTCTTATCATTGTTACATCACAACGTCAACACTCTAACCACAAAGCTGCCCATTATCCCTCCCCACACTCATACGTACACACAGACAGACCTCTCTCTCTATCAGTATGACACACACACAACACACCACAGCACACTGCACAGTAGCCAACCTGAAGCTGGTTTGAGCTGACGATTTAGTGACTGTCACTGGAGGAGAGGTCCCTACAACTGCAGCACCGTTTCTGCCAGCGGCTGCTGCTGCTGCTGCTGTTGTCGTTGCGATGTTGATGGGGGCTGTCTGGGTGCGAGTGATGGGGGAGGGTCCTTTGGCCGACGTCGGTGTGGGTGAGGGCCGCTGGCTGTTTTTGTCTTGAAGCATGAGGTCTCTGAATGATGACACCACTTTGTTGACACTGCCCCTGTGAGGAAAAAACAGACATTTTATTTTTGTTATCTATTTATACTTTTATACTGAGGATAATGGAATAAGCACTCATGTGCTTTTTTTAACATCAAATCCCCATGTGTATGCGGGTTTGTAAATTTTGTCGTCTGTTCCTACCGGCACACAATGGCCTCTACTCTTATGAAAAGCGGAACAAGATTTAACATGTGCACAAGATGTTCTGTGTGCGTTCGCACATGGGGCCTCGGTTTATAGTTTATAGTCATCATGCTTGATGTTCTGACAACTACCTGGCTGTGGTGAGTGTCTCTGCCTTGCTTCCCACTGCACATTGCTGGCTATCTGTTAGGGTCAGGCGGATGCTGTAGCCGTGTGGTTAAGACCATTACACTGCTATCCTGTAGGTCCAGGAAGTCATGGGTTCCAATCTAGGTGGCAGTGCCTGGTGAAATTTTTTTTTCTCTCGTTCTTCAGCTAGAGCTCTGAGGTCCACCAATGGCAAAATTTTGAGTATGTGACTGTTTCTGCTCACCACAGAAGTAGCCGCATTCCGATTTCTGGATGTCACTGCTATAATTAGCACCAGCTGGCCTCAGCTGGGCAGGGATGGGATGAATTTTTTCTTTCTTTGGGTTTTTTTTTTTGCGGGGGGGGGGGGGGGGGGGGGGGGGGGGGGGGGGGTATGGGATGATGTAATTAGCAGCTGAGAGGAGCTGAAAGTGGGGGGAAACTGACAGGTGCGTGAGGTGAGGTGAGCAGACAGAACTCACCATGGACAGCCAGGGGCAGACCCAGTGGAGGGGGAGGTGGCCTGGTCTGAGGGGGGTCTGTTGTCCCCCCCACCCCCCTCACCACCACCACCCCCTGCCTTCTGCATCTGGGCGGCCTTCTGCTGCTGCTTCTTCACCTCCTTCCAGGAGAAATGGCCCCTGCCCTTCTGCTTGACGCTGCAACCACATGTAGAGAGAGAGAGAGAATACAGATTGTCAGTTTACATGGTACATCGTTTTATAGTGTTCATTATGTCACATGGTTCATCACTTCATACAAAGTTCATTATACATAGGTCATTACTGTACAAAGTCCATCATTTGAACAGTTTATCATTTCATGCAGTTTATCATAGAATAAAGTTGAAAATTTTATGCGGTTTATCGCTGTACAAAGTTTTTGGGTTTTTTTTTTCACTGTACAAAGTTCATTTCTACAGTTTATCACTCTACGAAGTTGAGTTTTTTGGTGTTTTTTTCTTTTCACAGTACAGTTCATCACTTTACAAATGTCACCATTTTATACAACTCATCATTTTTATAGCTGCCAGCCTTTCAGAATCCAAAAATGCAGACAGAAAAAAAAGGAAAAAAAAGGGTAGGTGCTGCACTTGTGGCGACGCGCTCTCCCAGGGGAGAGCAGCCCGAATTTCACGCAGAGAAATCTGCTGTGTCATAGAGTGGTATAAAATAAATAAATAAATGACCACCACAGCCCTGAAGGCATGACTGACTGACCTGTGGGTAGTGTCCTGCTGTTCCTGCATGATGGACCTCAGGCTGATACCTGTCCCACCACCCCCGCTGACCCCACTGGACACAGGTACAGGTACACTGCCTGATGACTCCACACCTCCACCCTCCCCCTGCTGTAGTGCTGGTGATGGTGATGGTGACGGTTGTGGTTGTGGAGGTGGTGGTGCTGTGAAGGACAGCCATCGCTGAGGTTTGCGCGTGGACTGTTTGACTGGAGGTCTGTTGACTGACTGGGTCATGCTCACCTGTAACATCAGTTGACATTATTTATCATATTGTATCATATACATGTATCTACAGCACATTTGACATTACATACATGTACAACACATTTTACATTATATCTTCAACACATTTGACATTACACAGGTAGGCTAAACACAGTTTGCAAGTAGTAAACAACACACACAAAAAAGAAAAACGTAAACAACACAACACACTACACTAAATACAAAGAAATGCAATGCAACCAAATACACTATAATGCACCACACTTCAACACAACCACCGTGAATTACATAATACAACTACTGTCTATTATCTGCAAACCTGTCTTCAAGATGAGATGATAAATCAAAGAAGAACAGAAAACTTGATAACAAGCTCCACATGCCTTAAAAAACAAAAATTTTTTTATAAAATAAAATAGAATTAAAAATAAACCTCTGCATGCCTTTGCACACAGGACCTTGGTCTACAGTCTCATCAGAAGGACTTTCAAAGGAGTGTTGGTACTGGCCATTGCGAACTCCAAGCACAAAGTCCCCTGAAATGGACACCTTTAAAAAAAAAATTTTTTCTTTTAAAATTGACACTACATGGTGTCAAAGCTCACATGACTGACCCGCTTCATGATGACCTACCAGCACTTTTTCCTGCCTCTCTTCAGATCAGGTCATCAACACATCACTTAAACTATCCTCTCACCATTATGACCCCCCCCCCCCCCCTCCAACATATCTAACTAACATACAAATCTTATAAAATAATAAATAAATAAATAAATGTTAAAAATCTCACCGATTCTATTCCTGACTCCAGGGCAGAAACCTCCATCATGGCATCCTCCTCGGAGCGACCACTGGCGTCAGAGGTCACCGACACCTGACGTTCCGCCAACAACCCCCCACCTCCACCCTCGCTGGTCTCTGAGGCGACAGACATGCGGCGATTGGCCCCCTCAACCCCCTCACTGCTACCTGAGGGCCCCCCCACCGCTGCCTCCTCCCCCCCACTCTTGGTGCGAGCCTGGCGTCGCCGTGCTTTGGTCTTCTTGGTGCTGGCTTCCCGTGTCTTGGGGGTCAGCTGGGAGTCAAGGTCAGCCCTCAGGGCAGCCAGCCAATCCTGGTCCGGCCCTTCGCTCCAGGGCGTGATGACGCGACACGACATCCTTCCCACCTGTATGTATGTATACAGTGAGGGTTGAGTGATTTTTGAGACTGCTGACATTTTTGTTGCCTGTGTACAGTTGCAGTTGATAGCTAAGTCACAACTGACATTAGTGTCAACTGTATAGTGACAGTTGACTGCAGGGCGTTGATACAAGCAAGGATGGCGAAGTTGGTTTTATACCCCGTTTTATTATGTATATAGTTGCACAGTTTTAAAAGGAGTTTTAAAATGTGACGAGGTGACAGCCCTGATATGGCCTGTGTGGTTGGCGGGGCTCTAAACAACATGATTGGATTGGATTGGCTTTGTGACACAACTGACATGTTTGTCACCTGTAAACAGTTGACTGCTTAGTCACACAACTGACATGTTTGTCACTTTTACACAGCTACATACATTCAGCTACCAGGTCAGATACCACATTTACACAGTCAGGCACAGCACTCACGGACCTGTTGTTTCCAAGAGCATAAAAGTCACAGAAGGTAGGTTTTGCTCATCAAGTCTTGAATATATATAGAACTGCCAACTTAAAAAACTAAAAGAATTTTTTTTTTCACAAATAAAGGTTTATGTAAATGAAATTACTACATTTCATTCCAGCCTTGCCCTTTATTCCCAGTTTGACCAAAACAAAAATCAACTGAAAGACAAAAGTCCTTCAGATGAGACTATAAACCGAGGTGTCACGTGTGAATGCATGCAGAACACCTTGCCCACATGTTAACCCTAGTAGCGCTAAAATGACAGCAGCGGTACTAGGTGCTGCTGGCTGAATTAACAGCAGCCATTGTTGATTTGCAGTAGGGTGGGGTCAAACAAGTCTTAATATTGATATGTAAAACTAAACTAAGTGTGTAAAGTTGTAAATCACTGGAAAGCTTAGATAACAAGCTTTTAAAAGAGTGAAATTTTATAGCAGCATGTAGTGTTTATGATAATGTAAAAAATAAATAAAGTTTAAAAACTGCGCGTGCACTACCAATCACTGTTGCGATGTCGGTGACCCAGATTGATTTTAACACGATATGCAATGTTGTTGCGGTGCAAAAATGTCATGATTCGATAAATACTGTCTCTTGACATAAGTTTTGAAAAAATAAAGAGCTTCCGTGGCTTTATCGGTCGTCAAATACTCGGAAAAGTCCAGCGAAATGATCGACGCGATCGTGATCATACACTTATTTCGTGCGAACTGGCGGAGTTCTATGACGAAAATACGACAATCGCTTGATTTTGTGTGATGCAAAGTACTCGACAGCATATAGAAATGACTTAAAAACAGTTATTTCGAAGCAGTGTTGCATTAAAATAAAGTAAAACAATGTATGACATCGAAATCGCCCGGTAGCTATGAAGTGCTTTGGACAAAACTTGGCACCGCTCAATTCAGTCCGATCGCGATCAATTTTTCCGAAGTTTTTCAAAAATATTTCACAACCCTTACCTTATCATCTCTATTATCGTTTAATTCAACCAAATCCAGCCTCTAAAACTCCTCATCGCCGTCACTATCGTCAAAAAACTCGAAAAATACTTCGAGTGATACGAGCGCAAACACTCTGCCGCCATTTTTGTTTTCAGGCGATAGACGTTCGTCCAAAAAAAAAAAAAAAACCACCTCTAAACCAATCAGAATCCTCGTTGCTTGCGACTGCGGACGACCTTCACCCATTTCTGTGGCCCTACAATGGCCTTCACGTTCATTGGATGACCTTTGAAAGCGAAAGAAAGCCTTCAATTACGATCACCGACGTCATCCCGGAATATTCCGGGAGCCGCCAGAAATGCTGTACTACGTCATTCCGGAATAATCCGGGAACAGCGCTACTAGGGTTAAAAACCTGTTCCGTCTTTTGGAAGAGTAGGAAAAGGTGACAAATTTTCAAAAACGCATACACACAGGTGCATAGTGTTTAGACACCATCCTTAAAGTCAGAATAAGGCTACCTAAATGGTGTGTGTGTCTGGGGGGGGGGAGGAAGTGGTCACATGAGCAAAAATCTCACCATTGGTAAACTTCGGAGCTCTAGCCAAGAAACAAACAAAAAAAATTCCTGCTCTGAAAATCTTCTACACAAGCAGTAAACTCTAAACTTCCCTTATAGGGAAAACCAGGGTAAGGGACAGGACTCCACCACAGCAGAGAGAAAGTTGAGGTCAGACTCAGTGCAGTACCACAGGTAACACAGGTTGTGTATGATATTCTGCAGACACTGACTTACCCAGCTTCGATAATGATCAGTCAGCTCTTGCATGGTGTCTTCACTCAACAAGTCCAAGTTCCTGAAAACAAAAAGACGACGAAAATTTTAGCTTAAAAAAACTAATATTCCAGCTCACCTGCCCCCAAAAAAGCCATACAAATTCTAGCCCCTAAAACCAAAATTCCAGCCCCCCCCCCCCCCAAATTCCAGTCCATCACAGACTGGATGAGAAAGGATGTGAAGATGACTGCATCCACAATCATGACTTTGTCTGAACCAGCACAACCTTAGTGGTATATGATGACAATGATGATAATGATGAAGAGATCTGCTGTTACTGTCACTGCAACATCCCCATGACTGATGCATGGGATAATGGCAATCCTAACATGACTGATCCATGGGATAATGGCAGCCTACACATCACTGATCAGGGGATAATGGCAGCCTACATGACTGATCCATGGGATAATGGCAGTCTACATGACTGATCCATGGGATAATGGCAATCCTAACATGACTGATCTGTGGGATAATGGCAATCCTAACAGGACTGATCCATGGGATAATGGCAGTCTACACGACTGATCCATGGGAAAATGGCAGTCTACATGACTGATCCATGGGATAATGAATGGCAGCCTAGGTACCTGCTTTCCAGGAGGGCGGGCATGTTGAGGACGATAAACTGCTGACAGGCCCTCACCAGCTGGTCAGCATTGTAGGCTGTGGCAATCTCCAACAGCTCGCCCACGTTCCGCAACGTCACTGCAACACACACACACACACACACATTGTAGAGTTATTGCATGTTGAATACACACACATGTACATACATACAGACACATATACACACACACACATACACACATGCAAACACACACAGGCACACACACACACACAAGTAAAAACACACACACACACACACACACACACACACACACACGCATGCACAAGCACACACACAGACACACACGCACGCACACATGCATACACACACACTCATGCACACACACACACGCACACATGCATACCCAGCTACTGCCTCAGTAATGACAACATGGCCATTCATCTCTTCTAACCTTTTGCCTGGCACAGCAAAATTATTTGTTCAATTCCTACGGGGCAGGGGAAATGGAGGTGGATGGTCTGTGAATGGGTGTATGTATTTAGCATGCAATAACTCTACAATGTCTACATGAATTTTGATGAACTTAAAACAAAAAAGATGCAGAAATGTTTATAATGCATAAACACACAAGGTCACTGATTGTTTTGTGTGTGTCACAACAAATGGTACACCAACTTTGGAATGCATGCATCAATTCTGATAAAACTATAAAAAAAAAAAAAATCAGAAACAATTATAGAACACCTATTTTCTACTTACTGTTGGTTTTCTTGATGACTGATGTGGATATCACAACATGATATTTCTGGCATGAAAGCCATAAATATGATTGTAAATGTTGAATTAAAAACTAGCGGACTAACATGAGGACAGTAAGGGGCACTTACTGAGGCTGGTCAGAGTGACCAACACAGGCACTTACTGAGGCTGGTCAGGGTGACCTCACACATCTCCTTGAGGCGCTGAGCCAGCAGCTGGTCAGCCACCACCAGCACGTTACACAGCAACTCCACGTCCTGACTCTCTGCAACAGGCACCCAACATACACCACCTAAATCCTTTATACAGTCACCCAAAATACACCACCTGTCTCTCTGCAACAGGCACCCAACATACATCACCTGACTCTCTGCAACAGGCACCCAACATACATCACCTGTCTCTCTGCAACAGGCACCCAACATACACCACCTGTCTCTCTGCAACAGGCAGCCAACATTTTATTTAGTTATTTATCTATTTATTTATTTATTTATTTATTTATTTATTTATAAATTTATTTACTCTTTTATATGGAGGATAATGGAATAAGCACTTGTGTGCTTTTAAAATCTTTTTTTACATCCAGTCCCTGTGTGTATGCAGTTTTGTAAATCTTGTCTGTCATCTGACATACACAACACGTCTCTTCTGTACAGTGA
>CM060327.1:11225152-11231721 GCA_030674155.1 Stramonita haemastoma | reverse complement strand
GAGGCATTCCATTCTAATAAGCAGCAATCCCGTGACTTTGAGGTCACTATCGGATCTCTTCTGCCACTGTTCCCAAATGACTCAAAGTTTGTGGCAATGATTCGCCAAGCGATGGGTGTCATACAACAAGCTGTACACCTTCTGAATCCTGGACAGGTGCCTGTGTTGACAGTAGATCAACCATTGTTTGCAATTACTAAACAGATTCAATGGTGCTGGCCAAATGAGTATGGAGAAGAGAAGTTTGTCGTTCTACTAGGTGGCTTACATATGGAAATGGCGTCCTTTGCCACTCTTGGAGATTTGCTCCATGGCAGTGGATGGACGCATGCTTTGGCTCAAGCAAATATTGCTACACCTGGAACAGCCGATTCATTCCTGACAGCAGCCCATGTCACACGGACAAAAACATGCACACCCAAGTTACAGCTAGTGCATTAGCAATGCTGTTGCACAAAGCTTATGATGCATACGGCTGTGAAGGAGTATACCAGCAACATGTGGTCAGAATGTGCTGTGTTCTCACATTCACCATGACATTTCATCTCTTGCACCATGTACACATGAAGAGGCAGACACCGGAATGCTTCTTCACGCAGTCGATTCAGCAAACAAAGGGTATTGAAAAATTAAGCTGCGTACAGTGGGCACAGATGTTCTCGTTCTGGAAGTTTCGGCTGTTGCATGCCTTGAAGACACTGAAATTTGGGTTGCCTTTAGCACTGGCAAACACCTCGGGTATACACCTGCACATGACATCACCAAAGAACTTGGTAGTGAAAAAGCATGTGCACTTCCCATGTTCCATTCCTTTATGGGTTGTGACATTGTGATGTCATTTGCTGGCAAGGGGGAAAAAAACTGCACTCGACACATGGAAGTCTTTTGATGAGGTCACATCTGTATTTTTCTGCCTTGTTTGTGGATCCATTGGCATTCAATGATGACTGTATGTCTGTGTTGGAGAAATATGTTGTACTTCTGTATGACCACACTTGCACAGAAACTACCGTGAACTCAGCCAGGAAACATATCTTCACTACCAAAGGTAGATCCATCGACAACATACCACCAACAGGAGCTGCCCTGCTACACCACACAAAACGGGCAATATGCCAAAGTGGACATGTGTGGGGACAGGCGCTGGTCTGTTCTCCAGTTCTTCCGTCTCCAGAGATGTATGGTTGGCGAAAGAGTGCAACACAAGGCTGGCAGCGACAATGTTGCCAGAAGTGGTGGTGTCATGTTCTGCATTGCTGAGATGTGGGTGCAAGAAAGGGTGTAGGGGGCTATGCAAGTGTGTCAGGGCTGCTGTTAAATGTACATCACTCTATCAGTGCAGTGGGAACTGTGACCACAATGATTGTGACTAGGGATGATGAAAACCCACATCTGCATTCTACATTCTGGACATAGTGACTGCTCATGCTGCCACAAGCGATGGCGTCATGTTCTGAATTGCTGCGATGTGAGTGCAAGAAAGGGTGTAGGGGCTATGCAAAGATGCCATAAATGTACATCATTTTGTCATTGCAATGAGAACTGTGACCACAATGATAGTTACTATGAAATTTTATGATAGTCCACATCTACATTCTAGATATAGTGACTGCTCATGGATATTCACAAATCCGCTCTTGTCCATCTTAAAAAACGGACATAAAACTGGCCAATATGTGGCTTTATTATGCATTATATCAAATGAATAACATTTCCATTAGATTTCTCATGTTTAAAAACATACCAAAAGACTCCCCATCCATGTTCTTGTCTCAACTGTCTACAAAGATATAACAATTTACAGATATTTCATAGCGGATGGCGGCCATCTTGGATTTTTGCAGTTTACAGGCCTAAAGGTAAAAATCCAGCTTGGCACTATATCTAAATTTTTTTAGTATGTCCTTAACATCATTTGTGCAAATTTTGGTGCTTTTACCACAAAACCCACAATTGGTCTGTATACATGCACAAAACGGCCTTGCTATCGCATTGAGCAGAGTAAAGCTGCGAAAACTGTCATTTGCCGCCTCAGTGTCAAAGAAAGCCATCGTATTTAACACTAGATGTGAAATGAGGTATTTTGAAATGCAATACTACAGGCATAAATCTACATTTGAATGTCCTTCAGATGAGACTATAAACCATTGTCCCATGTGTGAACACATGCAGAGCATCTCCGTACATAAGCCTGTTCCACCTTTCGGGAGAGTAGGCTATGATGTGCTGGTTGAAACTGATGAAAATAATTACAAAACCTCGTGCACATAGGGACTGAATTTAAAATGTAAAAAAGGGCAGAGTTTGTACTCCATCCTCATAGCTAAAGAATACAACCATCCAGCATACAACTATCATAATCAACCCACCACCACATGTGAAAAGAAGCCATCTATATTCTGTAGTAATATAACTACCCCCACGTGTAAAAAGAAAGGAAAAAAAAGCCATCTGACTTGCAACTGTTGTAATAACCCATCTCCACATTGAAATAAAGCCATCTATAGTGCAACTGCGGAAAGCAACATGATAATCCTACCTCCATATGCGAGGTAAAAACGAAAACCACCATAATAAACCTCCAGGTGTGAAATACCATCTAAAATATAACTACATGTACTGTAATAAATAAGCCATCTTAAATATAACCCCCTTAGATAACCTATCTCCTTATGTGAAATGAAATCTAAAATATAACCACTGTAATAAACCCACCTCTACATGTGAAATGAAATCTAAGATATTACCACTGTAATAAACCCACCTCTACATGTGAAATGAAATCTTAAGATATAACCACTGTAATAAACCCACTTCTACATGTGAAATGAAATCTAAGATGTAACCACTGTAATAAACCCACCTCTACATGTGAAATCTAAGATGTAACCACTGTAATAAACCCACCTTCACATGTGAAATGAAATCTAAGATATAATAACCACTGTAATAAACCCACCTTCACATGTGAAATGAAATCGAAGATGTATTCACTGTGATACACCCACCTCCACATGTGAAATAAACCCATCTAAAATGCAAGTCATAGGCTTCATAAACTGGCAACTACATCTGAAATAAAGTTATCTACAGTACACATGTCGTAATAAACCTGCCCCCCCCCCCCCCCTCCCCCCCTGACGACTTTCACGAATCCACCGCCACATGGGAACTAAAGCCAACCATAATACAGCCATCATAATTAAACTCGCCTTCACGTGTGAAATTGGCCTAAAAATGTACACAATACAAACGTGGCAACAAACCCACCCCTATATGTGAAACAAACCCATCCAAAACAATTATTGTCACAATAAACCCACCTTTACAGGTGAAATAAGCCACCTTCTCCGCCCCCGTGCCTTGGCTAGAATTCCGAGTTTACCAATGGTGAGATGATGTGTATGTGATAATTTTTGCCCACTATATTCCAACTTCGATGACGTATACTGGTTATGTTCATGATTTTGGAACGCAGACATGAATTGCGGGATCTTTTAACAGACATATTTTATCTTCTGCGTGTGTATATACACAAAGAGAATCGAGGTACTGGCGGATCTGCTCTTGAAGTTGACCTGGAAGATCGTACAAATTTCTACACTAACTTCACCAGACGCCGCGGAGATTCAAACCCACGACTTCATGGACCCATAGGGTTAAAGTTGAATGGTTTCAACCACTCGCCCAAAGCAAAATAGACCATCTTGAATACCACTGTCACAACAAGCCCACCTCAATGTGTGAAATAAAACCTCCTGATGATACCCCCCCCCCCCCAAAAAAAAAAAAAAAAAAGTCGTTCAATAAAATAAAATAAAAAATCTATATATACATGTGCAATAAAGCCATGCAATATAAAGAGTAATGGTAAAACCCACCTCTATAATTTATGCGAAATAAGGTAATACAAAACACAACTTTCTTAGGAAAACTACATCATGACGTGTGAATTAAACCTACCCAGAATAAAGCTTTGCAATAAACCTAGCTCTACATGTGAAATAAAGCCACGCAACTGTCAATAAATCCACCTTAACGTGAACTATCCCCCCCCCCCCTCCCCAAATACGACAATCATAATAGACATCCACGTACCAGATGCAGCTATTAAATATAAATTTTGTCATTACAAACTTACCTTCACGTGTGAAATAAAGCCATAAACCCCCACCTCTACATGTAAAATAAAGCCATTTAAATCGCAAACATTACAATAAAACTTGCCTCCAGGGGTAAAATAAACTATCCACTTTAAAACGGTCATAAGAAACCCACCTCAACATGTCAAATAAAGACAAAAAATACAACAGTTAAAAAAAAAAAAAACACTGAGACTTGATCCCTCTCCACATATGAAATAAAGCCATTTAAAATACAACAGTTAAAACAAAACCACAACACATGAAATGAAGACATCAAACGATAAACCATCCTAATAAACCTACCTCTACATGTGAAAAACGGCTTTAGAACTGTCATTTTAAAAAAGACAACTACCACATGGGAAATAAAACCAAAACAACTGTCAAAACTATTAACACGGCCTACATGTGAAACAAAGCCCTCCAAAACACAACTGTCATAATTCATAGCTTCAGCTCCACATGTAAAATAAAGGTATCCAAAACACAACCGTCATAATAAATTCGCCTCCACGTGTAAAATAAAACTATTAAAAACAACTGTCATAATAAATTCGCCTCTACATGTAAAATAAAACTATTAAAAACACAACTATCATAATAAATTTGCCTCCACATGTAAAATAAAACCATTCAAAAGACAGTCGTCATAATAATTCCACCTACACATTTAAAGCCATTCAAAATACAACATTAGTAACAGACCCATCTTTCTGTCTAAAATAAAGCCATTGAATATATATTGATCTTAATAAACCCACAATTAGCTTACATTTGAACCTAAACTATCATAGATAACTATCAAAATAACCCCACAACTACACGTGAAACAAATCCATTCAATATATAGCAAATAAAACAAACCCCAACAAAATGTAAAATAAAGCCATTCAATACACAACCATCGTAATGAATCCACAACTACATTTAAGATACAGCCATTCAATATACAACCATCATCATAAACCCAGGACCACATATTAAATAAAGCCATCATAATTTATACAACCCCACGACCAAAATAATGTGAACTAGAGACATCCAGTCAGTGGTTAGGGCGTTGGACTCGTAATTTAAAGGTTGCAGGTTCGATCCCAGCTTTCGGCTATGGCGTTGTGCCCTTGGAAAAGGCACTTTAGGGCTGTTTTCTCACCTCACCCAGGTGTAAAAGGGGTACCAACCTTGTGTTGGGTGTTAACCCTGCGATAGACTGGCGTCCTATCCAGAGGGGAGTCTATGACTTTCAGTCGCTTAACGCCACAGAAACCGGGATAAGCACCGGCCTGATAGCCTTAGGCTCGGGACAGACTTTAACTTTAAGAGCCATCCAGTAGGCCTATACAGTTATGATACACTCCCTTCGCGGATCTGTTGGGTTTTGGGTTTGGCTTCAACAAAGCTGGTATTATGTACAAACAGTGATTCTGATAATTAATTATCATCAAAACAGATCGTGGATGTGATGACAGACGGTCAGAAGGCTAACTGACCAGTCATGGCTCTCTGAGAGGACAGGCTACATAGATCAGAGATGCACACTTCAACACAACTTTCTGACTCCTTTTTACTCCCACTTTTTCACAGCTATCTCACTCTCCATCTCCCCTTTCACTTTAGTACAACCCTTAACAGCCTCCCCACCCTTTTTGTGTGTGTTTTTTTTTTTTTAATTTTTTTTTTTATGGATGCACAAAGGACAAGCTGGCCTGAACCTTGAGAATGGAGACCTTGTGGTCAAAGGGAAAATACCTCTACATATTCAAAAGTAATAAAACCAATGGTTGTTTCCCTTATACCATGTACGTTACGTTACGTTACGCCATTCAATCGACAGGGGAAAATGAAAGCATCAATTAAGACAAAAAATTGATAAAAAATAGAGAATAAACCCAGAAAGCAATAAATAATAGTAAATATATGTAATTATTGTTATCATTTTAGTGATGATACTGAAGATGATGATGATTATCATCATCATCATCATCATCATCATCATTCATCTGTTGATAAAACACACAAAAAGGGCTACGTCATACTGATCTTCATACTTTTGCTGTAATTGACTAGGAATATGCAGGCTATAGATTATCCTGGGCTGACTCTTTCAAATCATCAGAAGACTAGAAATAATTGTGCAGGTTATACATTATCCTGGGTTAACTTTTAAATCACCAGAAGACTAGAAATAATTGTGCAGGTTATACATTATCCTGGGTTAACTTTTAAATCACCAGAAGACTAGAAATAATTGTGCAGGTTATACATTATCCTGGGTTAACTTTTAAATCACCAGAAGACTAGAAATAATTGTGCAGGTTATACATTATCCTGGGTTAACTTTTAAATCACCAGAAGACTAGAAATAATTGTGCAGGTTATACATTATCCTGGGTTAACTTTTAAATCACCAGAAGACTAGAAATA
>CM060327.1:11210152-11220152 GCA_030674155.1 Stramonita haemastoma | reverse complement strand
CGGGATAAGCACCGGCCTGATGAGCCTTAGGCTCGGGACAGACTTTAACTTTAACCTCTGGCTGGTGGCCCCGCAGCGGCCTAATATTGATGGGCTCCCTGTGGACTCCCGACCCCGGGGGTGAGACACAACAAATCTGGGTATGGCTGTGGCGGGGAGATTGAAATGAGCGGCGTGGGAGCAACAGGACAGGGACGTCACAGAAGACGAGGCAGCAAAAAGAAGGAAAAAAAAAAAGAATGAAGTGAAGTGGTTCACTTTCAACCCGAGGCCTGGCATCATATTTTCATCCTCATCAAATGCTCAATCAGCGTCTACCATTGTCTGCCTTATGAGCAAAAATGCCAAGTCGGGCCCAATGCATCTAACTTCAGCATGATGGTCACAAATGAAGGCTTTTTTGTGTGTTGTTTAATTTTTATTTATTTAATTATTTTTTTTACTACTTCTGTGTGTCTGAAAGATGCCGCCCCCTCCCCTCAGGTCTGAATGTGCAATGGTCACCTGTGCTTGTCTGCAGCCTTCAACTCCCTTTATTTTTCAAAAATCCTTTTTTTCCACCCAAAAATCCTGTTTGAGTGTGAGCAGTGGAAAGTGCAGTGTTTTACCGTCTGCTGCAGACCTGCTACAGCCCTCCCTGTGTGGTAACTTCACATGTACATGAATAAACATGCATGAAAAGATCCCATGGTTTGAGTCAGTGTATTGTGGTAGATGTGAAGGTAAACACACCCAACAAACACTAAGAAAACAGTATGTTTGCCTCTCACCACACTTGCGCGCGCGCGCGTGCACACACACACACACACACATACACAAAATTAGACAAGTAAAGCCATGGAAAGGATCTGACTTTTAATATTATCTTAATTAAATCATATATATATAACACATCTGTTCAACAAATACATGGTAACTTCCTGTTCAGAATGGAAATAGAAGGTAAAAATAAAACCCTGAAAAAAGGCAGAAAATCATGTGCAAAAATATAGAGGTGTGTGTCTGTGCATGCGTGCATGTGTGTGTGTGTGTGTGTGTGTGTGTGTGTGTGTGTGTGTGCATAAGCATGTGTGCATGTGTTTGTACATGTATGTGCATACCAGAATCTGTATCATTATAAGCTTATATCTATGACTGTGCATTATTTTTTTGCTCGTCATGCTGTTATGGACAGCTAGGTAAATTTACACATACAGTGGTTATGTGAAATCATTTCATAGTGGTTATGTGAATCATTTCAAAGTGGTTATGTGATATGTCATAGCAATCATGTGAATCCTTTCTTAGTGGTTATGTCTCTGTTTACAGACTGCAGAAAGATCATCCCACTGTCTACAGACTGCAGAAAGGTCACCCCACTGTCTACAGACTGCAGAAAGGTCACCCCACTGTCTACAGACTGCAGAAAGGTCACCCCACTGTCTACAGATTGCAGAAAGGTCACCCCACTGTCTACAGACAGAGGAAAGGTCACCCCACTGTCTACAGACAGAGGAAAGGTCACCCCACTGTCTACAGACAGAGGAAAGGTCACCCCACTGTCTACAGACAGAGGAAAGGTCACCCCACTGTCTACAGACAGCAGAAAGGTCACCTCACTGTCTACAGACAGCAGAAAGGTCACCTCACTGTCTACAGACAGCAGAAAGGTCACTCCACTGTCTACAGACAGCAGAAAGGTCACCCCACTATCTGAAGACAGCTGAAAGGTCACCCCACTGTCTACAGACAGCTGAAAGGTCACCCCACTGTCTACAGACAGCTGAAAGGTCACCCCACTGTCTACAGAAAGGTCACCCACTGTCTACAGACTGCAGAAAGGTCACCCCACTGTCTACAGAAAGGTCACCCCACTGTCTACAGACAGCTGAAATGTCACCCCACTGTCTACAGACAGCTGAAAGGTCGCCCCACTGTCTACAGACAACTGAAAGGTCACCCCACTGTCTACAGAAAGGTCACCCCACTGTCTACAGAAAGCTGAAAGGTCGCCCCACTGTCTACAGACAGCTGAAAGGTCGCCCCCATTTTCTACAGACAACTGAAAGGTCACCCCCACTGTCTGCAGAAAGGTCACCCCACTGTCTGCAGACAGCTGGAAGGTCACCCCACGGTCTACAGACAGCAAAAAGGTCACCCCACTGTCTACAAAAAGGTCACCCCACTGTCTACAGACAGCGGAAAGGTCACCCCACTGTCTGCAGACAGCAGAAAGGTCACCCCACTGTCTACAGACAGAGGAAAGGTCACCCCACTGTCAACATGACTGTCTAAAGCATTACTCCCTATTAGTCAGATGGAAAAAGTGCAGTCAAGAGGTCGCTTACTGTGCCAAAAAAAATGGTGTGAATGTGGTACAGTTTAGAGACCAAAAAACAAAAATAGAGTGGCAACGGTACAGTTTAGAGACAAAAATAAAAACCTAACACAAAAACCCGCCAAACGAAAGAGTCCCTCCTCACATAGTGACAGGGAAATCAAATACATGGGAAAAAAAATACCCTCTTAACCTGTCATAGGAGCACTGTGGAAGACAAAGGTTGTCTGATTATTAAGTGAAAAATAAGCACGAAGATCGGTCACTCCCTCCCTCACGCACTGATGGGGGAATTGGAAACGTTGAAACACAAAACTCTCACTATGTCCTCTGTCAATACCATTATGACCTTGATGTGACCCCATCCATGACCTCCCCTCCATCACCAAAGTAACTTTAACAATCACTGCAAGTTATAAAAAAACACACAACCTTTTATATCCCTTAAATATCCACCACCATCACTCCCATTATTTACTTCCAACCCCACCATAAAAAAACAAACAAACCCACAAACCACTCACCACACACACAAAAATCCCAAACAAAAACAAAAGAAACACAAAGAGAGACAGGACAGGGAAATTTTCAACACATAATTTCCAGAAGGTGAGGATGACACTATTCATTATGAAAGAGCCCCAGCATCCCCACTGGGTTAAAAATCTTTGCTGTCCACCTCTCCCCAGAATTTTCCTACTCAACAACGGAGGGAAAAACACACCACCCTCTCTCCCCGGTTTCTTTCTCAACAGAATGAAAAACACACACTCACCAGAATTTAACAAAGTAAAAACCAACACAACCACCATCTCTCCCCACAATTTTCCTTTCTCAACCGAGGAAAAAGTACTCTGTCATCAATACATGACATGCTGCGTCTATAGGTGAAACTAAGTAAACTGATTTTGTGCATGCACATGTACATACTTTCTTTCTCTAAGGCAAGTACACAGACACACATTCTCTCTTTTTCTATATCGTACATCCTTACAACCACCCTCACCACCACCACAACAAAACACACACACACACACACACTCACAAACACACTCTTAAACTAACAACTAACTTTAAAAAATATTTTCCTAAAATCGACATACGGTAAAATCGTAAACAGTCAAATAAGACAACAGACAAGAGATTAAGTAGGAAAAAAAAAAATACTGTCCATTTAAGCACAGAGATATCCACATGATGCAAAACAATGCCCTCACTCCTTATCACAAAGACAATCTGTAATTTCTTGACTGTGTTGCTGGCATACAGAAACATCACGATTCATCTCCCACTTTATGCTGCGTAGACATACAGCGATCAGTCAATTTACACAGCTCAGTTGTAATTGCCAGCATACACCATGTCAGCAGTGAATAAGTTCATCATCGAAAAAGAAAGATATGGCAAGGTGTGCTGCAACACACTGAACTATGGACACGTGCACTGAATAATATCAATGTATCTGTCTAAGAAGGAAGGTGGCAGGATGGCTACAAGTAAACTGTGAGGTTCTGTATTTGATTCCTGGCCTTGCCCTTTCTTCCCGGTTTGACGAAAAAATCAAGCTCAATGTCAGAGTCAGGATGAGACTATAAGCCTGAGACTCCGTGTACGAATGTACGCAAAATCCATTGCCTGTTCCACCTTTCAATAGAGTAGGCCGTTTCGTGAGTAGGAACAGATGACAAAAGTATTAATAAATGCTTGCACATGGAGTTGTGTTTAAACATCATTCTAAAGTTGGAATGCTGCTACCTAAATGGGTTTTTTGTGTGGTGGGGGGGATGGTCGCATATGCAAAATCCTACCATTGGTGATCTCAAAGCTCTAGCAGAGGAACAAAACAAACAAAAAACCAAAAAAATCAGTCTGTCTAGGTTAATCATCAAAGAAGAAAGATATGGCAAATCGTGTTGGAACAATACCCTCAACAATGGAAAAGTGCACTGAATAAATCGCTGTCTGTCTAGGTTAGCGGTCAAAGAAAAAAAGATATGGCAAAAGTGAGGAAGCAGCAACAACACACTGAACTGTGGACAAATAACACCGGATAATATCACTGTCTACCCTGACTGATAGACTTCTCCCTTCACTCCCTCAGCAGTTGTTGGGGCACCACAGTGACCTGGTCAGACAAGAGTGGTGGTCAGGAGGAAGGTGGTACAGCCCAACCCTCTTCAGGGAGCAGGGCATGTGCTGGTCAATGGCTTAATTAACCCTCTTCATTCGGACTCACCGCCCCTAGATTTCCGATTTGAATATCAATTGTGCCCCCCTAATACGTACACACTATATTAATTTAACCTCAGTAGTTTCTACCTGTGACCTATAACTAATTGGCATTGGCTAAGCATTATCATGGCTACAGGTGAAAACACTTGTGTAAATGTTCAGGATCAGTAATTATTCATCCCGGTAATCCTGTTAGGATAAGAGGTAAAAGGCCACACCTGTGCCTGCACTGGCTTTCTAATCGAAATAGGGGATGGTGGACCGGGAAAGTGCAACATGTTTCGCCATATTCAAACCTCCACTCTCCTTATTCAAAAGTGTTTTTAGGGGGGGGGTGGGTCAGTACACTATCACTCCAGAGACACAGCCCCTTTTCAAGCAGATCATCTGTGGAGATCGAACCCATGTCCTCATACCACCACCTGCAAGCAGGACAGTAACCTCTAACCCCCCTTCCCCACTCCCCTCCTCCCCCCCCCCCCCCCCCCCCCAAAGATATCCAAACTATCTATCTACTCTAAAGCTGACACTACGCTGTTTGTTCCCTAGCCACTATCATCAGGACTCCTCTTCCTCGTCTTTGTCAGTGTCCCAGTACTCTTGCGTCTGCATCTCGGTCATACGTGACACTGTTCTGTCAAAGGCGAACAGCTCTTCCTCTCCTGTGAAGATGCTGGCGTGTTGCTTTTCTGAGGCCTGGAACAGACAGGGACACACAACATCATTTTATCATCTTTTATTCTTAGTGGAAAAAGGTGAGAAGCGAGTCTCTCTCTCTCTCTCCTCTCTCTCTCTCTCTCTCTCTCTCTCTCTCTCTCTCTCTCTCTCCCTCCCTCCCTCTCTCTCCCTCTCTCTCTCTTTCAGAATATTTTGCGTACATGTTAAAACCCCTTCCACTTTTCGGACGAGTCAACCATTGTGTATCACTGGGAATGGATGACAAAATTTACAAAACTGCATACACCAGGAGACTGGATGTAAAGAAGCACATGAGAGCTTATTTCATGATCCTTGAATTAGAGAATACAATAAAGTGAAATAAAATACACACAAATAACACCAGAGTTGTAAACCACATACACATGATGCCACTGTTGTAAACCACATACACATGATGCCACTGTTGTAAACCACATACACATGATGCCACTGTTGTAAACCACATACACATGATGCCACTGTTGTAAACTACACACAGATCCCACTGTTGTAAACCACATACACATGATGCCACTGTTGTAAACTACACACAGATCCCACTGTTGTAATCTACACATAGATGATGCCACTGTTGTAAACTACACACAGATCCCACTGTTGTAATCTACACATGGATGATGCCACTGTTGTAAACTACACACAGATCCCACTGTTGTAATCTACACATAGATGATGCCACTGTTGTAAACCACATACAGACAATGCCAATATCTAAAAAAAATGTCACAAAGCACGACACTCACAGCATGAATTCCCAGATCATCCATCAGCGCTCTGTTGGCATCTTCCCCAAACACATCCACTGTTCCCCCGGCAACCGCAAACAGCTGGTTCGGTGGTGCCGCTGCCGAGCATATCACCTTCACCTTCACACAGCACAGAAAACAAGATTTCATACAGTACAGATATGCATGACCTTCACCTTCAGACAGCACAGAAAACAGGATTTCATACAGTACAGATATGCATGACCTTCACCTTCAGACAGCACAGAAAACAGGATTTCATACAGTACAGATATGCATGACCTTCACCTTCAGACAGCACAGAAAACAGGGTTCCATACAGTACAGATATACATGACCTTCACCTTCAGACAGCACAGAAAACAGGATTTTATACAGTACAGATATGCATGACCTTCACCTTCACACAGCACAGAAAACAGGATTTCATACAGTGCTGATATACATGACCTTCACCTTCAGACAGCACAGAAAACAGGATTTCATACAGTACAGATATGCATGACCTTCACCTTCAGACAGCACAGAAAACAGGATTTCATACAGTACAAATATGCTTGACCTTCACCTTCAGACAGCACAGAAAACAGGATTTCATACAGTACAGATATGCATGACCTTCACCTTCAGACAGCACAGAAAACAGGATTTCATACAGTACAGATATGCATGACCTTCACCTTCAGACAGCACAGAAAACAGGGTTCCATACAGTACAGATATGCATGACCTTCACCTTCACACAGCACAGAAAACAGGATTTCATACAGTGCTGATATACATGACCTTCACCTTCAGACAGCACAGAAAACAGGATTTCATACAGTACAGATATGCATGACCTTCACCTTCAGACAGCACAGAAAACAGGATTTCATACAGTACAAATATGCTTGACCTTCACCTTCAGACAGCACAGAAAACAGGGTTCCATACAGTACAGATATACATGACCTTCACCTTCAGACAGCACGGAAAACAGGGTTCCATACAGTACAGATATACATGACCTTCACCTTCAGACAGCACAGAAAACAGGTTCCATACAGTACAGATATACATGACCTTCACCTTCAGTCAGAAGGCTTTCATACAATACAGACATACACTGCTTTTCAAACATTTTGTCAAACAGATAAATGCTGCAAAGTTAGTTTAATAAAACAAATCAATTAAGCATGCCAGTTAGTATACACAATCACATTCTAACAAACGCCAACTCTCTCCCTCTCTCTCACACATGCACATGCACACGCGTGACGCATGCACGTACGTACGCACACACACACACACACAAGCACACACACACCCACACACACACACACAGAGCATTTGCAGGAGACAGTGACCGCTGCTTATCCCACATCACTACGCAGTGTACAGTCCATCCTTCCATCCAAAGATCAAGGCAGAACACATCATTTATGGTCTGGGATAGGCCTCACACACTGAAGGCAGAGGTATTGGTACCAATTTTTTTCTTTTTGTTTGTTTGTTTAGGGATTTTTTCCTTAGCTAGAGCTGATGCCATCAAGCAAAAGTTCTAAAAGAACACAAATCCCTTGGAATGAACAACATACCAAGTGAGATTTTGAAGAACTCAGTTCTACAGCTTTATTCACCTATGCAAAAAGAACTTGGGAGACCTGCCAATGGCTCAGTGAGTGGAAGCAACAAGCATTCATTATGCTCCACAAGGGTGGGGATACTAAAAACTGTGGCAGTTACAGAACACTCATCTTTATAAACAAACTCAAGCAAAGTTCTTCTGATCCTCCTCAACAGAATGAAAAATAAAGTGAAAAAAGAGAGATATCTGAAGATCAGGCAGGTGTATATGCGGAAGAGGAACAACAGACACGCCTTTTGTGCTTCAGATATTGTTAGAGAAAACTAGAAACACTGAAGATGAGGAAGAACAGAGGGAGGAATGGAGGGAACTGGTTGTCAAGTCACCAGACTATGGGATAGATAGATAGAAGACAAAGCATTCACAACTTTCATAGACTATAGTTATGGTTTTTAAAAGTGCCACACTTTACCATTTGTTTATCACAATGTCAGAAAAGGGCTCATTCTCTGTTCATGTTACAAGAAGGTATACCACATCACACCACACCACACCACACCACACCACACCACAGCACAGTACCACCCCACCAAACCACCCCACCCCACCCCACACCACACGACCCCAGCAGTCACCTTGGCATCATACAGCGTGTCGATGAGGGTGATGAACCGCCGCGCCTCGTTGCGCTTGCCGTGGTCCATGGTGGCGATGTTGCGCAGCAGCACCACGTCAAACTGACGGCTGATCTCCAGATAATCCACCGCCCCTAGAGCCTGACACACAGTGGGTGATAGGACTGACGTCAGTGACACAGTGCTGATGCTGTACAATACACTGTCATCTATAGACACTGTAATCTATATATACATACACTGTCATCTTGTCATCTATATACATTGGCATCTGTATACACTGTCATCTATATACACTGTCATCTATATACACTGTCATCTATATACACTGTCATCTATATACACATCAACTAAAACTACAGCAGCCACACAGCTAATCAGTCCTTGTCTCTTCATTACAGCTGACATCAATGAAATGAAGGATAGGAAAAGGTGAAAGGGGGGAGGGGAGAGGAAGGAGAGGGCGCTATGATTTGTTTTCACAAGATATAGTACTGTATAAATTCCATATATTATTATCATTATCATCACCATTGACTTGTCACAACTGACTGCTTATTGACTTGTCAACACTGACATGTCTATTGACCTGTCAACACTGACCTGTCAACACTGATCTGTCTATTGACCTGTCAACACTGATCTGTCTATTGACCTGTCAACACTGATCTGTCTATTGACCTGTCAACACTGACCTGTCTATTGACCTGTCAACACTGACCTGCTTACACATGGCATCAAAAGTGGTGTCCAGAACTCGTCCACAGGTGACCGGCAGTGTCAGTTGACGTCCCAGTATCCTCAGTGTTCTGGGCTCTACGTCTGTTACACACACACGTACATACACATCAAGTAACAACAGGGTGTCTCACACAACACAGCTGTGTCAGTTGACACGGTTCCAAACACCTGGCAACACAATACCACCAGATAAAAACTACGATATGCCATAATAAGAGTCACACACACACACACATACAACACAATATAAGTATTCCCTTTCCACATTCCTCGGCTAGAGCTCCAAGGTTCACCAATGGTGAGATTTTGTGTATGTGACCAGTTTTGCCCATCATGAAGGTAGCCGTATTCGGACTTTGGGTATGTATGCTGGGTATGTTCGTGTTTCCATAACCCACCAAACTCTGACATGAATTATGGCATCTTTCAGGTGTATATTTAAACTTCTGCATGTGCATATAAGTGAAACAAATTAAGGCATTGGCAGGTCTGCACTTGAAGCTGACCTAGGAAATTGCAAAAATCCTCATCCTTAATTCATCAGACGCTGCTGAGATTCTAACCTATGACTTCAGGGACCCGTGGGATTGAATTCGAACGGTCTTAACCACTGAGCTATAGCGTCAACTTTAAGTGCAGACCTGCCAGTGCCTTCATTCCCTTCATGTATGTATCTTTACATGCAGAAAATCAAATATACACATTAAAGATTCCATAATTCATGTCAGGGTTCAGTGGGTTACACAAAACATACCCAGCATACATCCCCGAAGTCGGAATATGACTACCTTCATGGTGAGTTCAAACAGTCTCATTTGTAAAATCTCAGCATTGGTGAAATTTTGAAGCTATAGCAGAGGAATGACAAAAAAAATAACAGCAACCCCCCCCCCCCCCTACACAGAAGACAATTCTATGTGCTTAAGTACATGCATATGTATATCATGTGAGCTCTAGTGCTTTTTTTTTTACTCCCTATTTCTTGCAAAGCTTAAAGGAGAAGAAAGAGAAAGAAAGGGACAGGGAGGGGGAAGGAAGA
>CM060327.1:11162652-11205152 GCA_030674155.1 Stramonita haemastoma | reverse complement strand
GTCTGATTACTTACGTCTATGAACATTCAGCATGGAAATGTGTCTGAACTTCGTCTTGATTCAGCATGGAATGTGGTCTGATTACTATGTCTATGACATTCAGCATGGATATGTAGTCTGATTACTTATGTCTATGAACATCCAGCCTGAATATGTAGTCTGATTACTTATGTCTATGAACATCCGGCCTGAATATGTGGTCTGATTACTTATGTCTATGAACATCCGGCCCATGAATATGTGGTCTGATTACTTACTTCTATGAACATTCAGCATGGAAATGTGGTCTGACTACTTACTTCTATGAACATCCGGCCTGAGTATGTGGTCTGATTACTCTCTTTGATGAAAGTTTGAGATGAACGTGTGGTCTGAATACTTACTTTGGTGAACGTCCAGCATGAACTTGTGGAAGTGGACTCTTTTCTTGCGATGTCGTTGTGAGGTGTTGTAGAACAAGTCCATCAACATGGTTTTGCCACAGCCTGAAATGCCACGAATAACCACAGTCAGTCACTTAATCCACCATGTCGACATAACACTGACACATGATCAAACAGTATTGAAAACGCAGGGAAGAACAACATTCAGGCAGTTACATAATACAAACAAAGCTGTGACAAACAATGAACCAGCATTCAAAATGAATTTCCATGGCTGAGATGATCACAGACAATCATCACATTACAATGGATATAAGGCTGCTGACAATACAATGTCTCTGAACAGCAGAACAGTCACAACACTGACACACAGTCATAACACTGACACACAGTACGGTCCTCACAAGACACTGCTACCCACACTAACACTGACTGCATTACAATGTCTCTGAACAGAAGAACAGTCACGACACTGGCACACACTAACACTGACTGCATTACAATGTCTCTGAACAGAAGAACAGTCACGACACTGGCACACACTAACACTGACCGCATTACAATGTCTCTGAACAGAAGAACAGTCATGACACTGACACACAGCACAGTCCTCACATGACATTGCTGCCTACAGTAACACTGACTACATTACAATGTCTCTGAACAGCAGAACAGTCATGACACTGACACACAGTCATGACACTGACACAC
Source organism: Stramonita haemastoma (assembly GCA_030674155.1). NCBI lineage: Eukaryota > Metazoa > Mollusca > Gastropoda > Neogastropoda > Muricidae > Stramonita > Stramonita haemastoma. The sequence goes on along the minus strand of CM060327.1, from coordinate 11,204,058 downwards.
AACACAGTCATCACATACCTACACACAAGTCATAATTCTAAGACTCCGCACTGGGCACAACAGGCTAAACCCCCATATGTCCACAAAGCTGAAACTTGCTCCTTCTCCCCTGTGTGCCCCTGTGTGCCTGTGGTAAAGAAAACCAGACAGCCGAGCACATCCTTCAAAGGTGTACGCTATTCAGCGACCTGAGGAAGAAAGTGTGGCCAACGGAGATAACCCTACAGACCAAGCTGTACGGCCCACAAGAGGAGCTGGAAAGGACATGCCATTATTTTTCCCAGACACATCTGACAGTGCAAAAGTGAACAAGAGAAGAAGAAGAAGAAGACATACCTACACCACCATGTAGGTACAGGCCTTTGGGAACCACCAGTTTTTTTGAGCCACGGATCGCCTGCCAAAAAAAAAAAGACATTTGATTACATTTTTAACATAAACATAACAAAACACACAAAATCTAACAAAGACATACCAGCAGCCATGGCGCAGTGATCAGTGCTTTGGGCTACAGACTGGAAAAACTGTGGGTTCAAATCCCATAGGATTTTTTTTCTAAACTCTGACCAGCTCCTACCCAGGTGCACTTCCATAGCAGCATCATTACATCATCCTCTTGATGATCATGCAACTAACATAAAATTGCCTTTGATTTGGTGGCTCAAATTAGCTCTCTTCTTGTGGTTACCTTAGCCTTGGTTTCCCCATACACTTCTGTGCATGTGGTGAGTTTGTGTAAAAGTAAAACCTTTGGAAATGAAGCTGCATGGAGCCTGGACTATGTGGTGGTCGACACTCCGGGTGGGAGTCTCACTCAAACTTGCTCTGCAACTGAGCTACTACTGTCATCTGTAGGGGGCTTAGTAAGTGGTGTCCTGCATATGTTAGCTCAGAACAGACACCACTGAGCATCACAAAAGTGACCCAGCAGCAGTGCAGGGCCTCTCTGGCTGGTGGCCCTATGGTGGCTAGATGTTTCTAGGCTCCATGTGAGTTGCCGACACTAGGAATGCGACATAATGTAGCTGAGTATGACGGGGATGGAGAGAGTGAAATATGAAATGGGTGGGGGAACAGCAGAACAGGAACATCACAGAAGATGGGAGGAGGGAGGAGGGGGAGGAGCACGCTCAGCTTTCTGCAATCAGGAGAGAGAGAGAGAGAGAGGAGAAGAGAGAGAGAGAGAGAGGAGAGAGAGAGAGAGAGAGAGAGAGAGAGAGAGAGAGAGATTGTGTGTGTGTGTGTGTGTGTGTGTGTGTGTGTGTGTGTGTGTGTTGTGTGTGTGTGTGTGTGTGTGTGTGTGTGTGTGTGTATGGGTCTATATGTGTGTGTACATGTGCGTGCAGTGAAGTATATACTGCCACGTGCTGCGGTCAAGCCCACACACTCAGAGACCTTGGAGATCCAAGAGTCAGTGTACTGGTCAGGGTTGTAGGTCAGCAGGTCATGGTGCAGCCTCTGCAGGTGGCGTATCACCTTCTCCTGGTGACTGTCCCTCTGCAGCTCCCCGCTCTCCACCTTGGACAGGTAGGACCCCAGGGGCTGCACACTGCCCCAGATTCTTGGGCTGCAACAGCCACACTGCATCATTACCTTTTGTAATACGATGATTTAGCATTAGTGTTGTTATGTTGTGAAACATCCCCATTGTATCCTGACTGTTTTATACACAGATTTAGCATTAGTGTTGTTATGTATTGAGACAACCACATTGTATCCTGATTTTAAAAAAAAATATACATGGATTTAGCATCACCTCTTGTTTACTTGTTATGTTATATTACACCAACAGCCACACTGCATCATTACCTTTTGTAATACGATGATTTAGCATTAGTGTTGTTATGTAATGAAACATCCCCATTGTATCCTGTTTTATACATGGATTTAGCATTAGTGTTGTTATGTATTGAGACAGCCACATTGCACACCTGACTGTTTTATACATGGATTTAGCATAACTGTTGTAATGTAATGAAACAGCCACACTGCATCCTGAATTTTTTTATACATGGATTCAGCATCACTGTTGTTATGTAATGAAACAGCCACACTACATCCTGACTGTTTTAATATACATGGACTTAGCATCAGTGTTGTTATGTACTAAAACAGCCTCATTGCTTTCAGACCTTTTAATATACGATTAAGAGTCACTGAACATGTTATGTATTGAAACAGCTACACTGCATCCTGACCTTTTTTTTCTTTTTTTTCTCTCTCTCTATATATATACATGTATGGATTTAGTATCATTTTTGATACAAGAAACTTTGAGAAAAAACCAAACTGAGGCCTTAGACAGAGGAAGCAAAAGAAAAGAAGCAAAACAAAAGAAAACATCATCACTGCAAACCTTGTTAAAAACTGTAAAAGTTGTTTTAAAATGCTAAAGACAGGTCTCAAACCTCAATATATAGAAAAACAAACTTGATGATCAACAACCAAAATGGCTAATCATGCATTATCAGCTTATGAGATTCAGATCACAGTGTGTGAGTGAGTGAGTGAGTGAGTGTGTGTGTGTGTGTGTGTGTGTGTGTGTGTGTGTGTGTGTGTGTGTGTGTGTGTGTGTGTGTGTGTGTGTGTTATTTATATTAAAATTTTTTGTTTAGTTTTTTATTTTGAGAATATAATGAATCATGTGGGTTAAAAAAAAATCCAGTCCTTGTGTATAGGGTTTTGTAAATTTTGTCATCTGTTACCACTGGCACACTATGGGCATATGGCCTACTCTTCCAAACATGGAACAGATTTTAAATATGTGTGCACAAGATGTTCTGCATGTGTTTGCACATAGGACCTCAGTTTATACTAATTATACTAGTTATAATTTATAGTCTCATCTGAAGGACTTACAATATGTGTGTTGTGTGTGTGTGTGTGGGGGGGGGGGGGTGTGCTGCTGTTGTTTTTGTTGTTGCTGCTGTTATTGTTGTCATTGATGATGGAAGTAACTAAGTCCGTAAGTGTGTTCCTTCTTAACATGTGTTAGCAAGTGTGTGTGTAACAGCGGACAGGTAGGACAAAGGTGATAGATGAGGTGGGGGTAAGATACTGTAAATCTTGGTCTCTTTCAATCTTTGCATAATGTTATTGCTTGTTACTGTTTTTGACTTTGCATTGATAATAATTACATTGTTTAGTTTTGTTGTTTGCTTGTGTTACACACACACTCACACAGTCACACACACACACACATACATACATGTGTGTGTGTGTGTGTGTGCGTGCATGCGTGCGTGCGTGTGTGCGTACATGCGTGTGTGTGTGTGTGTGTGTGTGTGTGTGTGTGTCTGAGTGTGTGTGTGTGTGTGTGTCACTGTGTGTGTGTGTGTGTGTGTGTGTGTGTGTGTGTGTGTGTGTGTGTGTGTGTGTGTGTGTGTGTGTGTGTGTGTGTGTGTTTGGGGGTGGGGGTGGGGATGGCTTGATTAGCCTAATGAAAATAACATATCTCGATTATAAAATTCAATCTAGAAATAAAGATATGACATTGACATTGACATTGACACACACACACACACACACACACACACACACACACACACACACACACACACTCACACACACATACATGCATCTATACATATACTGACACACATGCATCTATACACATACTCATGATACTGGCACACACACACACACACACACACACACACACACACACACACACACACACACACAAAGTGACATTATCATTACTGAAATTACTGAGTATGCTACTACTAGACTGAGGTAACTCTCAAATAAATGACAGGGTTCGCGATAACCGGTAATTGTCGGTATTTTACCGATTGTAAACAGGGAATACCGAAAATTTTCGAAGCAGCCGGTACCGCATACCGATTCTGTTTGCCTGTGACCGATTAGATTTCCGTCTAAAAAAAAAAAGTCTGAAGTGACGTTTTCTGACAGTCTGTCATGCGCCTGTACTGTGCTTACGCACCTACCCCTTCCTACTACCCCTTCCGACGAACATCTTTGGCGCCAGCCTCATTTAATTAGCCTAGCACGCAGAACAGCAAGCTTTACTGTGAAAGAATAGAGCTTCGCGCTCTTCTCGGCATGACAGTCACTTCCATTCACAATGAGTAAATCTTTCATATCGAAGAAAATGGAATAAGCACTCCTGTGCTTTTTTACATCCAGTCCCCGTGTGTATGCAGTTTTGTAAATGTCATCTGTTCCCACGGCACACAATGGCACACGATGGCCGCTTTGCGGAGGGTCTATAACTATGAATTTGCGCGTTGCTTTGAGAGAGAAGAGTCGAAAACTAAATCTAAAGTGAACGAAAGATCTAGATGAGCACTAAGCATAGAAACAAAAAAGAAGAATATAAGTCACACGAATGATGCCATGCAAAACAACAGTCTGACACAGACGATGACACAGGCGCTAGAAAAAAAAATCCTATTTCCTGCGTGGCTTCGTGCCCAAGAAGCGAGTGTGGCAGCAGCACGGCAGTCAAAGTGAGAGATTCGCGTTCAATTTAGATACAGTTTTTCTGCCGAACAATCCCCCCCCTCCCCCACCCCCTCACTGAATAGGTTCGTTTTGTTCACAGTACGTACCGGATTTTATTTTCTGGGGACCGATTTTAGGGGAGTTGGTCAAGATATCTCTGAAATGGCAACTCGCAGTACCGGTTTTAAAAAATCCTAGCGCGAACCCTGAAATGACCCCTCTTTTCGGAAACTGAGCCCTTGTTTTGTCTAGCTATGGGTCATCTGACCCTGGAAATCTTAAAACAATCAGCATTTAAACACTTCTGTTACAATCATCACAGACGAATGCAACCAGTCCTAAGTCGAAGTTCAGTTTTAGTTCAAGAATCAATGTAATCAAAGATTATGACTGATTAAATGAGACAAAGATGCACCCATCAGTACGTTAAAATACGAACAAGGCAATCAATAAAACTGACCTGCTACATTACTTGCGGAACAAAACCTGACAGTGGTCTTAACAAATTTCAGACCAACATTGTTGGTGCAAAACTGTCTGGCAGTTAGCATGTTACAGAGCCGTCATGGTCATTCAGGTCGATTACATGATAGTTACCCCCCTTGCTGTTTTCAGGAAAATCAACTCTTATCAATGATAAAGAATAAGTTCCCTTAGCAAAACCACCGATCGTCATTAATCTTTGTTTAGCATATTTTGCGACGTCACTAGGGCTAAGTTTGGAGACGAGAGACAAAACCTCAAAATGGCAAGTACACCCACTGCCCGCATCAGTGCAGTGAAGCAGACGCTTGAGGATGCATATTCGCCACCAGCAAACTTTTTGGAGATCGACATAATTGATCCTCAAACGCACGGGGTGGCGAAAGGCCGATACACAGATTATGAAGTTCGCATGAAGGTAGGCTGCTGCCATCGATGACTCAGCCCCATCCATTCCTGTTCCAGAGATGGAACCATTTCATCGAAAATCGTCTTTGCGTTCCTTTTGTCAGTTGATTGCGGTGAATGAAACCATGTATACTTTCCCCCTCTCAGCATGTGTTCCCAGTGATCAGACTAAGTGTAACGCACTCGCAGACCTGGCTGGTTTGAGTTGGACCTTGAAAAATTTTGTCAACATTAGGCCTACATGCAAATAAAAAATAAACAATTTTATACAGTAGTAGGCCCTATTTGATGTATTGATCTGACAGTGACACTTTAGTTTAGGCATAAGATTTATGACAGAGTTATGGATTTTTATTATTATTACCAATACCATGCTCCATCCAGAAAATGAGAGGAAAGACATTTCAAATATCACTGAGACACAGCAAGTTAACATACAACTACAAGAGTTTCATGAGAATCTGTGCCCTTAGAGTTAGATATAGACTCATAGGGTGGTTGGATTTACACTGAATATGTGAACTTGTATAACTTATTTTTAGGGATTTTTATGTGAAGTTTTTTTTTCCCCAATCTCTTTTCAAACACCAAAACATGTTGTATGAAGGAAAAACAGGCATGCAGCATAAGTCACAACACAAGGAATATTGTATACAACAACAACAACAACAACAACAGAACTGATGCCTCCCCACCTACAATCCCTGCTCCACGCCTAAAGTTGTTTAGTTTGTTGAAAAGAAAATCATTAAGGAATTAAAAACAATCCAACCCAAATCTTAGATGAACATTTGAATCACAACTTTCAAGAGCCATTATTGCTGGAACTACAACTGCATCCAGTTCTATTTGGTTTTTATTTAGTTTGAAGTCAATAACATTCAACATTTTTTCTGTTCCTTGCCTGAACAGAAAGAGCTTTAAAATAAAACTTTATGTGCCTACGGATGTGATGTTCATTTTATCATGCACAATGAAAAGACTGAAATTCTGATCTATAAAAAACAAAACAAAACAAAAATCCCCCTTCTATTGTGACTGGAGCTGTCAGTTATATATCTTCTCGACAAATTGGTATGCTGGTCTAAGCCCGCAGTGTATAAATAGTTTGATAAAAATGACTATTTTAGTATTTGTAAACAAAACCCTTCTTGAAGGGCTGAAAGATGTCTAGTAAAACAGACAAGATGAGTTTAATCAAAAACGAAAAAGATATGCTCAACTTGACCTTTGTTGACCTCAGTTATAACAGTGAGTCATACTCAGTTGCATGTTTGAAGGTTCCTGTCCTGTAAGTGGGATGAAAATAGGATGGGGGTGGAGGGATTGGCAGAGGACACACACACACATACACACACACACACATGCACACACACACACTTTTCGTAAGAGTAGGCCATTGTGTGCCGGTAGGAACAGATGACAATATTTACACAACTCCATACACACGGGGACTGGATGAAAAAAAGCACACGAGTGCTTATCCCATTATCTTTGATATAAAAGAATAAAATAAATTTTTAAAAACCACCAAACCCCCCCCCACCCCCACACACACTTACACATACAGACACACACACATACACGCACACACACACACCACACAACACACACACACACACACACACACACACACACACACACAACACACACACACACACCACACACACACCAGACCTGAAAATCTCCAGCATTTACTGATTTAGAGATCGATGCCGGGATAACAAACAGATAAGATGGGAGCTGGTTAACTTACAAAACATAGGACTAGGATTCCCCAAAACAAAACTGTTTTGAACAAGTATGGTGCATTTTAAAGGAGAAAATTTTCTGGCAAATATATTTTGATAATCATAATGATTACTCGGACTGAGTTTAACACGCATGTATGTGGATGCTTTCAAGCATTATTTCATGATAGAAATGTATACATGTGCAATATGTCCTAGTTATAGACTTCATATGAATTTACTCACTGTGTTTGCCTTTTTTTTGCCTGTGCCACAGAGAGTAAACTACAAGATCAGTACTCTCTGTTATAAATGTCTCCACAAAACAGCACCCTCCTACCTCTGTGAATGTCTTCATGTGTACACACCTTCTCGTTCCCTCCGTTCGGCTGCAGATACCTTATCCTTAAAATTCCGAGATTCAACCTATCTACCGTTGGCTGCCACTCTTTCTCTATTTCTGGTCCATCAATCTGGAATGACCTCCCTCTCTCCCTTCGGCAAAAGCCTACATATGACACTTTTAAATCCAACCTCAAGACACACTTGTTTCAAACCTAAGATTTTTGCCTTCTGTTTTCATCTCCTATTTGTCCCTGCCTTCAACATTTGAAATTCCATTCACCCTGTCAAAATGTGTAACCTCTATAAGTGTTTGTGTGCGTGCGCACACGCGCGTGTGTGTGCTTTCGAATTTGCTAGAATTATTTATTGTCATTGGTTGTTTGATTGTTGTGAGGGTCGAGTGCAAGCGCTTTGATTTGTTTTTACAAGATATAGCGCTATATAAATTCCATGTATTATTATTATTATTATTTGCAGACCAACCTGCCTGTGTTCAAGTTACGCGATTCTAGTGTCCGGCGACGCTACAGTGATTTTGAATGGTTACGCAATGAATTGGAAAGAGACAGTAAGGTGAGCTCAGAATGCATGCATTGCTGTGGAATTAGGCTGAACCTGTATTGAAAAATAAACAGGTTTTGCTGCCTAAGCTAATGTGAAACCTTTTTTTTTTTTTTTTTTTTAAAACTCTGACTCATCTGTAGTGCTTTTTTTCTCTCCAGCCAGAGAAACTAGTGCTTCAGTCAATGAGTCATGTTGGCAAACTGTATTTTAACCCTTGGCTTTCAGTGCAGGATCTCTCAGGTATTCTTCCTGTTTGGAAGGTGGAGACCATTGACAGTTCATCCTCTGTTGAAAATAGTGTAGAGGCCTGTGACTGTAGGTGACTGTGTGTAGATGATCATGATGACCAGCAGTATCAGTCCTGTGACTGTTGGTGACTGTAGATGGTCACACCAGCAATATGAGGCTGATGACTGTTGGTGACTGTAGATTACTAGATCGTGATACCAGCTGTATCAGACCTGTATGGTAGTACAGAGGTCTTCGACAATGACTGTTCACTGGGTTGAGATTCTTGTCTGCCTTGTAAGGAACATATTTTACTTCTGTGTCCTAGTCTGTATGACTTCTTTACTTTGTGGTATTCCTGTCAGTGTTACTGTTCTACTCTGCCATGGCTTTGCAGTTTCATGTGATGAATAAAAAGACTTATCACTGTGACGGCTGCTGACCATTGTCGAATGTGTGCAGATTGTAGTGCCACCCTTGCCAGGCAAAGCCTTGAAACGACAACTGCCTTTCAGAGGAGACGATGGAATCTTTGAGGAAGACTTCATTGAGGAGAGGCGGAAAGGGCTGGAAGTCTTTATCAACAAGTAGGTGTCCTTGTTCCTTTGTTTGCGTGCTTGTTTCAAGATTATTTTTGGTATTTTTCTGCCTCCATGCCCCAACTTTGGTTTTTAGTAGATTGAAAGCATGTGTTCGAAGGAATGATGTAATTGATTGATTTAGAAAAACAAGTGCAGATAACCAGTTACAACTTCATAATTATGGAAATGACTTTTCAAAGATTACAAATGAATGAAGAAAGAACAAAAAAACAAAGCTTAATGATGAAGGTTTTCAGTGAAACATTTGAGGTGCTTATGAGCAAAGACAATTCATTTTGCATGAACTGACTAAATTTCAGTTCTTGGATGATCATTTTTAGGGGTCCTGACACTAACTGAACCATCATCCTTGGTGGTGGTGTCTTACAGGTGGTGTGGACAATATATAAAAATGAAAGAGGTTGTTAGACAGAAAATGAAGCACATGTACTTAGCTCCTTGTCATAGCTGTTTTCATGGACTTTGAAATAGAAGACGTAGTCACCACTTGTATCTTGAAATGGAAGATGTATTCACCACTTGTAATTTTCAATGGAAGACATATTCAGAACTTGTAATTTTAAGTGGAAGATATATTATATTCACCACTTGGAATGTGAAATGGAAGACGATTTAGATAATAAAGTCACCACATGTAATTTGATCATTGTTTTTGTGTTGTCACTAATTGATTGTTGATGTTTTGTGTTATATCACTAATCAAATTTTTTTTTTCTTTTTTTTTTCAGAGTGGCTGGCCATCCTCTTGCTCAGAACGAAAAGTGTTTACACATGTTTTTACAAGAACCTGTCATAAACAAAAACTACATTCCGGGAAAGATTCGTACAAGTTAAAGAAAATATACTACCACCATTTTTTTTTCTCCAGGGTTGTGTTTCTTCTTTTTCTTTGGAATTTTTTTTCTTTACAAATTGTCTGATGTGTCTTTTTTTTTATTTTTTTTTTATTGCTCACATTTTTTTAAGAATGTGAAACAATCAATGCTAGGACTACACACATGAGAGATCTGTTACTGTGGTTTTGTTTTTGTTTTCTTTGGTGTGTTTTTCATCTTTCTTTTTTTGGTTATAAATTATATTCTTCTTTCAGTTTCCTTTTTTTTTTTTGTCTTGTTTATTTGTCACATTATGTGGTTTTGTTGTTGTTTTGTTGAGTTTTTTTGGGAGGAAGGGGGGAATGGGATGGGTGGAGGATAGAGGGTTGTTTAATTTCAATCAGTATTGTTTACAAAACGTTTTTCTACATCTCTCTCTCTCTCTCTGTTTCTGTCTCTGTCTGTCTCTCTGTCTCTGTCTCTGTCTCTGTCTCTCTCTCTCTCTCTCTCTCATCTCTCTCTCTCTCTCTCTCTCTCTCTCTCTCTCTCTCCTCTCTCTCTGTCTCCTGAAAGAATTCTTGAATTGTTTTTAAAGTACACATCAGATACCATATTGGGTAACATGTTGTATATAATTTTTGTACTTTGCATGAAATGTGTGTATTCTGGTTTTAATAGCATGTAGCTGTGTGGTCTAAAGGCTTAGTACTGAACAGAAAATATCAGCAGACTGATATTGCCCAGGGTTTCTGTGTCAGAAGCACAAGACTTGGAATTTGAAAGTCAAATGGGCCACAGGCTTGCTAGTCCCATTTTCACAATCATTTTAAACCAGGGTTTGATAGATTAGAAAAAGCATTCATGTTGTTTGTTGTTGTTATTGTTGTACGCAGGGTTGAAAGTAGATTAAACTTTTTGAGGAAGGTGAGGGTTTGGGCTTTTTAGAGTTTTAAATATTTATTTTTCTAAGTCAAAGCTATTACTGTGTCTGAAGCACGTGGGTGCATTTAACAGTCATGTCCAGTTTGTGAATAGCTGTTACACAGAGGTAGGCCTACGATGATATTTTAAATGAATGCTTCAGAAGGGTATATTTAAAAAATTTATCTTACGTTACTTCATTTTGTTTTAAGGGGGGATTTGGGGGTGGGTCGGTGGGTGCTGATAGCTTGCTTGTGTGTGTGTGTGTGTGGTTTTTTTTTTTTTTTACCCTATCTCAGGGTATGGAACATACAGGAGTGTTGCACTTTGAAATCCTGATGTACATGATGTACAATTGAAGGAAAACAGACGCTTAAAGTTGTGGTGTGGAGGCTACTTAACTTCCAGTGCTGAGGTTGATGCAGTTGTGTTATGTGGTTGGGGGGGAAGGGGGGGGGGGGAAGGTCGATGGGAGGTTTGATTTGGACTTTTTGTTATATTTTTCATGGAGTAGGAGGGGAGTGTTTGTTGGATTTGTTTTTTTAATATGAGGTGTCTTCAGTCTTTGCTAGAGTCAGTGTATTTTGTTTGTGTCTGTGCTCTCTGAATACAGTGCTCATGCAGTGGACTCTTTCTGCTTGTTTGTAAAACCACGCATACATGTATCATCTACAAGGACATACATATGATAATGTGTCATATGAAGATTTTCCTTTCCCCACTGTTTATCATTTGATCTCTATTACTGTCTCTCTTTTTTTTCTTCCCTCTTTTCTGCTTTCGTTTTTCTTGGTGGTTTTATTTTTTAACCCTATTTCTCAGTGTAAAGTCTATGTATCATGAAGCGATGACTAAACCATCTTGTTCTTTTAGCTCAAATCCATGGTATTGTGACAGAATCGTGTGGTGTAGAAATGTGAGAGCTTGTGTACGGTATCTCTTCTACCTTCGTGGTTACTTTTCTTCTTCTTCTTCTTCTTGTCTGGATTTTCAGTTGATGTATTTCAAGGATTCTGACTTTTGTTCAGACGATGTATTTATGGACTTTTAAAAAAACAATTATTTAAATTTTACTGCCTCTGCCACCATCTCTCTCCACCTGCCCTCCCTCCCCCCTCTTTTCTCCGTCTTCTTTTTGTTGTTTTTATTGGTAATGAATTACATGAAAATTGCATTTCCCAGTTTGTTATGGAATCAAGAGGCATGATATATATTTTCAAACAAAATGAAATTGTATTATTCATCAGCATACAATTTTGCTTTGCATTATTCAAGAATACACTGACCATTGCTTGTTTGTATAATTATTTGAAAGTTTTATGGAATTCTTTTTTTTTTAATATCAGCTATGGATGATTGCTTGGATGTTTTTCTTTTTTAAACCTTTTTTCTTTTAACATTTGTTATATTTTTTTGTCATTATTGTTGTTGTGCCCCATTTATTACTTGTCTGTTAAGAGTGGTGAGCAGTGTGCTGAAAAGAAAAAAAGGGGGCATAACTGGGGGACAAATTGCATGGAAAGGTATTGGAGATAACTGCACATATAAACACAAAAGGTAAAAAAAGAATTGCAGTATAAGGACCAATGGTGACAGGTTAAAAAGAAGGGGGAAAACCCCTATATGAAAAAAAGAAAGTGTCAATAATTAGGGACAAAATGAACTAAAAATTATTGGTGACACGTTGCATTGTTAAGAAGATATTAAAGAAGAATAAGAATTTTTTTTAATGGAGAAGAAGAAAGGCACTGCATGAGAAAGAGCACAGGTGATATTCCTGCGAGATCAATGCAGAAGACAAGGGGAAACAGCAGGGGTCAAGGCCTCTAACTGGTTAGTTAGAGCCCTCAGAGGCCGTGGGTTGTGGTCACCACCAATCTGTGATGAAGGGGTCCCCCACCCCCCTCTCCCCCGAAGTTCAGATTGGTTCTGAATCCATTCCCCCTGAGGTCCTTTAGCTGAGGTGATAAACCCAAGGTCCTGTGTGCAAACGCTCGTGCTACATCTTGCAGACGCATGAATGACCCATCCATCACCTTGTGTAGAGAAGAACACCTGCTCAGGCTGGTGGTGCTGTGGATGATGCCAACTTACCCAGCATGCAGCCTACAACTTGAAGTGGGTTGGGCTCCACCGTGCTGACCATGCCTAAGTCACAGCTGTCAGTTTCCTCCACTTTCAGCTCCTCTCAGCTGCTAATTATCCCAGCCCAGCCCAGCCCAGCCCAGCCCAGTTTGGGCCAGTTGGTGCTATTTATAGCAGGAGCTGACCACACATGGACTAGGTAAAAGGAAGGAGCAAGTTAAATTTAGCACTCTGGACCAAGCCTTACTGAGTGATGTTGGATTTGTGCACTGTGAAGTCGGTGTTATGCCAGAAAGTTTCAGTGAGTGCGCTAATGACTCCTCGGGGAGTGATTGGAGAAGTCCTAACTACTAAAGCAAGTGTGGTGATGTATGTAGCTAAATGAGTAAGTTCACCAGAAAGCCCCAACTACCAAGGCAAGCCTTTTGATGTATGTAACATAACAAAGGTAACCAGAACATCATTAATGCTGCATTATTTTTATGCCTTTGTTGAGGGGTGGGGTTGAGAGGAACATGTGTCTTGTGAAAGACTTTAGTTTTTTTGCCTTGATGTTTGGTTTTGCAAGTCTTGAGCTCATAACAACAGTGTATAGAGGCGGAGCGTCAAGAGAAAGCACTTTAAATGTTGTCCTCATCTTATCAAGTCGATGGTTGTACATAAAAGAACCGTTTTTCTGTCCTGTGTTGTGTCTTTTACTGCCTGCTTTCTGTGTGTGTGGTACTGAAAATCTCCACATGTATAGGACAACACCTCATCTGCTGTTGACCAGCACCACTGGACTGTCTGGATCTTTGTGAAGGAGGAAGGCTTCTGACTAGCGAACATTGGCCGTGTTTAAAAACCTGCATTGCCACTTTTTTAAACATTTTATTATCATGGTGTGTGTGTGTGTGTGTTGTTTGTGTGTGTTGTGTGTGTGTGTTGTGTTTTTCCTTGTGGGGTTGCTGTTTGTGTTTTTTATTGTTTGTTTGGTTATTTTTGTTTTTGTTGTTTTTTTTTTTTAATTTGTTTTAGTATCTTCCCACTAATTTGCTGGAAATTTCCTTTTCTCTGTGTCTTTCTTTATGGTTCTCTCTCTCCCCCCCCCCCCCCCCCCCCCCCCCCCCCATCTCAGTCACCTTGATTTTGCTTATTTTCAGTTTTCCTAATCCATTATTGCCCCATCAAGTGTGGGTCAGTGTTTCCCCTCTGTCAGTGGCATGACACGTGCTGTGTGGCTGACAGTGCCCAAAGGTGCAGTGCTGTCCACAGCTCAGATGAACAGCTGGCCAAAGACAGACAGGGGTGGCAGGTGGGTCACTGCCAAACCCCCGCTGTACTTTGAAGTAAAGGCAGGAAACACTTGTTTGAAGGGGGTTTCTCCTCTGAGGACTCTCTGCTGCCATGCTCTAAGCGAGTTTCTTTCCACTGTGGGGCTGACACACTGACCCATTGTTCTCATGAGATAAAACCAGGATGGACAGTTTTGTTTCTCAGTCTGTGACAATGACCTCAGTTCTTATCCATTCCTAAAATTCAGCTCAGTTATCTGTTTCTGCTCATTTGTTATAATTTACTTTTGTTGATGGATGAATGAGTGATTGAATAGATGTATTAGTTTTGGGGGTCTCACAGATCCATGTTTCTTTATGCTTTATAGAGGAAAAATTTATGGACATTATTGGTCTGTAGTTTAGAAAGAATTATTTACAGGTGTAATTAATGCAAACAAACGTGAACGCACTCCAGGTAACTAGTGACATCAGTTGTATAAATTTGTGAATGATGATGGAGAAACACCTGGGTAAAGAATGACACACAGTGAAGACTAAACAGAAGAAAAAAAAAAAGATGGCTGGGGGAAGGAAAGAAAACTGCCATATTTTCAGTCTATAACAAATTGATCTTTCTTGGTGAAGTTACTTTTGTTTTTTGTTGTTGTTGGGTTTTTTTTGTTTTTTTTTTTAATGATATATGTTTTCATGGCAAAAAAATGGAATGTAGGTTTTTGGACACAATCGATGCTCCCTAGAAAAATGTTATTTGTTATCTCAGAGAGTATGTGTACAAGAGAAGTCAGGGTGTGAGTGCACAGACTAGGGTGCTGTGGTCAGGACTCTTGATTTACACTGGTTCTGCTATACTGCATGTAATAACTGACTAACAGGGTAGAGTCTTATATTGTTCCAAAAAAGTAGAGCACCAATTTTGACCATGTATGATAATTAAAGGAAAAAAATAAAAGGTTCACAGGGGTGATTCAACCATATTGCAGTAATTTTTTTCAACTGGTACCATTCAGTCTTATTGCTTGCACAAAATGACAGTGAATGCCATTTTGCAAAGTTAGACATAGCCTTTTTTTTTTTTTTTTACCCCTTGTGAGATGTTCTGTACAGAGGCTGGGTTTTTTTGGTCATACTAGTTGTCAAGTGTTCCTCCATTGTCTTTGAAAAGTATAGTTGTTTCTTGGCTCTCCAGATGGCTGGTTAGCTATAAGGGGCATGTCTACTTTCTACGGCAAACCATGTGAATGACCATCACCCCTCATGTTATGGGACAACAGAGATTCACAGAGAAAAGCACTTTTCCCATCAGCTGAACACTCAACAACTGGTAAATCTGTACTCTCTGTTTCACAGTATACCCTTACAACTGGTGAATTTAATCTGAGTCACAGTATACACCTTAAAACTGGTGAAACTAATCTGTAAGTTAGTTTACACCTTACAACTGTTGAATCTATACTCTTCAAATTACAGCATGCACCTTACAACAGGTTAATCCATACTCTTCAAATTACAGTATACACCTTACAACTGTTGAATCTATACTCTTCAAATTACAGTATACACCTTACAACTGATGAATCTGTACTCTGTGAGTTACAGTATACACCTTACAACTATGATCTTCTGGGGTTACAGTATCCTTACATAGTCCATACTCTGAGTCTTAATGTACTGGAAAATCAGTTCTCTGTGAGCCAGGTAAAGTGTAGAATCTGATAGAGAAACCAGTCAGTGCAGCAAGGAGACAGTGAGTCACCAACATGGCTCACTATTGAAAGTAGGTATGCCACTGTAGGATATCCAACAGCAGAATGCCTCAAACTGTGGAGTGTAGTCCCTTTCTTTGGTTGTCAAGTTTTTTCAGCTGGTCTTTCAATGTATCATTTTGGTAATGATTTGTCTGTACAAAATGTTGATTATAAAACTTTTTATTTATTTTGAAATCTGGAGTTTTGTCTTTGCTTTTGTTTAAAGATAGAGGGAGAAGGGTGGCAGGGATATTTTTGTGTATGGGTGAAGTTAGGTGGTGAGAAAGTGTAGGTTGTATGTGTGAACTTAAGAAGTGAAGAAAAGCTGATAGTGATTTGTGTGAATCTTGTGTGTGTTGTGTGTGTGTGTGTGGTTGTGTGTGTGTTGTGTGTGTGTGTGTGTACACACTTTTGCTTTTGTGTGTGTGTGTGTGTGTGTAAGCACATATGTATGTTCTTGCGTAATTTTGGTTGTTTTTGTTTGCCTGTCTTGTTCCTTTCTTGGTGGGGGGGGGGGGGGGGGGGGGGGGGGGGGAGGGGAACACAAAGAATGGTTGTGAAGCCTTTACAGTTGACCAAAACCTGCTATCCTTGGTGTTAAGAGTTAGTCTGGAGGGTGGGTTTATGTGCTGGAGGAGGGAGGGGGGTTGCTGGTGTTGTGACATTTTGGTGCTTTTACGCCCATACCATTGATCTCAATGTCAGGATTGAGGAACATGTCTACATCAAAATGTGGACTGTGGCCTCTCACAGTGGACTTATCAGAGAGAGAGAGAGAAGAGAGAGAGAGAGAGAGAGAGCTATGAATGCCAGGGCACCATCCAGTACACTTTTCATCACTCTCATGGTGTTGGGTGATCCACAGAGCCCTTAATCCAGCCTAGGCAGGGAATTACTCTCTGAACAACTGTTGAAAGCAGCAAAGGATGAACCATCACACATGGAAGCAGACCGAATGAGAGGCCTATCTGTGTGTGGTCCCTGTCAGCACATCACTGAAACCACATTGCATGCTCTGACTCCACAGACTTGAGAGATTGGATACACACTCACCACAGAGAACATGATGGTGATAGTGATGATGATGATTGACTCGAGTTGCTCGACTTTTGGGACTGTGGTCGCAAGTTATTACCACTTTGGCGCCAAGGCTACGCAAAAAACAGTACAAGCTTTGAAGCAACTGTGCTAGACCTGTGCATATACAAGAGTGCTGCACAAGCCTGAGCTCTATATAATAAAAAAAACCCACCCCAAAACCTTCAAACATACCAGATTTGTGCAAAATAACATGAGTTTTAAGTCAGAGGCTAGTCTTTAACCAAAAGCGTTTTAAAAATCATTATTTGATTATCTATTCATCTTTTTTTTCCTTTCAGAATACGCCTTAGTATTTGCAATATGGCTGCAAGATTAATTTAACATAGGAAAACAGAAAGAAAAAATGGCAAAAATTAAAGCTGCTGTAAAAGGCTACACTCATGCTTTAGAAATTTGTACTTTCCTTTTGTTTATCTATATGGCTCATTATGTGGTGGAGCGTCACATTTTATGATAATTTCCAACTTTTTCGTAACCAACTGGTTTTGCTCTATGTCCTTTTTTCTTTTATTCTTTTATATTGAAGATAATTGAGTTAGCGCACATGTGCTTTTTTATATCCAGTCCCCATGTGTATGCAGTTTTGTAAATCTGTTTCCATCGGCACACGATGGTCTACTCTAGGGGGGACGGATAGCCTAGTGGTCAGAACATTGCGCTGGCAATTTGATGACCCGGGTTCGAGTCCGGTCGAGGAAATTTTCTTCCTGGAGTTAACATCAGTGCTGACTCCACTCTCCCCAAAAGTCCTTCGGATGAGACATTAAACCGAGGCCCCGTGTGCGTACGCACGCAGAACATCTTGCGCACACGTTAAATCCTGTTCCGCTTTTCGTAAGAGTAGGCCATCGTGTGCCGGTGGGAACAGATGACAATATTTACAAAACTGCATACACACGGGGACCGGATGAAAAAAAGCACATGATTGCTTATTCTGTTATCCTCGATATAAAAGAATAAAAATAAAAAAAATAAATAAAAAATAAACTCTTGCGAAAAGCAGAACAGGATTTAACTCGTGTGCAAGATGTTCTTCAATCCCCAAAACAAGTGCACAGTGCATTTTTTTTACGCTTTGAAAAATGTGTGAAAATAAAGATTTTTTTCCCAATTGGCATTCTATACAGAGTTATTACTTACTACACCACCCGCAAACAAATACAGTAGTGTAGCCAAAGCCAAGTGAAGAGCGAGCCAAGGTCCTAGGGGAAATCACTCTGAGGTCAGGAAAGCGCTTGTTAACTTTCTGGAAAAATGGCGAACGCTAAAAATTCGCAACCATCGGATACACGGTCAGAATTGATAGAACTTGTGCGTCGCCGAGCTGAAATCGCAGTAAGTAAATTTACAACTGCAAGTTTAGCATTGTTGTCTATCGGTAAGAAGTTAAATTCCGGCTGCTTTTTGTGGTAAAACAGAAATGTCCGGAAGTAATTGTATTGCGCCATTTTTAGCTTCCAGTTGCACCCTCTTTTCGGTTGTACTTCACGTTCTTTTTCACAAGGTCTCTGTTGATCACTACTTGATGCATACTTTATGATCCACCAAGGGATTGTGAATAAGATCATGCAGCATATCTGCGGCTTATTGCACCATCATTTGTTTGCATTTTAATGTTCATTTGATCGTAAAGTCGACCAAGTCAAAGTCAAACCGGGAATGTGGAGGTTGTCTCCCCTCACAATGAGACACTGATTCAAGCTGTGGCTTAGGCCTGTAGGCCTAAGTTATACTTATATAATTATGTCCAATTCTTGGGTTAAAAAAAAAAAAGCCTAAAAGCAGAAAATGCCTCACATAGGTTGACCCAGGAGGATGTTAAAGCCCCAGAGAATTGAATTGATTTTTTTCAGCTGAATTATTTCAGACTGGGCTACTGTACTAAGTGTATCATTGTATGTGATGTGAACATGAAACAATTCCACTTCGCAAAGCTACATTCTAGCAAAGCAAGTACTTTTTTTAGTCACCAAGGTACAGAAAGAAACTGAAAAGAAAAAGTCAAAAACTAAAAATTCCTCATAAAACTTAAAAGGATGGATAGTGGAGGAGGGGGAGACAAAAAAAAAAGGAAAAAAAATTTAAAACTGTAAAAGCAATTATTACCTAAACAACAAAACAAAATGAAATGAAAAAAAATGAATGTAAAACTTTCGTGCTGTAAGAAAAAAAGGGATGAAAAGAACAGAAGATAAGGAAAAGATAAAGCCAAAGGTGGGGGGGGGGGGGGGGCAGAGGGGTGTGTGTGTGTTGGGGGGGGGGGGGGGGGGGGGGAGACATGTAATGATAATCAATATATTTGTAACATTGGAAAAAGGAAAGCTAAAAGAAAAACTCATCTTTTTTGTTTTTGGATAAAGGAGAGGAAGAGAAATCCTGAACAAGGACAGGAAAAAAATGACAAAAACTGCACAGAAAAAGTAAAAAGAAATTCTTAAAAGCATGTCTAAACAAGTGGAAAACCATTAAAGGCATAACATTTTTTGATTACATTATTTTAGATTGGGGGGGGGGGGGGGGGGTATGGAAAAAGATGAAAAGATGAAAGAATAATAAGTTGATAAGACATTGTAATGTGATTGTTTTTAAAAAAAAAAAAAAAGGGGGGGGGGGGGGGGGGGGGAAAGAAAAACCAAAACAGTGGGAAGGAAGAATATCAACTCAAAAAACCCCTAGAAAAGGCAAAGAGAATTAAGGGGAGAAAAAACAACAACATTTAACTTTAACTTGTTTAAGCATAAGGAACACTAATTGAAATTCTAGTCAGGAAAGGTCAGAAAATGACTGAAGTAGAATGACCCTTAAAAGGACACAGGAGAAATAGGATCAAGATCTCACACTAAGCTAAGCAGAAAAGGATCTTCAGTATCAGTTTGTCATAGAGACCTGAAATGCAAGGCAGTTCTTAGTCAGTGTCTTTACCAATGGCTGGGCAGACTCATGACCAGAGTGTAAGAGAAGACCAATGCTGCCTAAAGCCAGATGTGACACTGACAGTATACAGAACTTCAGTTCACTGACTCTTACTGTGTTAATCATGTAATTTATGGACTACATCATGTACATGGAATTTACAGCTTAGTCTTTAGCGATCGACTATGATTAGAAGGCTTGACTTGCTCAGTCCTTAAGTGCTGCAGCTCTAGGGGCTAGTAGCCAGTAGGCCTTTGGAGTTCTAACATCTCCAGTGCTGTCTATTAGTGTCTAGGTATGCTTTCTTGGGTGAGAGAGTGGGAAACTGGGAATGCACTGTGGGTAAGGCATCTCAACAATATCAAGTTTTTGCCCAACTTCAGAGACAGCAGCTGCCTCCTCTGCTGTTTTGAAGGTCATGTCAAACATGATGGATACAGGATAGCCAAAGAATACATTACATGATATACACGCTCCACATTTCATTTCTCTTAGTCTTATTATGGCCTTATGCACACTTGGTTAAAACTTGGTCAGATAACCTGTAACATATAATATAAAAACTCCTGGTGATACAGATAGCTCTTAAAAAGAAGTAAATTTGTCTTGGGCCAAACATGTTTAAATGGTTTGTAAAAATAATTCTTAAAATAATGTCCATGTGCTATTCTTTAGAAAAAGCATTTCTCATAAACTATTGTTTTCTATCTTTGCTTTGTTGAATTTATTATCAACTGTTTGATCATTTGATGACAGTTTGGGACACTGCCAGTGAAAATGTTAGAACTCAAACCATTATATTTTATTTGATTTTTACAGGCATGCTCTTGATTAAGTGTTAAAACCATCATTATCAAATGCTGATTATGTGTGTGGTTTTTATTTTTTTTATTGCTGTTGGTTTTTAAGATGTTCTTTCCATAGAAGAACTGTCAGTATCACCAGGAAATTCATTATTCATGGAGGGAGTTAAGGCATTGACAGGTCTGCCTTTGTAAAGTTTGTTGAAGATGACCTGCGGGATGGTAAAAATCTCCACCTTTAATTCACCAAATGCCGTGGAGACACAGGTTTTGATACCAGTAGGTCTATAGTATACATCATAATTTAATGAAGGAATTTTCCAAAAGTTTGACAGAACTTTTTAATCATTATTTGAGTCATTTAAAAAAAATGATTAGCCTCTTTCATTGCTTGTGTTTACCATTGGGTTCCACTTTAGATCAGCCTGTCAATTCTTCTCTTTTTTGGTAGACACCGTCAGATGTGTCTGGGAAAAATAGTGGCATGTCCTTTCCAGCTCCTGTGGGCCGTACAGCTTGGCTTGTTATTTATAGGGTTATCTTTGTCGGCCATACAGTCTTCAACAGGTTGCTGAATAGCATACACATGATACACCTCTGAAAGATGTGCTCGCCTGTTATTCTTTACCACAGCCTGTCATTGATTGAACCAGCTTGTCTCCCTGACTGCCTGCCTGTTTGCCCCTCTCTCTGTTTTTCTATAGATCTATCTCTGTCTCTGTTTGCCTGTCTCTCTCTTTGTTTCTTTCTCAGTATGTGTGTCTCGCAAAACGTAAACTATAGCCATATTCCGACTGTGGGGAACTGTATTTTAAGTAACATATTGACAGCTTTATTTTTCGTGTGATATTGGGTGAATTTAATTTAAACAGATTACAAAGACTTGGGGGAGATGTTATCTGTATTACTAATATTATTGTTATTATTTTGCCAAGTACTATCTTGTGTTTCTCACTTTCTGTGTTGCAGGAGACCCTTGCCAATTTGGAGCGACAGATCTACGCTTTTGAAGGCAGCTATCTAGAGGACACTCAGATGTATGGCAACATCATTAAAGGATGGGATCGCTATCTGACCAATACCAAGTAATAATAATAATAATAATACATGGAATTTGTATAGCGCTATATCTTGCAAAAACAAATCAAAGCGCTTTGCCATTCAACCTACACGACGCACAATCAGCAACTATTTACAGTTTTGACAAATTCGAATGTACACACCCACGCACGCACGCAGCAGCACGCGCGCGCACGCACACACACCTACAAACGTTATGCACTTTGGCAGGTGGATGTTGAAGGCAGGGACAGGTAAGAGATGGAAGCGGAAGGAGAAAAACTTAGGTTTGAAATAAGTGTGTCTTGAGGTTGGTGATTTGAGGTAAAGGTTTATGAAAAAGCGTTAACATAGGCCATACGATCGTTTTGTTAATGTTATTAATCAAAGGATGGGATTCTATCTAGTATCTTACACCAAGTAGGTTCAGTGTTAACTAAACCATCATGTCCTGTTAATGTTCTTATTCAAAGGATGGGATTGCTATCTAATATCTTATATCAAGTAGGTTTAGCATTAACTTGGTTGTTTGAATTTCAGCTCTCCCCTGCCTTTGCCCTTGCAAAATTTTAGATTACTTCTTTTCAATATTTGACAATTGTCATTCTGGGACTATATAAATCAGATGTCCAGGTTTGTTCCGGCCACTCTGTACACTACTTTTCAATCTAAGAGATTACAGAAATCAAAAAGAGACAGCATTGCTTCTATATCAAGTGCTGAGGTTAAACTTGCTGGTTACACTTGTCTGTCATAAGAGTCAATGCGGAAGTTTTACTGTCTATAGATACCTGCCCAATTCCACCCCTACCGCTACCCATCTTTAGACGTGATTGCATGTAATTTACATTAAGAAGTGATGTGAGTTTTTTTTTTTTTTTTTTTTCAGCACAAACACCAAACCGAACCAGATATTCAGACGTCAGACCGAGCTGTTTTCAAGTCATCGGTTGCCTCGCTGCATGTACAGTGGACCCTTGGAGATTGGTCAAATGGTGTCTAATCATTTATCATTCTTTTTTTTTTGATAGATAAGATTTAGTTTAATTGACACAGTGACCATGTGTATGGTGTTGTAGATGTCTTTTGTTCCAGTGGTTGACGTGTTGTTAGAAAGAAAAAGCGTGGGTTTGTTGTTGATATGTAATAATAAGGGTTGACATTTGTGAGAAAGAGTCGTATCTAATTGACAGATGTTCTGTGGTCCTAGTGTGAACTTAAGTAAAAATTAATCAGATGTGCCAGTGTTCTGATGGTCAGTGTGTTTGTTGACTTTAGGTCGAGAAAAAAAACAGTGATGTTTGTGCTGTATGTCAAGAAGTGTGTTGACTTAGTCAGAGGTGTCAGTGACCAATGTTCGTTAGTGTTTATGTTTCTGTTTACATTGTTCAGTGTGTTGACTTAGTCAGAAAAAATAAGTTTGAACAGTGACCGATACAGTGACTGATGTTGTTGATACTGTATCCAGGGTGTTGAGTTTAGTCTGAAATATTAAATTGTGTTGTTTGTTTTCTGATGATTGTAGACTGTGTACAGTGTGTTGACTTCATGGAGACAGATGATACTGTCATATCAAGCAAAGGATATCGTGTTTGATCTATTGTATACATGTATCTCTGTGAAGTTTAGTTAAAGCAGGAAACAAACAAAAAAAAAACATCGGACAGCTGCACCAGGGAAAACTGACATTGCTGACACTGTGACAGAGTATTGGTAAGGTGTTGAAGGAATTCCTTTTGACACAGCCTCAATGGCAGTATTGTTTGTTGATTACAGGCGGTGAGTGGAGTCACAGACCAGTCAGAGCGAAATAGTAAGTTCTTTCTTTCTTTCTTTCTTTATTTTATTCTTTTATATCGAGGATAACGGAAAGCACTCATGTGCTTGTTTTCATTCAGTCCCTGTGTGTATGCAGTTTTGTAAATATTGTCATCTGTTCCTACCGGACACAATGGCCTACTCTTACGAAAAGCGGAACAGGATTTAACATGTGTGCAAGATGTTCTGTGTGCTTCGCACACGGGGCCTCGGTTTACAGTCTCATCCGAAAGACTTTTTGGGAGAGTGGAGTCAGCACTGATGTTAACTCTGTGTGTGTGTGTGTGTGTGTGTGTGTGTGTGTGTGTGTGTGTGTGTGTGTGTGTGTGTGTGTGTGTGTTGTGTTGTGTGTGTGTGTGTGTGTATGACTGTGTGTGTGTGTGTATGACTGTGTGTGTGTGTGTGTGTGTGTAGACAAATCCAGATAGTAACATTTTATCCAACTTTATCCTAGATAACTGTACAATCCTTTTTCTCAGAGACCAGTCCCAGTATGAGTAAAGTACTTAGCACATGCTGTTTGTTTTCAGTGTAGAGCAGTTGTTAGCATTTTTTTTGGTGTGATTTCATACGAGCCAAGAATGCTGTCATTTACCTCTGTCATTGTTAGAACATTGTTTGCACAATTTCCTGGTTTGGGGGTTATGGTAATGATGATATGTCTTTGTAACCATTGCTTCTTGCAAATGAGGTCTATGGTTCAGTATTAAAAGTAGGGCATGAGGTCTATGGTTCAGTATTAAAAGTAGGGCTTGCTAAAGTGTCCTTGTTTTGTGAATGGAGACCCGTGGAAGTCAGCTGATGGGTGAGATTTTGTCATCCACGTTTGTCACCAACCTCAGTTTATCATCTGTCTGAAGGACTAGCACCCAGACCACCACTCATGGTCTAGTAGACAGGGGGGGAGTATCGGTTCAGAGAGGAATTGAACTCCTGAGTTCTCTCACTGTTGTGACCCCCTGTTGCCCAGGAGACCCCCAGAGCCCGGAGACCAATGGCAGCCTGAACGTGGGCACACCCAACTCCCAGAGCAACGGCGGGCCCGCTCCCCGACCGACAGCGCTAACGGCCCTCTGACCTCCATGACCCCTGCCCACCACGCCCCCGGCAAGGTCATGAAGAGCGTGCGCTACAAAAAGGGGAAGAGCAAAGGGCGAAACAGGTGAGAGGGCAAGGGGCGGTGAACTGGGAATGTTGCTGACCTTGCTGCTGGCATTTCTGCTGCTGCTCATGTTGCTTTTTCTTCTTCTTTTTTTTTTTTTTTTTTTTTTTTTTTTGCTGTGTGTTCCTGTCCTGCTGTTCCCACACTTTCATTTCTATTTCTTCATCCCAGCCACCCGATTCGATATGTTGCATCCTCAGGGTCAGAAATCCAGAGGGAGTTCATCAATGTCAGACTGCAGTGGGGCCACCAGCCAGAGGGGCCCTGCACTTCTGCTGGGTCACTGTGGTGGTGGTCTGTGGTGCCTGTCCTGAGCTAACATAAAGTAGAACACCAACTGCTAAGCCCCTACTAATGACAGAATTAGCCCAGTCATGGGGCCAAACTGACTGGAGTCGCCCACCCAAGATGGCGATAGCTTAACGTCCCTCCAGCAACCCTCCCCTGTGAACCTCCAATCCCAAAGGCTTTGAAACAAACTCACCACAGGCACAGAAGTGTATGAGGATACCAAGACTTAGGTGACCATGAGACCAAAGCAACTGGGACCATTGAATCAGAGACAATTTTAAAATTTTAAATTGCATGATGATCAGTGATGATAAGGATGATGTAATGATGCTGCTATGGAAGTACATGTGCGTTGAGACTACTTGACAGGGTTGTTCTCTACGCTTACTATCATAATATATCCTGGCATCAACTGGGCCCAAGAGATACAGACACCTGCAGTGTTGGTCAGGTAATTTGAGCAACACTATCAAACTCACATCTGGATGAAGCTCAACTGTGTGGTCCCTGACTTCCCAATAAGCCCACAGCTTGCTCACTGGGGGAAGGAGCTGGCTGGAGTCCCCAAAAATCCCCATGAGCTGATGTTGCTTCTGATGCTGTTGCTACTGCTGAAGCTGTTGCTGTGCTGCTGATGCTGCTTTCTGATTTTTGTTTATAGGTAGGACTCTTTGTGATGATGTTCAGACATTTATTCATATCCTCAAAGCGCTTCTTCTTTAAGTGGATCACTTTTTTCCTATTGAATTCTCTCTCTCTCTACTCTCTCTCTCTCTCTCTCTCTCTCTCTCTCTCTCTCTCTCTCTCTCTCTCTCTCTCTCTCTCTCTCTCTCTCTCTCTCTCTTTGTCTGTCTCTCTCTCTCTTTATATAATTGAATGATGAGATTTTTAGCCTTCGTCAGTAGCTGTTCTGTTGAGGACACAGTTCACTTCATGGAGTGTAGATCCCTGTTGTTCAGAGGGAAAGAGGACGCATTGACCTAACAAATGTGGATTTAAAGGAGAAAGTAGGACACCTTCTTAACGGTGGTCCATCTGACAGTGTCTTTAGATGCCTTCTGACCAGCAGTGAGCAGAAAAAGTGACAAAAATGAGTAAAGTCATGAAGATTATAAAGCCTTAGTCACACTGCCAGGACGGGAACCTTCAATCAGTGGTATAACTCAGCATAGTCACTACTCACTGTTATAACTGAGGTCAACTAAGGTCAGGTTCAGCATCACTTTTTGAGTATGCTCATGATGTCTGTTTTATTAGACACTTTCAGTCCTTCAAGAAGCGTTTTATTTAAAGAAGTAATTTTTGGACAAAGATATTTCTACACTGCAGGGTCAGACCAGCATAGCAATTTGCCTCTATGACAGCTCCAGGCATTATAGAGTTAAAAGTAATCAACTTTTAAAATCTGAAGACCTAAGTACGTTAGAAGCAATCAACTTTCAAAATTCCTAAATCATGTGAAGCCACCAAACTGATCCCACAGATACTCAAGGTGAAAAAAAAGAAGAAAAAAAAAAAAAGAAACAAAAATAAAAAAGCCCACCTTTCTTTTTGACTCCCTGGTGGAAGGTGACGGGGAAGACTCCAAGAGAAATCCATAGTGCTCAGTGAATTGGAGGTGGTAGACATGGTGGTGCTGATTAAACTATGTTTTCATGGACTTGACTGAACAAGTGAACTTGTCCTTGATTCCATGGTTCAGGACTGCACTGAAGTCTGCTCGAGTTGGGCAATGTGTTTGTATTCATATACCTTTTTAACTCGTTGCAGATTTCTCTGCATAAATTTTGAGACGCTCTTGAATCCGTGGTTGAGGACTGCACTGAAGTCTGCTCTTGTTGGGCAATGTGTTTGTATTTGTATACCTTTTTAACTCGTGGCAGATTTCTCTGTATAAATTTTGAGACGCTCTTTCCAGGGAGAGCACGTCACCACAAGAACAGCGCTACCTATTATGTTTTTCTTTTCCTTTCTGAAAGTGTATTCTTTTCCCTATCAGAGTGGCTTTTTTCTCCAGAATTTTGCCAGGGACAACTCTCATGTTGCCATGGGTTCTTTTATGTGTGCAAAGTGTGTGTTGCGAGACCATCAGTTATTGTGGAAAGAGAACATGGAAAGTACAGCACAGTCAGGTTGGCAGGTGCAATCAGTGTGTATACTGATGGAACAAAAAGTACAGGTAGGGTGTAGTCAATGTGTGTACTGATGAACCCAAAGTACAGGTAGGTAGGTATATATGAAGGTGTAGTCAGTGTGTGTACCAGTTGATGAACAAAAAGTACATGTAGGTGGGTAGATAGGTAGGTGTAGTCAGTGTGTGTATTGATGAACAAAAAGTACAGGTAGGTAGGGTATAGTCAGTGTGTGTACTGATGAACAAAACATACAGGTAGGTAGGTAGGGTATAGTCAGTGTGTGTACTGATGAACAAAGCATACAGGTAGGTAGATAGGTAGGTAGGGTATAGTCAGTGTGTGTACTGATGAACCCAAAGTACAGGTAGGTAGGTAGGGTATAGTCAGTGTGTGTACTGATGAACAAACATACAGGTAGGTAGGTAGGGTATAGTCAGTGTGTACACTGATAAACCCAAAGTACAGGTAGGAAGTTAGGTAGGGTATAGTCAGTGTGTGTACTGATGAACAAAACATACAGGTAGGTGGGTAGGTAAGGTATAGTCAGTGTGTGTACTAATGAACGAAAAGTACAGGTAGATGTAGTCAGAGTGTGTATATGATGAACATAAAGTACAGGTAGGTAAAGTATACTGTATATTCAGCGTGTGTACTAACATACAGGTAGGTAGGGTATAGAAAGTGTGTGTACTGATTAACAAAAAGTACATGTAGGTAGTAGCTAGATAGGTAGGTGCAGTCAGTGTGTATACTGATGAACCCTAAATACAGGTAGGTGTAGGTATGCAGGCAGGCAGGTAGGCAAGCAGGCAGGTAGGCAGAGAGGTAGGTAGGTGTAGTCAGTGTGTGCACTAATGAAACCAAAATACAGGTAGGTAAGTAGATAGTATAGTCAGTGTGTGTTGTGATGAACCCTAAATACAGGTAGGTGTAGGCATGCAGGCAGGCAGGCAAGGTAGGTAGGTAGGTAGGTGTAGTCAGTGTGTGTACTGACGGGTGGTGCTGTGGGTTGCTGTGGCAGGCCGGAAGGAAAGCAGCGCAAAGGAAAGGAGAGCACTTCCTGTAAGTATGACTGACCCTTACACTGCCGTGCGGGGGAGGGGGGGGGGGGGGGAGGGAGGGAGTGGTTGCACTGTGCACGTTGGTCTGCTCTCACGCAACCCAAAGCAAAAAAAAAAAAAAAGAAGAAAAATCCACTTTATCAATCCTTACCTTCAGGGCTGCGCATCTGTGTAACCTTGGGCACTGTTTGTATGTCCGTCTGCCTGCCTATGTGTCTGCCTGCTTTGTGGGTGTCGTGTGTGTGTGTGTGTTGTGTTGTGTGTGGTGGGTGGGTGGGTGGATGTTTGTTTGTGTGTGTGTGAGTGCGTGCATGCGTGCGTGCGTGTGTGCATGTATGAGAGAGAGAGAGAGAGAGAGAGAGGATGTGTGTGTGTGAGAGAGAGAGATTGTGTGTGTGTAGAGAGAGAGAAGATTGTGTGTATGTGTGTGTGTGAGATAGTGTGTGTGTGTGTGTGTGTGTGTGTGTGTGTTGTGTGTGTGTGTGCGCGCGTGTGCGCGCGTGTGTTCATGGATGCGGGGGAGAGAGAGAGAGAGAAAAAAGCGAGCACCTATGGGATGTTTACTGGACTGTACCCTACTGCTTTGTGGGTGTTTGTGTTGGGTGATGTATCGTTAGTATGTGCCTGTTATTATTGTTTTACTGTACTGTACCCTTCTGTTTAGTGGGTGTTGTGTATGTGTTGGGGGCTGTATTGTTCAGTATTTGCCCGTTGTTCATTGTACTGTTTCCTGCTGCCTATTGGTTTTAGTGTGTGTGTGTGATATGTATTGTTTACTGTATTTCTATTATTGTTGTTTTCTGTGTGTTTATGCCTATTGTCATTGTTTACTGTACTGTACCCTACTGCTTTAGCCTGGCTTGCTTGTCTGGCTAGAGGCTGGCTCTAGTGGTGTCTTGCCTGGCTGCTACAGCTCTTGATCTGGTCTGTGTTGTAGTTCGTGTTCTTTTCTCTTTTCTTTTCCTATTCTGTTCTTTGCTTCTTCTTTTTTTTAAAGAAAGTTTTTCTTCAGAGTTTCAGTTTCTTTTTTTTTCCCTGCATTGTTAGACTTTGATTCTTTTATTGTTGCTGCTTTGAGAGTGTATTGTTGGACTTGTTCAATGGTTACTGTTTTTTTCCGAGTGCATGTTCAACTTTGATTGCTATTGTTGCTGCTTTCAGAGTGTATTGTTGGACTTTTATTCTGTCGTTGCTGCTTCGAGAGTGTATTGTTGAACTTGTTCTATGGTTACTGTTTATTCCGAGTGCATTATTGGACTTTGGTTGCACTATCATTGCTGCTTTGAGAGTGCATTGGTGGACTTTGATTGCTATCATTGCTGCTTTGAGAGTGCTTTGGTGGACTTTGATTGCTATCATTGCTGCTTTGAGAGTGCATTGGTGGACTTTGATTGCTATCATTGCTGCTTTGAGAGTGCATTGGTGGACTTTGATTGCTATCATTGCTGCTTTGAGAGTGCTTTGGTGGACTTTGATTGCTGTCATTGCTGCTTTGAGAGTGCATTGGTGGACTTTGATTGCTATCATTGCTGCTTTGAGAGTGCATTGGTGGACTTTGATTGCTATCATTGCTGCTTTGAGAGTGCATTGGTCGACTGATTCTCGTCATTGCTGCTTTCAGAGTACATTGTTGGACTTCCATTCCTATTGTTGCTGCTTTCGAGTCTGGGTGCATTGTAGGACTTCCATTCCTATTGTTGTTGCTTTCAGAGTACATTGTTGGACTTCCATTCCTATTGTTGCTGCTTTCAGAGTACATTGTTGGACTTCCATTCCTATTGTTGCTGCTTTCAGAGTACATTGTTGGACTTCCATTCCTATTGTTGCTGCTTTCAGAGTACATTGTTGGACTTCCATTCCTATTGTTGTTGCTTTCAGAGTACATTGTTGGACTTCCATTCCTATTGTTGCTGCTTTCAGAGTACATTGTTGGACTTCCATTCCTATTATGGCTGCTTTCAGAGTCTGAGTGCATTGGTGGACTTTGATTGCTATTGTTGCTGCATTGATTGAGAGTGCATGGCGTGACATGCAGGCTGCTTTGGGTTTGGTTTGTTTTCGTTGCTGCTTTTGTTTGTTTGGTTGGAGTTTTGTTGTTTGTGTTTGTTTTTTGTTTTTTTCAGTCAGTTATGCATCCATACTTTGTGTTCAAGTTAGTGCATGCTGGAGATCTGTGCGTTTCCATAATGCACAAGGCATTGTCGTGAATCAGGAGTTCTTTAACGTGCTTATTTGACATTGTGCATGCAGAAATGTATGTATACTTAAAGAACAGGGAGACAGAAAGAGATGCAGATCTAGTGACCCAAGAGGTGAGGAAGATGTTGACTAGTCTGTAGTTTGGCTGAAATGACAGCCATGATGATGATGGTTTTATCTCATTTTGTGTGTGATCGATATGGGTTTTCCCACAACGCAGTGGTCATCTTGGGCTGACCCTTATGGTTGACTAGGGCGTCGATACAAGCAAGGACAAGTCGAGTTGGTTTTTATGCCCTGTTTTAAACTGTACATAGTTGCACACTTTTAATACGAGTTTTAAAATGTGACGAGGTGACAGCCCCGATATGGCCTGTGCGGTCAGCGGGGCTCTAAGCAACATCATTGGATTGGACTGGATGATGATGAATTGACTGCTGTAGTGTGGCTGAAATGACAGCCATGATGATGGATCGACTGACTGACTTCTCACTGTCTTCAGATCAGAGTCTCGGGTGTGTCAGAAATACAGAAGTCGTGTCAGTGGAGATAAGAGCCTCCATGGAATCTGCCGTGAAATGGTTTGCCTGGTGTCATTTTGGCATCACTCAATATCTTCCTTTGATGGAATCTGCTGTCAAATGGTTTGCCTGGTGTCACTTGATGTCTTCCTTTGGAATCTGTTGTGATTTTTTTGTGTGTGCATTGTCTTGGGCAAGTTGATGCTGTTGGAGCCTGTCCCTCTCCTGGTCATGTATTACGAGTGTTAGCTGAAAGCAAGTTCACTTACAAAAGAGAGAGAGAAAGAGAGCGAGAGCTATCTGTGTGATTTTCGTGCCCCTTGCTTTCTGAGAACTTAGTGTTGTCTGTCAGTGTACTGTGATATCCACACTCCTTTCTTTGTGAGAATAAATAGTGCTATCAGTCATTGTGATATTGCTACTCCTTTCTTTGTGAGAACATAGTGCTGTCTATCAGTGTGATATTGTACTCCTTTCTTTGTGAGAACATAGTGCTGTCTATCAGTGTGATATTGATACTCCTTTCTTTGTGAGAACATAGTGCTGTCTATCAGTGTGATATTGATACTCCTTTCTTTGTGAGAACATAGTGCTGTCTATCAGTGTGATATTGATACCTCCTTTCTTTGTGATTGATAACATAGTGCTGTCTATCAAGTCAGTGTGATGTTGATACTCCTTTCTTCGTGAGAACATAGTGCTGTCTATCAAGTCAGTGTGATACAGCTGTAATATCCTATATGTAGTGAGTGCATCATACTCCTGTGACTATGGCTGTACCCGCACACTCCATGCACACAGAATTGTCAGGGTGTGTTGTTACTGTGTGTGTCACTTGTGTGTGTGTGTGTGTGTGTGTGTGTGTGTGTGTGTGTTGTGTGTGTGTGTGTGTGTGTGTGTGTGTGTGTGTTGTTGTGGTGTGTGAATGTGTGTGTGTGTGTGTGTGTGTGTGTGTGTGTGTACACACGTGTGTGTGATCCTTCATGTTTACTTGCACAGCACATGTTGACAGAGGTGTAGGGGTGTTGGAGCTTGTGTTTATTTGTCATCCTTGGTTAGTGCTGTCAGTACTGACAGAAAGGCATGTATAGTGGAGTTAGTTTTGTCATTCAATACATGTGGTAGACTTAGTCTCCATACTTGTGTGTGCTATTTTGTCATACATGTACAGATATGGTCTCTTTACGTGTGTATGTGTGTGTGTGCAGTTTTGGCATTTGTCTGTATACTTCAGTGTGCAGTTTTGCCAGTTGTCTCTGTACTTCAGTGTGCAGTTTTGCCATTTGTCTATACTTCAGTGTGCAGTTCTTGCCATTTGTCTCTATACTTCAGTGTGCAGTTTTGCCATTAATTTTCTTTTTGTCTCCACTTCAGTGAGCAGTTCTGCCATTTATATACGTTTGTGTTTCAGTGTGTGTTGTCTTGCTATTTATGTGTCGTTTGTCTCTGTACTTAAGTGTGTGCCATTTTGCCATTTATGTATTATTTTGTCTCTGTGCTTCTGTGTGTGCTGTTCTGCCATTTATATATATGTCGATTGAGTTTCAGTGTGTGCGTTTTGGCATTTATGTATTTTTTGTCTCTGTACTTCAGTGTGTGCCATTTTGCCATTTATGTATCGTTTGTACTTCAGTGTGTGCCGTTTTGCCATTTATGTATTGTTTGTCTCTGTACTTCAGTGTGTGCTGTTTTGCCATTTATTGACTCGTTTACTGAACTGTAATGTTTCTGATGTGAACAAAGAACAGAATAATTTTACCTGGATTTTTTTTTTTTTTACCTGGGGTACTTAAAACTTATTTTTGCAATATTGGATGTCTGCAGCTTTAATGGAGCTGAGAGTCATCATCAGAGACGTCATTAGTATCTTGTAACTAGAAATGCTGTTATTGGTGACAGTAGAGTATGCTGCTCCTTTACCTGCACCTTGTGCTGGAAAAGATGACCTGTAGTTCCATATTTCTTCCAGGTATAAGAATTACTGTTTGCTACCAATCCTCTGAAAATGTGCTTGTGTTGCTTCGCTGATTTGTTCTGAACAACTTTCATTCAACATGCATTATTCAAAATATGCATGCCGAAACAAGCAACACTGTTTAAAATAGGACTGCTTTTCTGTGTTACTCTGCCAGTGGCACAGGAATGTAGGATAAGGATTTTTACCAGGATAAGGGTTTAGAGGGGACAATCATTTAAAAACAGGAAAAGATGGTGTTAAAAGGGAACAGTCACTCTGAACAACAAGAAAAAGCGGTGTTAAAAGGGGACAGTCACTCTGAACAACAGGAAAAGGTGGTGTTTAAAGGGGACAGTCACTCTGAACAACAGGAAAAGGTGGTGTTTAAAGGGGACAGTTACTCTGAACAACAGGAAAAGGTGGTGTTTAAAGGGGACAGTCACTCTGAACAACAGGAAAAGGTGGTGTTAAAGGGGACAGTCACTCTGAACAATAGGAAAAGATGGTTTTAAAAGTCGACAATCACTCTGTTCCTGCCCCTCTCTGTCTCTGGAATGACTTTCTGTTCTTTGTCTCTGGAATTTTTCTCTGTTCATCTTTGGAATTTTCTCAGTTCATCTTTAGAGTTTTTTCTGTGTTCTTTATCTATTGAATTTCCTGTATGTTCCCTGTTCTCTGTATTTGTTTGTGGAATGTCTGTTCCCTGTCCTCATTACCTGTTAAATTTCTCTGTGTTCTGTGTCCTGTGAAATTTTCTGTCTGTTCTGTATCTGTGGAATGTGTGTGTGTGTTTTTTTTTAATCTATGGAATGTGATTTTGTCTTTATCTATGGAATGTCTGTGTGCTTTCTGTCTTCTATATCTGTTGAATTTCTTTCTGTTCTGTTTTCTATATCAGTGAAAATTTCTGTCTTTTTTTATATCTGTGGAATGTCTGTTTACTGTCTTCTATATTTATCTGAAATTTCTGCCTGTTCTTTGTGGAATGTCGGTCTGTTTTTGTCTTAATGATCTGTGGAATTTCTGTCTGTTCTCTGTCTTTAAATCTCTGGACGTTTTCCTTTTGTTTTTGAGGTTCTGTAAAAATAAAATAAAATAAAGTAGTTACTGGTTTTTTTTTCTCATCCGTCTTTGCCTTTGGACTTTTTATCTCTTAGTGTCATGAACCACTGGAAAGTGCAGTATCATCTGCCATACTTTTTAAGCTGAATATGCCAGAGGAAACCTTTTCCCTCGCCCATGCACACTAGACACCTTAGGAGAATGTATGTGTTTTAGTATTGCAGTGTTTTCATACAGAATACATGGAAACACCACTCACACCATTGTGTTTAATTATGTTGTTTACAAGAGATTATGTAATAATTGTAGACAAAACAAGCCAAC
Source organism: Stramonita haemastoma (assembly GCA_030674155.1). Lineage (NCBI taxonomy): Eukaryota > Metazoa > Mollusca > Gastropoda > Neogastropoda > Muricidae > Stramonita > Stramonita haemastoma. Next base: position 11,169,982 of record CM060327.1, on the reverse strand, counting down.
AACTTTTGACACATGATACAAACACGTAAGAAAAATAATGCAACATATGTAACAATCGTTTGCCAATACTTTTCTCAAATTTCATGCAATTCTGTTATATAGTCTGAGAGATATTACGTTTTAAACATACCCACCCATTTCAGCACATTTTGGCCAAAACCTTCCATGATCAGGAAGTTGATAGTGTCAGTTCACTATATAATTACATTTTAATATGAGACTAAGAGTTAACTGTCTTTTTTATTTTTCTCTGCCTTTAAAATGTTTTTTTTTTCTTTCTTCCTCATAGGAATTTCTTTGTCTTTGTCTCTCACTCTTTTTAGCTTAAAATTTTGTCTTTTGGCAACCTATTGCTAGTTGTGCTCAGAAACACCCATTCCAGTCAGTCCTTTATGATAAAATAGAATATGTGTGTTGTGGGTGCGTGTGTGTGTGTGTGGTGTGCGCGTGTATGCGTGCATGCATGCTTGCATGCATGCGTGTGTGTGTGTGTGTGTGTGCGTGCCTGTGTGTGTGTGGTTACAGAGCCATACGTCTAATGGTGAAGGAGGAACACATAGACGTGGGGAAAGGCGGCCACAGCTAACGTACGTACGGATGTTGATAGCCAGCAGAGAGCAGTGGCCAGCACACTGGACAGCGGTCACTGACTCAGCCTCAGGACGGGACACTAGACATCGGACATCTACCGTCATATCGTCATCATTCAGCGTCATCATCATGTCACACATCATCCAGCTCGTCATTCACTGATAACATAACCGTCAGGCGTCTGCTTCATTTTACACTTCCTCCCCCTCACTTCCTCTATCATTTATTGAAAGGGTTGACTTGTTGATCTGTACTTCTGTTGGAATAATTTTTTGTTGTTGTTGGTTTTTTTTTTTTTTTTTTTTTTCTTTGCTTGCTAGTTTAGTTGCCTATTTTTGTTTGGTTTTTTTTTAGCAGATTTTTTCCACCACTTGGTCTTTCTGTTTTTGCTGTATGTTTGAACTGTGGGAGGTTTTGGCAGGATGTGCATGCGTGTGTGTGTGTGGTGTGTGTGTGTGTGTGTGTGTGTGTGTGTGTGTGTGTTGTGTGTGTGTTGTGTGTGTGTGTGTGTGTGTGTGTGTGGTGTGTGTGTGTGTGTGTGTGTGTGTGTGTGTGTGTGTGTGTGTGTGGTGGTGGTGTGCGTGCTGTGTGCGTGCGTGCGTGCGTGCGTGCGTGCGTGGTGCATGTGTGTGTGTGGTGCGTGTATGTTGTGTGATGCTGTGTGTGTGTGTGTTGTGTGTTGGGTGGGATGTGTGTGTGTGTGTGTGCATGTGTTGTGGGTGTGTGTGTGTGTGTGTGTGTGTGTGTGTGGTGTGTGTTGTGTGTGTGTGTGACCTGTTGTTTTTTTAGCTCGGTCGTTTCGTTGGGGAAGAGGAGGAAAAGGCTGCCATAGGTCAGAGTGTCAGTTTTAATCTTATTTATAACATCTGGTTTTTGTATCGTGGAGGGGCGTGAGGTGTTGTTAGTGTTTGAATGTTGACCAATCATTTCGTCGTTCTACTTAATTTATTAATCGACATGTCTTGTTTGTCTTGTTGTGTGAGCGAGTCACTGCAGTCCTGGAGGTTTTAACCTTTGTCTGTTCTTTATCTGCTGCTCTCTTGTCTCGTGTGGTACAGATCTGACAAGTCTTATTCCGTGTGTGTTTGTGTGTGTTGTGTGTGTTGTTTTGTGTGTCTGTGTGTTTAGCTTTTACTGTTGTGTTGGATTTTTTTTTGTTCATTCCTTGACTAGAGCTCTGAAGTTTACCAATGGTGAGATTTTGCTTTTGTGACCTCAGACTTTTTTTTCTCTCATGAAGGTAGCCACATACAGACTTCAGGAATGATGTCTAAACATGACATGTCTGCGCCTGTGGGATATTTTGGTGGGGACCATAGAACAGCATAAAAAAGGATCTATATCAACTGACAGAGCTAACAGAAATCAGCCATGTCACATCTTCAGCTCTTTCTCTGATTTCAACATTGCATTTTGTGGTTTACGACATTAAAGGGTTTATTATCATTACACTGTTTTTCATCATTCATTTGAGCCAAGAGGGGTGGGTGGGGGTGTTTATGGTAATGGTCATCGCAGATTCTTGTTCCATTTTGGAAGAATTGAAGAAAAAACAACAGCAGTGCAAAGGGGAAAAAAAAAACCAAAATCATTAATCACAATAACATAGTGTTGTTGACTGCATTGTTTCACACTACGCCCATCATGTGGCTAAGGTGTGTATATGCTCTGTAAAACCTAAGTATTCTGTCAGTTACAAGTGTTCTGTTCATTCAGGTATTCTATGTGTAGGGTAATTATGTCCATGCATTCTTTTTGTACAGTTATTACGTCAGCCATTCATTTTATTCATACAATCATTGACTCGGCCTTTCATTCTATTCATAGAATCAGTCTGTGAGCTACTTGTTCTATTCATAGAACCTGTTCAGTCTGTCATACAGTCATTCTATTCAGTGTCACACAGTCTGTCTGTTCAGACAGTCATTCGATTCAGTGTCACACAATCAATCTGTTCATAAAGTCATCATATCAAGCATTTATTCTTTCAATCCTTTATTATTCATATATTACATATATATATAGATATGTTAAAATGTTTGCCAGTGTTAATTAATCATACCAGCATTGGCTATGGAATATAATGAAGCAGTGACAGTGAGTGTTGTGAAACAGAAGTGAGAGTCATGATGTGATGTGATGTGTGATGGGATGGGATGTACGTGTGTTGGTGACTGAAAAAGCGATGCGTGAGGAAGGATGCATGCTGTCAGTCAGTCAAGTTGCTGTGGCCTGATATCAGTGTTGTGTGTGTGATTATGAGTGAGAGGGAGAGTGTGGGCTTTTGCTGCTGGACACAGGGATCATGATAGAGGACTGTGTGCAAAAGGCTGTGTGTGTGTGTCTGGGACGTGTTTTACCCTGCCTCCAATGACTTTTATCGGTGTGTACAGTTGCATGATTTGTGCGATCAAAACAAATTAAAAACAAAAAAAAAGAGATTAATCTGTATTGTTTTGGTTTCATTTTTCTTTTTTAAATGGTGTGAATGGTTGTGTTTGGTATGAATAGCAACAAGAAACAGTAGAATGGGTGGAGAAAGTGATGGACATTGTCATAGAAGATAGCACTGAACACGTCATGTCGCAGAGTACATGCAATAGGATGACCATTGTGTTGGGTTTTGTTTGTTTTTGGAGGTTCACCAATGGTCAGATTTTGTGAATGCAACTGTTTGTGCTCACTATGAAGGTAGCCACATTCCGACTTCATAGAAGTGTGCTGGGTATGTTGGTGTTTCCGTAAACTGCCAAACACTGACATAAATTACAGGATCTTTAATGTGCATATTTTATCTTCTGCATTTGGATCACCTTCACTTTCACCTGTCCCCTAGTCCCGTGGACTGTGGAGGCACTTCTGAAGATTTTGCAATCGGCTTCCTCCACTCACTGGGAGATGATTAAGATCCCCACCCCAATTCACCAGAGGCCACTGAGATGAATCTCATGCCATGAGGTTGAAGTCAAAAGTTCTTAACCATTCGGCTGTGGCATCTGTGTAGACATTTTGTTTGATGTTTATTGTAGAAGATAGGCAGCACTGAATGTACATGCCACAGAGTACAGGAAGTCCAGTCCATCTGTGTGCAAGTAGATTGCAGATAGCCTGTGCCTTGCGCACACACACACACACACACACACACACACACACACACACACACACACACACACAGTCACACACAGTCACACACACACAGTCACACCCAAACACACACACACAGTCACACCCAAACACACACACACTCAACGACCCCCCCCCCCTAAAACACAAAAACACACGCAGACACACACACGTCCTTTGGATGAGACTTTGAACCGAGTTCCCGTGTGTGAACGCGCAGAACGTCTTGCGCACATGTTGAAACCCGTTTCACTGTTTGGAAGAGTAGGCTATTGTGTGCTGGTGGGAATGGATGACAAAACTGCATACATTCGGGGACTGGATGTAAAAAAAAAAAAGCACGTGAGTGCTAATTCCATATGATATACAGGAAATGTAAGAATGAAATAAAACTAACCACACACAAACACATACACACACCTCACACACACACATACAGATAACTGTGACTGACTGCTCCCTATTGGAGCACTGTGCTGAATTTTTCAGTGTTTTGGGCAAGGTGGAATCTGGCGGAGCCCATAGCAGTGTGCATGCTGGGTATGTTTTGTGTCATTTATACCACCACACCAGCCATATCTGGACTACTCTTCTGCCTGGTCTTGAACAGGCGAACTCCCCCAGCATAGGCCTTTTGTTGTGTCACTGCCATCTCTGTTGTATAGGACATGGTGTACAGTGAACAAGGGGGGACGAGATAGCCTAGTGGTTAGTACAATGTGCTCGCAATCTGACCACCGGGTTCGAATCCCATTCAAGAGGAATACTCCTCTGGAGTTCACATCAGTGCGGACTCCACTCTCCCCAAAAGTTCTTCGATTGAGACTATAAACCGAGGCCCCATGTGCGAACGCGCGCAGAACATCTTGCGCACACACGTTAAATCCTGTTCCACTTTTCGTAAGAGTAGGTCATTGTGTGCCGGTGAGAACAGATGACAAGATAATTTACAAAATTACATACACACGGGGATTGGATGTAAAAAAAACCCAGGCCACCAATCCAGTGTCCAGTGTTTACCTGCAACAACTGTGGCCGAGACTGCTGCCATGCAGGGAGGGATTGTATTGGTCTGTTGAGCGGCTCCAGACATTGCTCCAATAATACAAAACTGATGTGGCCAAAGCGGATGCGCGCAGCCTTCGTCTCCGGAGACACAAGAAACCAACTAGATCTACTTCTTTTGCGCTGAAGTAAACCTCTCTCTCTCTCTCTCTCTCTCTCTCCTCTCTCTCTCTCTCTCTCTCTTCTCTTCTCTCTCTGTCTCTCTCTCTCTTCTCTCTCTCTCTCTCTCTCTCTCTCGTCTCTCTCTCTCTCCTCTCTCTCCTCTCCTCTTTAAAACTGTGTCAGTGTCTCTCTCTCTCTCTCTTTAATAGAAAAACGTCATTGTTGATCAAAAGGTTATCAGTAAGCGCTTTTATTTTTTTAATTTTATTCTTTTATATCGAGGATAATGGGATAAGCACTCTTCTGCTTTTTACATCCAGTCCCCGTGTGTATGCAGTTTTGTAAATGTCATCTGTTCCCACCGGCACACGATGGCCTACTCTTACGAAAAGCGGAACAGGATTTAACATGTGAGCAAGACGTTCTGCGTGAGTTCACACGCGGGGCCTCGGTTTATAGTTTCATCTGAAGGACTTCAAGGCATTACATAGTATCAAATCTCCTGGATCAGATGGTAAATGCGGCAAAACCCTTACGTTCTGCGCTTCTGAGCTTGCCAGCGCTTTTCAGCACCTATTCCAAGCCTTGCTCGATACTTGCCAGATACCAGTTATTTGGAAGACTTCAAATGTTGGGTAGAAAAGGGGTAAATATGTGTTCTATTAACACATAATTCTCCAACAGACTCGGACATTAATATCAACACAGATACACTGGTTATGAATAAGCACATTAGATTGAGTAAAATAGAGGGGAAACAGCAAGAAGAGAGAGACAGAGATACAGACAGAGACAGAGAGAGAGGGGGGGGGGGGGGGGGAAGAGAGCATAAGATAGAGAGCATAAGATAGAGAGAGAGAGAGATGCAGACAGACAGACAGAGACAGAAACAGAGACAGAGAGAAACAGAGACAGAGAGAGAGAGAGAGTGTAGCTTAGGTATAACTTTAGATTGCGGATATGTCAAACAAACCCAACAAAAAAGAATATATAGAGATAAAATAATCCTTTCTTTGTTTACCACAATACTTTCAATGAAAAAAAGAGGATAAACAAACAGAAAACAAATCGCAAATAACTTTAACCAGTTTAAATATACTAGCGAACGCACACGCATGCATGCACAGACATACAGGCACACACACACGCTTTTCATAAGAGTAGGCCATCGTGTGCTGGTGGGTTCAGATGGCAAGATTTACAAAACTGCACACACTGGGACAGGATGTAAAAAAAAAAAAAGCAAAAAAAAAAGCACGAGTGCTTATTCCATTATCCTCGACATAAAAGTATAAAAGAAACAAAAGAGAAAGAACATACAGACAAGCACACCCCCAGCCCCCACCCCCTACACACACACACACACACAACACACACACACACACACACACACGCGCGCGCGCGCGCGCGCGCGCGCGGATGATGGGGTTTTCGAGCGGTTTTAAGAACGAAGAGATCGGATGATACTTTAAACCGAGGCCCCGTGCGCGAACGCACGCAGAACATCTTGCGCACACGTTAAATCCTGTTCCGCTTTTCGTAAGAGTAGGCCATCGTGTGCCGGTGGGAACAGATGACATTTACAAAACTGCATACACACGGGGACTGGATGTAAAAAAGCACACGAGTGCTTATTCCATTATCCTTGATATGAATAAATAAATTAATAAACACACACACCACGCACGGGCGCGCGCTCGCACGTGTGTTTGTGCATGCGTGCGTGCGTTTGCGCGTGTGTGTGCGCGCGAGCGCATATGCACAAACTCATGAACTAGGTATGTTTAACTTTTGCTTTATTGAATTTTTGAATTGTCTGTCTATCTATCTATCTATCTATCTATCTATCTATCTATCTATCTATCTATCTATCTATCTATCTATCTATCTATCTATCTATCTATCTATCTATCTATCTATCTATCTATCTATCTATCTATATGTTTTTGACTTGACTTGACTCTATATGGAAACATTAGAAACACTAGATACCCTCGTCATTAGAACGCCAAAGTTACGAACCGAGAGTAAAAGTGGCGTGGCTTTGATTGCATGTTGAGTGTTCTGTCAAGGCTTAAAGTTTTAAGGGGAATTTCCCCCCTGGAGTGGAGCATACATCGGTACTGACTCCATTCTCCAGTAGAAGTCCTTCAGATAAGACCATAAACGGAGGTCCTATGTGTCAATCCATACAGAACATCTTGTGCACATGCATAAAAAAAGAGAAGGCCTCACTTCTTTCATCTGCATGCGTGCACCAAGGGTTAATGCATGAATGTATGCGTGCATGCTTAAGTATCTGCTCTTGCGAAATGAAGTTGGGCTGAAGGAGAAGGTGTGTGTGTGTGGGGAGGGGGGGGGGGGGGGGCAAAGAAAACATCCATTGACTATGTAAAAGAGGTCAACACAGAGATAGAAACTTTGTTTTTGCTAACATGGACACTCCTGA
>CM060327.1:11135152-11142652 GCA_030674155.1 Stramonita haemastoma | reverse complement strand
CTTCATCACATCCTCTGTCTCTCACTTCATTCCCACAAGCACAGATATTACTGCAAGAAATTGTCACTTTTTGTTCGTCTATCTCATGTTTTTTCATATCAATACACAATTTATTTCGGCCACTGCTTGAGGAGGGAGGGTAATGATCTTCACACATAAACACATCATTGCTATTGCTATTACGGTGGCTAGCATCATAATATAAGCTGGGTGGGGTGGGTAAAAATAAGCCAGAGGGGGACGAAGCCTGTTCATTATTGTTTTCTTCTTTATTTGTTCTGTAGGCTGCCACTCTTCTTCTGTCCCTATTCATCTGAGACGGGCACTTCTTTCTATACGTTGTGTTTTGAACAGGAGTGACAAGGGAATGGCCGGCACTGTTACCTGTCAAACGTAGGATGACAACAGTCATGATGTCCTCTCCCTTCCAACTTGAATGATGACAGTTTTTGTTCGTGCAGTGCAGCGTTTAGCATGCATTCCAAGGTTGCTGGAAGTCCATGCACTGGCATTTTGAGTTCAAACAACAAGCAAACCACACAAAACTCACACACAGCTGGAGAGAAAGCGTCTTTCTGGCAGCCAAGCAAGGGAAGCCACTTAGGAGGAGAGAGAGAGAGAGAGAGAGAGAGAGAGAGAGAGAGAGAGAGAGAGAGAGAGAGGAGAGAGAGAGAGAGAGAGAGAGAGAGAGTATTTGATTCAGATAAGCTTTTAAGCCAATTCACAAGGGAACAGTGGAAAGGGGACTGGGCACAACACACCTATTGATTCAGGAAGAATGCCGCTACCTTCATGGTTGACAAAATCTCACCATTTGTGAACCTGGGAGCTCTAGCCAAGGAAAGAAAAAAGAACAAAATATAATTATCATTGTAGACAAAATGATCATCATGGCATGGATTCGGTATCATGGTAAAAAAATATATAGATACAGAAACAGGTAGATTATAGCAAAGTGGTCAGTCAGGCTTGGCCACTGGATGCTGCTATTAATTCATTTTTCTCACATAAAAACAATTTGGAAAATCAGAGCTGATTAGTACACGTTTGCAGTAGTCCCATTGCTCTCTCTCTCTCTCTCTCTCTCTCTCTCTCTCTTCTCTCTCTCTCTCTCTCTCTCTCTGTGCACGTATGTGCGCACATACGCTTGAGTACACTCATACACACATGTACACACCATTCTCTCTCTCTCTCCCTCTCTCATTTCATTATGATCCTCTGTCCTTACATATTGTCTTCTGTTTATTACTGTCTTTGTTGTCTTGGTCTTGTTATTTGGTTAATTGTTGTTGTTAGTTGGAGGTGTTTCTTAAATTGATGCAATCCCTGATTAGGGCGGGGATGGATGTAAATAATTTGATATCATTTGATTTGATTTCTCTCTCTTTCACGTGCACGAGCGCATGCGCGCGCGCGCGCGCGCGCACGCACACACACACACACACACACACACACACACACACACACACACACATTCAGAGAGAGAGAGAGAGGAGAGAGAGAGAGAGAGAGAGAGAGAGAGAGAGAGAGAGAGAGAGAGAGAGAGGCTTTCAGGTTTTAACAAGTTTATTGTCAATGCCTAAAGACCTTTAAACAAAGAAAGTAACACAAACATCTTTTGCAAAGACATCATCAACAACAAAATGTAATTGAGAAGTTGGTACCTGCACTTGTCTTTCCTTACTACTTTTTCCTCAACAACAAAATATAATAAGGAAAAAGAAGTTTTATTTGTAAAAAAAAATCTACCTATTCATAATAAACAAATCATACGACTGGCATCAATTCATATATACGGCAAACACAAAGAAGAAAAATGAAAAATCAAACTGAAATGCAATAGCAGGTTCAGAATCGAGCACCCATTCAAATTTCATGTAAACAAACAGCAACCTTTTTGTTATTTCTTTCTGGAAAATACGATGTCCTGCATATTGACTTGTCATCTTGTAGGCCTATTGAGAACGGGACAGCTCAGTGGTCGGAGCACTGGCTTTTCCCCAGCCAAGGTTAAGCAGCGTCGAGCGTGGTTACCCATTAGATGGGTGACTGTTTGCGTGCCTTGGCTTCAGTACAGTCTACCCAGTTCACCCAGCTGTAAATGGGTATCTTTCCTCTTTAGGGGCAGGGAAGGTAAAGCAGCGAGGGAGAGGAGATGGGTGCCGCCCTCAATATGCTGGCCCCTAGAGAAGCTGAGGTCTCTGACGCCTCGCTCTCCTACGACCACACAGGTTACGGGACACCTTTACCTTTTACCATCATGTATTGATAGAACTGATGCTGACTTGCCTTTGGTCTTACTGTCTGTGCTTCTGATTTAGCCACAACACGCTTAGGCAAGGATGAGGGGAGATGAAGATGGAGATGTCTGTTGAAAGTAGGAGCAGGGACGATGTGTGACTATCAAAAAGGTAAAGGAAAAGGTAAAGGTGTTCCATAACCTTTGTGGTCGTAGGGGGAGCGAGGCGTCAGAGACCTCAGCTTCTCTAGGGGCCAGCCTATAGAGGGCGGCACCCATCTCCTGTCTTGACATTAATGTTTGGGCCAGTTGGGGATTATGTGTTTGTTGAATACATATATATAACTTTGGTTTAAATAATTATCAATGTATCCAGTGGGGGAGTATGCGTTTGTATACCTATATCCTTTTTTAAAATCATGATTTGAACTTGCATTGTTGATGATGGTGGCTTTTGTTTTTCTTTTGATTTGTTTTTGGTGTTGTTTTTTGTGCTGTTTTGCTGTTCCCTAATCTGGGCATGGGTCGGATGATAAAAAAAGTATGTGAATACTTTATAACCTTGGAAAATAAAAGATCATTCATTCATTCATTCATTCATTCATTCATCTTCTCTCTCATTCTTTTTCCTCTTTCTTCTCTTTCTTCGTGTGCTTCTTCTTCCGCATTCTTGTTCGTTATCTTTATGGCCAGCTGTCTATGACAACCAGCCAGTGTTCATCTTCATTCTCACGCCTGAAGGTAAGGGCCTCTGAGCGTTCCTCGGCAACCTCGATCCCCACCCCACCCTTACCCTGTCCACCTCTCTCTCTCTCTCTCTCTCTCTCTCTCTCTCTCTCTCTCTCACACACACACACACACACACACACACACACACACACACACACACACACACACACACACACACACACACAATAAACACACACACACACATACACACACGCGCGCGCGCGCTAACCCATCTGATATCACTATTTAGTGGAAGGACGTAAAACTGAACCAACACCCATCCACGCACGCGCGCACGCACGCACTCACGCACGCACGCACGCACGCACCACACAGCATGAACACACACACACACACACGCACACACACACATGCACGCACGCACGCACGCACATCCATCTGATATCACTATTTAGTGGAAGGACGTTAAACTGAACTAACACACACACACACACACACACACACACACACACACACACACACACACACACACACACACACACACACCACACACACACACACCATGAAAAGAAATTTATTGATGGCGAAAAGTACAGAGCCTGTCCTTTCCCCTGCTCCCATCCCCGGTCACTCTCTCTCTCTCTCTCTCTCTCTCTCTCTCTCTCTCTCTCTCTCTCTCTCTCTCTCTCTCTCTCTCTCTCTCTCTCTCTCTCTCTCTCTCTCTCTTGGCCCTTTCCCTGTTGGTCTTTTCTATTTCTTTCTTTCTTTCTTTCTTTCTTTCTTTCTTTCTTTTTACCTTCCTCAGCTAGAGCTCCAAGGTTCCGTTGACCAGTGGTGAGATTGTGCGTATGCGACCGTTTTGGCCCACCATACAGGTAGCCAAATTTCGAGTTCGGGGATGTATGCTGAGTATGTTCGTGCTCTGTAACCCGTTGAATGCTGACATGAGTTACAGGATCTTAACATGCATATTTGATCTTCTGCATAATATATATATATATATTATATATATATATATATATATATATATATATATATATATATATATATATATATATATATTATATATATATATATATATATATATATTATATATATATGCACACACACACACACACACACACACACCACACACACACACACACACACACACACACACACACACACACACACACACACACACACACACACAGGGGACCGGATGAAAAAAAAGCACATGATTGCTTATTCTGTTATCCTCGATATAAAAGAATAAAAGAATAAATAATAATAATAAAAAGAGGTAAATTAAGGCAATAGTACGTCTGCATTCGAGGTTGACCTGGGAGATCCTAAAAATCCCTACCCTTAATTTGCCAGACGCTGCCGAGATTCGAACCCACCACTTCATGGACCCATAGGATTGAAGTTGAACCGTCTTAACCAGTACCTTAATTCCCTTCATGTATATAGTAAAAAGGGTAAAGGTGTCCCATAATCTATATGGTCGTAGGGGAGCGAGGCATTAGAGACATCAGCTTCTCTAGGGGCCAGCATATTAAGGGCGGCGCCCATCTCCTCTTCCTCTTCATGTACATGCACATGCAGAAGATCAAATATGCACATTAAAGATCCTATGGTTCATGTCAGCATTTGGTAGGTTTCGGAAACACGAAAATTCCTAACATACATCACCAAAGTTGGAATGCAAGTACCTTCATGGTGGGCAAAAATGGTTCCATACACAAACTTTTACCATTGGTGAACCTCAGAGCTCTAGCCAAGGAAATGGAAGAGCCGAAAGGAATATAAAAAACAAAACAACAGAAACCCAAACAAAGTGTGATTGATGATAGTTGTAAACATGGATGGACGAGGCAACAGCAAAGCAAGGGTCAGTCCTAGGTGTGAGGATAGCTGATCACGGCAATGACATTGACTTAATTGTATTTGCATATCATTTCATGTCACAGCAGATTTCTCTGCGTAAAATTCGGGCTGCTTTCCCCCGGGGAGAGCGCGCTGCCACAAGTGCAGTGCCTACCCATTATTATTAAATTCTCTTTTCCTGTCTGCATCTGTATGTGTTTTCCTATCAGAGTGGCTTTTTTTCTACATAATTTTGCCAGGGACAACCCCATTGTTGCCCTGGGTTCTTTTACGTGCGCCAAATAATGATGTGTAACAGTGGGACCTCGGTTTATCGTCTCATCCGAAAGACTATTTTCTGGTTTTGTTTGTGTATTCTTGTTTTTGTTTTCGTTTTTGTTTTGTTTTGTTTTTTTTCCCTCTATTACCAAAATATTATGATCTCTAGGCCTATGACTAATTTTGTTGACAGATGATCGTTGAGTAATGTACCCAGTAGCTAACTTATGTTTTATTCACTACTTTTGTTTGTTTGTTTTTGTTTTAATTACTACTTACTTATTATTGATTTTCTGGTTCCACTTTGTCTTTGTTTTCTATTATAACGATCATTTGATTGTTTATTATTAATTTTAGTTCTCTGTATTGCGCCTTTGTTATTGTATTATATCTCCTGTCCTTACCTCTTGTCTTCTGTTTATTACTGTCTTGTTGTTTTGGCCTTCTTGTTTGGTTTATTATTGTGGTTACTTAAACTGATGTAATCCCTGATTAGGGCGGGGACTGGATGTAAAAAAGCACATGAGTGCTTATTCATTATCCTCGAAATAAAAGAAAAAGATTTGATTTGATTTGATTTTGATTTGATTTGATTTGTCTGTACATATAGTTCATCCCATCCCCCCGCCCCAAGTGTTTCGGGAAACAAAACAGCACGAGCCAGTGGCCCAACCTGATTGTACACTTTGCAATAATTATAGATTCTAGAATGGATGTGTCTCTTTTTGCCATGATGTGGAATCTGTGCCCTGGGGATCATTTGGGCTACAATTGTGATTTTTTCTTAGTTCAATATGCATATTGTGCCTGGGTTTCTACTGATCCCCTTGGGCTGAAAGAAAATTATCACAATAAACTACTCTCTCTCCTCTCTCTCTCCTCTCTCTCTCTCTCTCTCTCTCTCTCTCTCTCTCTCTCTCTCTCTCTCTCTCTCTCTCTCTCTCTCTCTCTCTCTCTCTTTGTGATGAGGTGTCCGTGTTTGTTCAATGCACATTAATCTTTCTCATTCAAATCATAGGGTGAGGGTTGTTGTTTGTTGGGGTTTTTAAATATTATTTTATTTTTTGTTTTTGTTTGCTTTTTTTGTTTTGTTTTAGTAGTCCCTAATCAGGGCAAGGGCTGGATGAAAAAATTATGTGAATGCATACCTGTGATCCTCGAAAAATAAGATTACATAGATAATTCATTCATTTATTTATTCATTCTCAGTGTGTTTGTGTGTGGTGTGACGTGTGTGAGTGTGAGGTTGCTTCATGTGAGTACCTTGTAGTGCGTGTTGAGAGAGAGAGAGAGAGAGAGAGAGAGAGAGAGAGAGAGAGAGAGAGGAGAGAGAGAGAGAGAGAGAGAGAGAGAGAGAGAGAGAGAGAGAACTCGAAAAAACTTTATTCTTAAAAAGGCCATTGGCCCATACATGAAGGGGGTTGCCAAACTGCTTTGGTATTTTGTTGTTGGATTAAGACAACAGTAATAACAACAAAAGAAATTGTTATACAGCAGCAACATCAGTTACAAAGATATGACTTACGATAATAAAATATCTCTTATTCTGAAAGCTTTACACAAATATAAAGTGAGGCTGCGCACAACTACAGGTTGACTTGACGCCATGAGTAAACAGAGTCTGAAAGAATTAGCCTGCCTACTATATTTTACAGGGATGTAACTCTGCCTAACAGCCTCTAACACTGGACAGCATAACACAAAATGTACTTCATCTTCAGGTGCTTGCTTACATAATGGGCAAAGTAACCTAGGGTCATCAACATCATATCCTCTGTATCTGAATTTATTAACATTTATATCTGATACACCAAGTCTAAATTTAGACATAATTCTTTTCAAATGAATGTCCATATCAAGCTTGAGATAGGGTTTGATATCATGAGTACTTATAAATTGTCTATACATATGATATCTTTCACTGGTTTGTATATGGTCATTCCATTGCTGCCATCGGCAGTCAATCAGTCTTTGCCTGAAAGCGTTTATAAATTCTCTACAATTTCCAACACCTTGATTAAGCCAAACAAATCCAAAACCGAGTTCACATAAACAGGTGCGTATTTGCGTAGCCCAGTTGTTTTTCCCTTTGAGGTCTAGATCATAAAGCATCTTGTAAGACTTAAAAGGTAGCCTGTTCTCATCCATATATAGAATCTTAATCCAGTATCTAATACATCTTACAGCAGCATTAACGGAGAGAGGATATCTATTAGTTTCACTATACACAAGATCATTGGGCGTACGTCTATCTAAGCCTAGAAACTGTTTTAAAGCAAAGAGGTGCACCGATTCACAATGTGTTGCAGCTGCATCCAAACCCCAAATTTCTGCACCATATAACACAGTGGGTTGTATTTGGGCATCAAATATCTTAATGAACAGATCAAAGGAGTTATTATTCAATATTCGTAATTTTCTCAAAACCAATAACAAACTTCGTT
>CM060327.1:11122652-11130152 GCA_030674155.1 Stramonita haemastoma | reverse complement strand
GCGCTCGCTTTCCCAGAGCCAAGTTAAGCAGGCCCAGCGTGATTACCAGTTGGATGCGTGGTTACCAGTTGGATGGGTGACCGTTTGCGTGCCTTGGCTTTAGTACAGTCCCCCCAGCTGTAAAATATGGGTACCTGCCCCTTTAGGGTCAGGGAAGGTAAAGCAGCGAGGGAGAGGAGATGGGCGCCGTCCTCAATATGCTGGCCCCTAGAGAAGCTGAGATCTCTGACGTCTCGCTCCCCAACGACCGCCTAGGTTATGGGACACCTTTACCTTTTTCACTTTGCAATCTTAGGCTAGATTTAAAGTGGAACAGGGGGGGGGGGGGGGGGGGGGGGGGGGGGGATAGTCTATTGATTACAGCCTTGGCTCATGATCTGACGGCCGGAGATCGAACCCACATGGAAGCGCCCGTTTTAGGGGATTTTCCCCCTGGAGTTAACATCAGCACTGACTCCATTCCCTCCAAAAAGTCTTTGGTATGAGCCTTAAACAAAGGTTCGTGTGGGAATGCACACAGTCATGACTTATCGCTTTGAGGTCGGCAAGTTTTTCCTTGTATTATATATTATGTATGTAGTGTAGTGTAGTGTAGTGTAGTGTAGTGTAGTGTAGTGTAGTGTAGTGTAGTGTAGTGTAGTGTAGTGTAATAAAAAGTACACAAACACACCAGGAAGCAATTGTTGTGCCCCCAAGGGAGAAAACCTCGTTTGAAATGGCTGCCTAACAACACAGGAGAGGGTGCACTTCATCCCAGATGGATCTGTTGACATTCATTGTTGTTTGTCTTCTAAAAATCGTTTGGATTTAGCCACAAATTCATGCACTGTTTCGATAATATTAATATTATCATTACAGTTTAGCTGTCTGTCGACGTATTGTAGTAAAGTATTGACCTTCTTTTGATCCGGTTTCAGAGAAGGTCAATCAATTGTTTGACTGGGAAGAGTTGAAAAATGTGGACAGTAAAAAAAAAAAAAAAAAAAAGAAATGTTTAGCTGTTTGTCCCTTTAGCTGTGTTCCCTCACCATCTCCGGGAAAGATAATAATAATAATAATAATAATAATAATAATAATAATAATAATAGAAGAAGAAGAAGAAGAAGAAGAAGAAGAAGAAAGAAGAAGAAAAAATGATAAGAATGATGATGATGATGACAGTGGAATTTAGAAGCGACAGCGCTTTATCTTGCAAACACAAAGTGCTTGCGTTCAACCTATTCTTACACAGTCGTGCACACACACACACACACACACACACACACACACACACACACACACCACACAACACACACACACAACACACACAGGTTATGCACTTTGGCAGGGTGATGGGATTTCGGCGTTCGAAGGCAGGGACAGTAATGAATGATGAAACAGGATGTGACAATCTTAGGTTTGAAATAAATGTCTTAAGGCTGGAGAGATAGAGAGAGGTCATTCCAGAACGATGAACCAGAAATAGAGAAAGACCAACGGCCGACAATAGATTGGTTGAATCTAGGTAATCGTAAGGACAAGGTATCAGTAGCAGAGCGGAGGGAACGAGGAGTGCACAGGTGAAGACATTCACAGAGGTAGAGGGTGCTGTTTTGTGGAGACCTTTGTAACAGAGGGTATTGATCTGTAGTTTACTCTCGTTAGACCGGCTTCCTGCATTGTGGCCACACAGAGCCTGCATCTCTGAATACATGACTTTCTGTTGACACCTTCTGTACATCACTTTAGTTAGCACGTTTATAATTAAATTTTAGAAACTTTAGTGGAATCTGTTAATAATGACCTTCCAAGTTCCACTCTAGCTCACAACTGGAAAATGATCACTGTTGGAGGGAATCAGTTAGTGGATTAGGTGTACTAGTTCAGGTGAGACCAGGGTTAAACCAATGGCAGTTGCCCTGTGATTAGAATTGTCAGGTATGCCTGTTACACCACCGTCATTTAAAAGACACAGAGAGGAATCAACTAAATTTTCAACAAAGTGATTGCTTGTGACAATTTGACAATCTTTTTCCCCAGAAAGGTGAATGAGCGTTAAAGTCACCTACATTGACACACTTCTTGCTATGGTCCTGTAATGTAGGGAGCCATTCCGTGTTAACATCAGTGGGCCCTTGGGGCAAATAAAAAGTCACTATGGTTATCAATGAGACATTAAATGGAATAGATACAGCACATGAATGTAAGTTGGAAATATGGAGTGGAGCAGGACTGGGGCATATAGTGTGTATCACCCCTTCACGCACATAAATGGCTGTGTTAATTTTCCCAGTAATATCAGCCTGCTGATGGATTGGTGGATAGAAATAACCAGAGATTTTAGGTATTTTTTCTCTTGTTAAGTTTAGCGACTGAATGGCTAGGATATCTTAGTTGTTTTCTGCAAGATGTTGCACAAGATAATCGCAGTTTCTGTTTTGTGATCGGACAATTCCATTGGAATATTTGAATACCTCTTCCCGTTAATAACTGATTGCTTGTACGTGAATAAGAATAATTAGAGTTTACTTGATCTTAAACATAAGACATAAATGGGAAGAACAGGTAAGCTAACCGAAACTATCTTAACTACCTAAATATGATAACAGATTAGTCAGACAATCAACAAATCAATATTTGAATACGTGGATAAGATGTAGGAAAAGAAAATACACTCTAACTACTATTTAATAGATTCGGTAATGTTAAACTGAGAACAAACTGAATAGTCAGTTATGATGGAGCTCAAAATTCCTCAGCAGGAAAAGACTTGAAATGAGAGAATAGTCTGCTATATACTCAGGGGCGAGGAAAAGTTGGAGCATGGCCATGCCAGTTAATAATACACAGGTAAGTCATGGAAGGCATCTCATTGGAGTACAGGCTTCTGTAGGGGTATACAGGGTAAGACTGGAGACGGTGGAACCTGTGTGAGCGAGATGGTTTCAGAGGATTTCTCCAAAGAAGATGACGCACGTGCCTTCCTATGTTGCCTGCAAGGATGCTGGTGCCTCTTGCACTAGGATGGATGCCGTCTCTAGGATGGTATGGATGAAAGTTGGTGTTTCTAACAAAGGTGATGTTGTTTACCTCAAATAGCTCAGAAGTGATCGTGGCATTGAACAGCTGGCGTTTCACTTCTAGTTTTGAATCTTTAACGGCAATAGTTTTGCTTAAACAAACCGGGATTGGGGATTTTTCTTGGCCACTTCTCTGGGGGTGGTGACAAAAGTTTTGCTCAGATCAAAGACATCTTTTGAGGTCCAAGATGCTGCTGTGCACCACGACTGCATCAGGTTAATAGTAGATGTTGTGACAGCCTGCAGGGATTTTTGTACCTCGGAAAGAGTAGGTGCTTTTTGCACGCAGGCATTCATGTAATAGAACTGCCCAAGTCGTTGCTCTTCCACTTGGTTCAGGACTGAGTCGTGCAGAATGAGAACTTGCGGAAAGTGATTTTTGTTCTGCTTGGGGTGGGCTGCAGTTCTTTTCTTTTTGACGTCATTACTAGCCATGATGTCAGAACCAAAAGACGTACTTACAGGTCGACTTGCCTTTCTGTGACCCTGTAGGCGTGGATGGTTGGCGGTGACTGGGCGTGTTGGGTACCTTAGGCCTAGTGGTACTCGTCTGTCCTGCCCGTGGAGGGGAGCCGGCAACCTCAGCGTAAGTACGGCTTGGTGGCTGGCTGTCGGTTTGAGTCCCTATGGTCACCATGGGAACGCGACTGGTTCTGGTTTTCAGATTTTCGTCTCGGACGTCGTTCAGCGTTTTATTTTCTAGTGACGATACGCGTTCACATAGAGTTGCTATCATTTGGGAGAGGTAGGCAATGGAGCTGTAGGATCTATCTTCAGTCTGACCGCAGTTGGGGGCTGTCAGGTTGCCGGGCAGACTTCGGGGGCAGTTGTGTCCATAGGTTGACTTGTCGGTGCCTTAGTCGATTATTGGAGTTGAATTTTTGGATTTCAGAGAACCGCTGGTGGCTGGGGATTTTGGGGATTTTTGCGACGTCGCTCTGGCAGGAATGGCAGAGGCCTGTGTCTTCATACTGTGCCTGTTCATTTTGGACACAGACATGCGCCAACTTTTTTTTTGCCGAGAGAAATCAGCTGCTGAGTGTCTCCGCCATTTTGTGTGTGTGTGTGTGTGTGTGTGTGTGTGTTAGTGGTCATTCTCTGTGGCTTAGTGGTCATTCTCTGTGTGTCTTTACACGTTAGTGGTCATTCTCTATAGTTTTAGGCGTTGGTGGTCATTCTCTGTGCCTGTAGGCGTTAGTGGTCATTCTCTGTGGCTTAGTGGTCATTCTCTGTGGCTTTGTGGTCATTCTCTGTGTCTTTAGACGTTAGAAATAGAAGTTTTCTGTGGCTTTAGACATTAGAAGTCATTTTCTGTGGCTTTCAGCGTTAGTTGTCATTCTCTGTGGCTGTAGGCTTTAGTGGTCATTCTCTGTGGCTTCGGATAAGACTATAAACTGAGGTCCGTGTGCAAACACAAGTTCCGGTGGGAACGGATGACAAAATTCACAAAACCACATACAGACGGGGACTGGATGTAATAAAGCACAAAAGTGCTTATTCCATTATCCTCAAAATAAAAGAATAAATAAATAAAATAAATAGGCATTAGTGGTCATTCTCTAAGCCTATATATATTTTTTTTTTATTTCATCTTACATTTTATTAATCAAATTTTTGACATCGAGGATAATGGAATAAGCACTACTGTGCTTTTTTTTTTGTTTTTTTTTTTTTTTTTTTTTTTTTACATCAAGTCCCCGTGTGTATGCAGTTTTGTAAATTTTTGTCATCTGTTCCCACCAGCACACAATCAATGGCCTACTCTTTTGAAAAGCCCTTAGGCGTTAGTGGTCATTCTCTCTGTGCCTGTAGGCGTTAAAGGTCATTCAGTCAGTCACCCAGTGCCCTCATCAGAGCAATTACGCTGATCTCTAGCCACCACCACACCACTGTCTGTCCTCAGAGATAACGTCACTGCAATTGACAGATAACGTCATTATCATCCTGTGTGTGTGTGTGTGTGTGTGTGTGTGTGTGTGTGTGTGTGTGTGTGTGTGTGTGTGTGTGTGTGGTGTGTGTGTGTGTGTGTGTGTGTGTGTGTGTTGTGGTGTGGTGTGGTGTGGTGTGGTGTGGTGTGGGGTGGTGTGTGTGTGTGTGTGTGTGTGTGTGTGTGTGTGTGTGTGTGTGTGTATGCGTGCGTGTGTGTTCACAGGGCGGACATGCAGGCGATGATACCACAGCAGCAGCAGCAGAAGTGGGCATTGATTTCTGTGACACCTTCATTCAACGGTGGGAAGAGCAGAGAGGTAACGGGGGGGGGGGGGGGGGGGGGGGGGGGGGGGAGGGGAAGGAAGAAGGAAGCAGCAGGGTGTGTGTGTGTGAGGGAAGGGGGGGGCTGAGGGGAGGGGGTAATGGGGGGGGGGAGGGGAGGAGCGGACAGCTGGTGAGGAGAGACTGTCTTGGATTGCTGATAGTTGTGTGTGCTTGGTCTATGCACGTGGGCGCTCGTAATTGTCACTGTCGTAGTGGTGATCATTATCTCTGTGGTGGTGAGCATTTGTGTGGATCATTGTCTCTGTGGTGGTCAGCATTTGTGGGGATCATTGTCTCTGTGGTGGTGAGCATTTGTGATCATTATTGTCACTGTGGGGATCATTGCCTTTGTGCTCAGCATTTGTGGGGATCATTGTCTCTGCGGTGGTGAGCATTTGTGGGGATCATTGTCTCTGTGTGAGATTTGTGGGGATCATTGTTCTGTGGTGGTGAGATTGGGGGATCATTGTCTCTGTGGTGAGCATTTGTGGGGATCATTGTCTCTGTGGTGGTGAGCATTTGTGGGGATCATTGTCTCTGTGGTGGTGAGCATTTGTGTGGATCATTGTCTCTGTGGTGGTCAGCATTTATGGTGATCATTGTCTCTGTGGTGGTGAGCATTTGTGGGGATCATTGTCTCTGTGGTGAGCATTTGTGGGGATCATTGTCTCTGTGGTGGTGAGCATTTGAGGGGATCATTGTCTTTGTGGTGGTCAGCATTTGTGGGGATCATTGTCTCTGTGGTGGTGAGCATTTGTGGTGATCATTGTCTCTGTGGTGGTGAGCAGTTGTGGGGATCATTGTCTCTGTGGTGGTGAGCATTTGTGGGGATCATTGTCTCTGTGGTGGTGAGCATTTGTGGGGATCATTGTCTGTTGTGGTGATCATTGTCTCTGTGGTGAGCATTGTCTTTGTGGTGAGCATTTGTGGGGATCATTGTCTCTGTGGTGGTGAGCATTTGTGGGGATCATTGTCTCTGTGGTGGTGAGCATTTCTGGGGGATCATTGTCTGTTGTGGTGATCATTGTCTTTGTGGTGAGCATTGTCTTTGTGGTGAGCATTTGTGGGGATCATTGTCTCTGTGGTGGTGAGCATTTGTGGGGATCATTGTCTCTGTGGTGGTGAGCATTTGTGGGGATCATTGTTGTGGTGATCATTGTCTCTGTGGTGAGCATTGTCTTTGTGGTGAGCATTTGTGGGGATCATTGTCTCTGTGGTGGTGAGCATTTGTGGGGATCATTGTCTCTGTGGTGGTGAGCATTTGTGGGATCATTGTCTTTGTGGTGAGCATTGTCTTTGTGGTGAGCATTGTCTTTGTGGTGAGCATTTGTGGGGATCATTGTCTCTGTGGTGGTGAGCATTTGTGGGAATCATTGTCTCTGTGGTGGTGAGCATTTGTAGGGATCATTGTTTTGTGGTGGTGAGCATTTGTGGTGATCATTGTCACTGTGTGTGTGTGTGTGTGTGTGTGTGTGTGTGTGTGTGTGTGTGTGTGTGTGTGTGTGTGTGTAGATATTAATTTTTATTTGAAGTTGTCTCGGAATGTTTAAACCAATATATAATGCAGCTATCTTGTGTCTTTCGATATCATTCTTTGTATCAACATGTCAGTCAGTATTGTAATTGCCCTCCACAGGATAATTAAAGTGTTTTGACTTGACTTGACTTGATTTGACTCGATATTTGACTTTCAAGGCTTCCTGTGTCAGTGAATTTAGCAGTACAATATATTTTTAAAAATTCAGCCCTCGGAAAGAGTAAACATCTAAAAAGTAAGTACGTAAGAAAAATCATAATTATCGCAGTAATAAAAGCAACAAAAAGCACCAAACACACACAGCATAAAAGTACTTAAGAGTAGAAACAAACAAACAAAAAAGACAGCGCGAAAGAAATAAGAAGATGAAAGAAAGATAGACAAACGGACAGACAGACAGACAAAAATGAAAAAAGAAAGAAACACAAAGGTTCAGGGGTAGGGAAGGAGAGAAGAGGAAAGAAGACAGAGGATGGAGGGGGACAAATGAGCCAATGTTGATCTCTTAAGGGTAAAAGAACAAGGACAACCCCCTCCCCCCGGACGATCAGTTTTCGAATGCTAATGCTAATAAACCATAAACCATGCAGAGAAGACCAAACTGACGACCAATAACGCCAAAGGCATCAGCACTGGTATCAGGGTCAATGA
>CM060327.1:11112652-11117652 GCA_030674155.1 Stramonita haemastoma | reverse complement strand
TATGGGGAAAGATAAGGAATAATTCAAATAATAATAATAGTAAAATAATAATAACAATAACAATAATAACAATAATAATAATAACAACAACAACAAACAATAATAATAATAATAATAATAATAATATAATAATAATAATAATTAATAATAATAATAAACAATAAAGAGAAAAGGAAAAAAGAAAAAAAGAGGGAGAGAGAGAAGCAGGGGAGTGGGGGAGGCAGACAGGTAGGCAGGCAGCCAAGAGAGAGAGAGAGAGAGAGAGGAGAGGGAGAGAGAGAGAGAGGAGAGAGAGAGAGAGAGAGAGAGAGAGAGAGAGAGAGAGAGAGAGAGAGAGAAAAGAGAGAAGTCAAGTCAAGTCAAGTCAAATCAAGTCAGAAACACTTTAATCATCCCTGAAGGGCATTACAATACTGACATGCATATTGATACGAAGCATAATAATAAAAAATAAAAAACCCACAAGATACTCGGATAGCTAGATTTCATTTTTGTGCAAACATTATATGATAGCTTCAAATAAAAAGATCACGAACACTCACACTCTTACGCGCGCACGCGCGCGCGCGCACACACACACACACACACACACACACACACACACACACACACACACACACACACACACACACACACACACACTCACACACACACACACACACACACACAAACACACACACAAACACACACACGCGCGCGCACACACACACACAACACACACACACACACTAATCATAATATTGGTTCTTTATTATGATTATTGTGGATTTAAAAGACATTTCCTTCTGTTGATTAGATTTTTCTCTTGTTGGTTATGGTTGTAAATAGTTTTATTGTTCATGCGTTAGATTTTGTTTAGAATTTGGAATTTTTACTATTCTGTATTTAAGAATTATGTACATTTGTGGTTATTTTATTTTATTTTTTTCTTAACTGTTCTGTGTAGATTGAGTGAATTAACCCACTTCCCCACTTCCAAAACTCCTCCTCCTTCCCCCGCCCCTCCCCACATACACACACACTCACACTTTTTTTTGGTTTTTTTTAAATGTCTAATATCCATGGCGATCTTAACTACGTTAAGATCGCCATGCTAATATCACATTTTGTGAAAAGATGTAAAATGAATCGAACACACACACACACACACACATTAATGTATGGATACAATGTTATTAAAACCATTGACTAGAAAAGACATGTAACCACAGTCATTTACGCATGTACGCACGCACTCGCACACGCACGTATACATGCACGCACGCACGCACGCACGCTCGCATACAACACACACACACACACACACACACACACACACACACACACACACACACACACACACACACACACACACACACACACACACACACACACGTGTCTTTCGGATGAGACTATAAACCGAGGCCCCGTGTGCGAACGCACGCAGAACATCTTGCGCACACGTTAAATCCTGTTCCGCTTTTCGTAAGAGTAGGCCATCGTGTACCGGTGGGAACGATGACATTTACAAAACTGCATACACACGGGGACTGGATGTAAAGAAGCATACGATTGCTTATTCTATTATTCTCGATATAAAAGAATAAATAAATAAATAAATAATAAACACGTCACAACATGGCGCTGACAATCAGCAGCTGAATTTGAGCGCTGTGTGCAAGAACAAGCTTTTGCACAAAATGACCCAAACCAGACGTCTTCGGTTAACAACATCCTGCTCTGAAGAATGTCTGACAACAACAAAGAGCAGAAATGTGACCAACAACACCAGCAAGAAGGAAGGCAACAACAGTCGAGCTTCAGCTGAAGATCCTGTTGTTGCTGTTGCCTCTGACAACAAGAACAGTGAGAAACCTACCGACATAGAGGGCCCAAAGAAACTGGTTTTAAATTTCTTGGAGAAAATCAACGGACTTGAGAAAATAATCACCGACCAGAATCAGGCAACAGGAAGCTTCAGCATAGCCGAAGACCATAGCAGCACGACCGGAGCTGGACATCTGGCGCCACTGATGACCAGCACAGGAACGCAGATGGAGCCGCTTCCTTTGGCCTCTCCGTTGCCAGTCCGTGGTGCCAGCTCTACGGATGTTGAAGCCCCAAGAAACTGGTGAGCCAATCAACACCCCAGCCAGCCAAGTTTTTGTTTGTTTGTTTTAGTCGAATTATAGTCCTTTCCAGATTTCTCCGATATCAGGACTGTAGTCAGAAGCCAGAAAGTCGGAGGTCCACGCTTCGGCAAGTTCTCCCGCTTCAGCACCTCGGGCCACCCCAAAAGTGTTACAATTGTAGAAGCAACGTCATGAGATGAAACTCAGCCAGCCAAGACCAACCTGACAACCCTTAAAGAGAGGTCAGTGAATCTTAAAAAAAAAATCTGATAGGTCTAAATCCCAAGAGCTGAGAAAAAAACACAACAAAAGAGCTGAGAGACAAAAAAACAAAACTTGTCATGACGCAAAAGAAAAATGACGTCAAAGAAAAAAAGTGCTAGCAAGTCGAATAAAGATAGAGCTAGTTCTAATCTCCCTATGTTATCATCATACATGATTCTGTAGTCAATGGTATTAATGGTCACCCCTTAGGCCAATCTTACGGGTTTGGCGTAAACAAAAAGAAGGCTCAAAAGATTGTTGACATCCCCCAGGCACTGAGTGAAGACATCTCTGATCTGGAGAAGGTAGATTCCATCATCAATGACCTTAAAGACACAGAGCCACAAGAAGTTAGCAAGAAAATGGTGAAGACTGTGAAAGACGCTGTGTCTTCTTTTCCGTAACTCGAAGGTAGTGCTAAGCAAAGTTGCCCCCGTCAGGAATCCTGTTCTTCAGGTTAAAAGAGACTTGCATAATGCTATGGTGTGTTCTAAATTGTATGAGAAAAAATGTGTATCTTTTATTTCGCATGAAAATAGGACCAAGTATAACCCGTTCAAAGACCCTCTTCACCCGAATGCCCTGGGTTCTAGTCCCTTACCAGGAATATCGGCAGACAGGTACATGCGCTGTACTGGCAAAAACCAAAGAGAAAACCGAGACGCCAGTTCTACTCCAAGCCAACCATTGACCAGGCACCAGCTTATGCACCTGAGACAGCCAGCAGCATCCAAGCTACAGACGAGGACAGTTTCCACATCAGGGTTTGCAGTTCCCCTGGTGGGGGCATCAGAGACATTATGATTATGTCAGCATGTGGAAAGACTGGTGACATCTTGTACAACATCTTGTTATGCACCTGCAGTGATATCGATAAGAGACGTTGTATTTGCTCACATCTGCAGCAGCTGTGTAGGTTTGCATTTTATTGAGGTTTTATTGTACTACTTTTCCCCTTCGTTCCTTTTTATTTCATCTTCTTACTTTTACTACTGCGTTTACTTTAGAGGGGGATTGTTTGTTGCCTAAACTTCCAGGTTATTATTGCCTCCTGTTCATCAGAAGGTAGAAGGTCTGAAAAAGATCAGTGCGGTCATTTATATTAAAGAAGGGATAAGCTATAGCATTCGATCGATCTCCACCAATGCCTGACAATGTTTTCCCGATCTATATTCATGTGCACCACGAGTCAAGTTAAACGACCATCTGATTCTGAATATCGTGTCTGTTTATTTACTTAAAGGACCGAACGATCTTAACACAGAGTGGATTTTACTTTAGGTCATGTTGTGTTTGCTATTGCTAAGGGTTTATTGTTAAGTCCCATAGGGCATTCGTTGTAGTCACATCATTGTTGCTCTATTTTTAATTTTACTCTTCCCTGTTGATTTAATGTTTAGCATACAGTTTTGCTTTATGTAATGAAAATAACTTCAACTCAACTTCAAAATTGTACAAAATATACGAACACACACACCACACACACACACACACACACCACACACCACACACACACACACACACACACACACACACACACAACACACACACACACACACTACAAAGAGAGAGAGAGAGAGAGAGAGAGAGAGAGAGAGAGAGAGAGAGAGAGAGAGAGAGAGAGGGAGGGAGGGGGTCTCACTAACTGACATGCATTGACAAATAAAACGGTACATTTTAAAAGGTAAAGGTGCCCATAACCTGTGTGATCGTAGGGGATCAAGGCATCAGAATACTCAGCTTCTCTAGGGACTAGCATATTGAGGGCGGCACCCATCTCCTCTCCCTCGCTGCTTTACCTTCCCTGACCCTCAAGAGGGCAGGTACCCATTTACAACTGGGTGAACTGGGGGACTGCACTGAAGCCAAAGGGGCTCCAACGGTCACCCATCCATTGGTAACCACGTTCGATGCTGCTTAACCTTAGCTTGGGGAAAGCGAGTGCTCTGACCACTGAGCTATCCCACCCCAGGTAAAATTTAAGAAAGGAATATTAAGATTTTTTTTAGATGTAAGGAAAGAATTGAATAAAAAATAATCTAGAACAGCTTTGGTGGGTTTGATGGGTTGTTGTGATGGTGGGTGTGGGTGGAAAGTGTGTGTGTGTGTGTGTGTGTGTGTGTTATGTTTTGTGTGTGTTGCTTTGTGTGTGGGTATGTGTGTGTGTGTGTGTGTGTGTGTGTGTTGTGTGTGTGTGTGTGTGTGTGTGTGTGTGTGTGTGTGTGTGTGTGTGTGTGTGTGTGTGTGTGGAAATGGTGGTGGTGGATTTGTAAGGGCGTGGTTGGGTGGTGGGGTTGTGGTGGTGGTGGGTGTGGAGAGAGAAGAGAGAGAGAGAGAGAGAGAGAGAGAGAGAGAGAGAGAGAGAGAGAGAGAGAGAGAGAGAGAGAGAGAGAGAGAGAGAGAGGAGAGAGAATTTCTTTTATATCAAGGATATTGGAATAAGCACGTGTGCTTTTTTTAACATTCAGTCCCTGTGTGTATGCAGTTTTGTAAATGTCATCTCTTCCCACCGGCACAGGATGGACTACATTACGAAAAGCGGACAGGAATTTAACGTGTGGCGCAAGACTGTTCTGCGTGCGTTCGCACACGGGCCTCGGTTTAAAGTCTCATCCGAAGGACTTT
>CM060327.1:11075152-11107652 GCA_030674155.1 Stramonita haemastoma | reverse complement strand
AGCTCTGGGCACACTGTTACACTGTTACAGAGAACTGACAGCAACACTAGCTCTGGGCACACTGTTACACTGTTACAGAGAACTGACAGCAACACTAGCTCTGGGCACACTGTTACACTGTTACAGAGAACTGACAGCAACACTACTCTGGGCACACTGTTACAACTGTTACAGAGAACTGACAGCAACACTAGCTCTGGGCACACTGTTACATGTTACAGAGAACTGACAGCAACAACTAGCTGTGGGCATTGTTACACTGTTACAGAGTACTGACAGCAACATTAGCTGTGGGCACACATGTTACACTGTTACAGAGAACTGACAGCAACACTAGCTCTGGGCACACTGTTACACTGTTACAGAGAACTGACAGCAACATTAGCTGTGGGAACACAGTTACACTGTTACAGAGAACTGACAGCAACACTAGCTGTGGGCACACGCTAAAACCCCATCCACGTTTTTGTGGAAGAGTTGGCCAGCTATGGCCGTGACAAAGATGATACGAACCTACCTAGCATGCACCCTGCGACTCGGAGAGGAATAGGCTCCGACATATTCAACTTTTCCCAAGACACACCGAGTCTGAAACGTTCAGGTCTGGGTCATGACAACTACACGAGTATGGAGGAGGAAGTGACATCATTTACACACTGTTTGTCAGTGGGCGGGATAGCTCAGTGGTCAGAGCACTCGCTTTCCCCAAGTCAAGCAGTGTTGAGTGTGGTTACCAGTTGGATGGGTGACAGTTTGTGTGCCTTGGCTTCAGTACAGTCCACCCAGTTCACCCAGCTGTAAATGGGTACCTGCCCTCTTTAAGGTCATGGAAGGTAAAGCAGCGAGGGAGAGGAGATGGGCGCCACCCTCAATATGCTGGCCCCTAGAGAAGCTGAGGTCTCTGATGTCTCACTTCCCTTACGATCACCGTAGTTTATGGGACACCTTTACCTTTTACCTTTAATCTTTGTCAATGGATGAAGTGATTCACAGATGATTTGATGGATGGGTGGATGGATGGATGTATAGATGGAAGGATGGATGGATGGACATGTGAATAACAAAAACTTTGTTCTGTCTTCCCTACTTCCTTTTCAGAACAAACGTGTGACGATAGAGTCCTTCTGCGCCAATGACGCCAGCAGCGAGGTGTCACGTGCGTATCTACGTCAGCGGCAGCAGAAGTCCTTCATGATTATCGCCCTTCTGATCGGCTGCTTCGCTTTCAGCTACCTTCCTCTCATTGTCTACTTCTCCCTCGTCATTTCCAACCCGGACAGGAAAAACGACCATGAGTACCTCAGGTAAGCAGCCTTGCTGGTGTCGTCTGCTATGAATCTGGGCAGTTTTCTGAATCCTGTCAAAACAAAAGGTCACTATAACCTATGCAAGTGTCACAGCAGTCAGTTTCCCTCCCCCACTTTCAGCTCCTCTCAGAGGCTAATTATTTCATCCCGGGAGACGGGATAGCCTAGTGGTCAGAACATTGCCCTCGCAATTTGACGACCCGAGTTCGATTCCCGTTCGAGGGGATTTTTTCCCTTGAGTTAACATCAGTGCTGACTCCACTCTCCCCAAAAGTCCTTCGGATGAGACTATAAACCGAGGCCCCGTGTGCGAACGCACGCAGAACATCTTGCGCACACGTTAAATCCTGTTCTGCCTTTCGTAAGAGTAGGCCATTGTGTGCCGGTGGGAACAGATGACAAGATTTACAATACTGCATACACACAGGGACTAGATGAAAAAAAGCACATGAATGCTTATTCCATTATCCTCGATATAAAAGAATTTAACCAATCCCATCCCAGCCCAGATGGGTCCAGCTGGTGCTAATTATAGCAGGAAACTGACCACACTTAGACTAGGTAAAAGAAAGGGAGGGGCATGCTAGATTTAGCATTCTGGTCTGAGTGATGTTGGATTTGTGCACTGTGTTTTGGGGTTTTTCTTGGTGTCAGTATCTTGAGGGCGGCGCCTGTCTTCACTACCTCGCCGCTCAACCGTTTCCTAACCCTAAAAGAGGGTAGGTACCCATTTACAGCTGGGTGAACTAGGAGACTGTACTGAAGCCAAGGCACACGAACTGGTCACCCATCTGCGGGGTAACCACGCTCAGCGCTGCCTAACCTCAGCGAGTGATCTGACCACTGGGCTATTTCGTTCACAAAATGAAACGCATGTACAGAACTGTCAGCCCTATGGCGGCAACCCCCCCCCCCCCAACCCCTAGCACACATACACACACAAACGAATGCACGCACGCACGCACGCGCACACGCACGCACGCACGCACGCACACGCGCGCGCCCGCGCGCACACACACACACACACACACACACACACACACACACACACACACACACACACACACACGCATACACACCACGAGAGAGAGAGAGAGAGAGAGAGAGAGAGAGAGAGAGAGAGAGAGAGAGAGGAGAGAGAGAGAGGAGAGAGAATATGCACGCGTATGTTCTCTGACGGAGTCTTTGTCGTTATTGGGTTATAGCATCCATCACTACACTACACTACACTACACTACACTACACTACACTACACTACACTACACTACACTACACTACACTACACTACACTACACTACACTACACTACACTACACTACACTATACACAGTACAATCAATACAATACAATACGATACACTACAGTGCAATGCAATGCAGTGCAATACAATACAATACAAAACGATACAATACGATACGATACGATACGATACGATACAATAGATACAATACAATAGATACAAAACAATAGATACAATACAATACGATACAATACAATAGATGCAATACAATACGATACAATACGACACAATACAATAAAGTATTGTGCAATGCAACACAACAGAGCACACACAACATAACACAATACAATAAATACAATACAACACAATACAACACAACGGATGAGACTATATACCGAGGTTCCGTGTGCGAACGCACGCAGAACATCTTGTTCACACGTTAAAATCCGTTCCGCTTTTCGGAAGAGTAGGCCATTGTGTGCCGGTAGGAACGGATGACAAAACTGCGTACACGTGGGACTGGATGTAAAAAAAAAAAAGCATATGAGTGCGTATTGCATTATCCTCGAAATAAAATAAATAGCCTAAATAAAATAAAACATCACAATACAACACAATACAACACAACACAACACAAACAACACAAACACAACACAACACAACACAAACACACAACACAATACAATAGGTTTCTGCCCATCATTTATGACACGTAAGAAATCGGTGGTCTAGAGGTAAAGCACCTGCCTAGAAAGCGAAAAGACTAAGACTGAGTCCAGACTGCGTTGGTTTGAATCCCGTTTGGGCCTCAAACTTTCCCCCCATCCATTAGTCCGTGAGTGGTGTTCTGGGTGCTAGTCTTTCGGATGAGACGATAAATCGAGGTCCTGTCTGTTACACATCATTAATAATTATTTAGCGCGCGTAAAAGAACCCACGGCAACAAGAGGGTTGTCCCTGGCAAAATTCTGTTGGAAAAAAAAGCCACTCTGATAAGGGAAGCATATACAATTGCAGACAGGAAGAAGAAAAACAAAAATAATAACGGGTGGCGCTGCACTTGTGGTGACGCGCACTCCCCGAGGAGAACCTCCCGAATTGTCACGTAGAGAAATCTGCTGTGACATTTCGTGGTATAAATAAATAAATAATCTATATAGGCCTATCTATCTATTATCTTTCTATCTACCTATCTGTCTGTCTGTCTGTCTGTCTGTCTGTCTCTGTCTGTCTGTCTGTCTGTCTATCTATCTATCTATCTATCTATCTATCTATCTATCTAACCTTTAGTCTGGCGACCGTGGGGGCACCCTGAAGACTTGAGAACCAGTTCCCTCCATTCCTCTCTCTCTCTCTTCTGCTTTTCTCAAAAGTTTGAGAAAGGCAGAGAAATAAATAAATGGATAAATAAATAAACAAAACAAACAAAAAAATAAATAAATGACCAGTGTCTCAGACAGGCGCCTGTGTGTTCCTTGCCAATGTCCTACAGCGCCACCTCCCGTATCTTCCTGGCCTTCAACACGGCTGTCAACGTCTTCATCTACGCGGGGAGGATGGGCGACTTTCGCACCTGTCTGCACAGAGACCTGTCCTTGGCCTGTCCCAGTCTGGTCCGTTGCTGCTCCTGGTCCAGTGAAGTCCAACCCAAGCACACCTCGATGGTCACGGCTGACGTCAACGTGGTGGCCATGACGTCACCACAGGCCCCCGCATGTGACCCGGAAACTGAAAGGTGAAGGTCGTTTGGCTTCTCGGTCAGAGAGTTCCATCAAGGAGGGGCGTGTGTGGTTTTGTTATTTTCTTCCTCTCTCTCTCTCTCTCTCTCTCTCTCTCTCTCTCTCTCTCTCTCTCTCTCTCTCTCTCTCTCTCTCTCTCTCTCTCTCTCCCCCCCCCCTCCTCCCCTTTCCATCTACCCCTGACGCCCTGAGGAGTCATTGGAGAATTGCACTGGAGATCTGTTCACTAGATTCCTCTCTCTCTCTCTTTCAAATCTCTTGTGTGTCATTTCTTTCTTCTATCTATCTATCTATCTATCTATCTATCTATCTATCTATCTATCTATCTATCTATCTATATCTATCTATCTATCTATCTATATGGATCTGTGCGATTGTTTCCCTGTCCAGTTTGCTATAATTATTGGCAGTCCATCTTTTTCTTCTTCATCTTTTCTCTTTCCTCTTTGTCTTCCCTCTCTGCACACAAATCCCTGAAAAGTGGTTTTTATCCAGGTTTCCTTATGTAACAACTCCCTCAGAAAATGTTAGCCTATAGCTAACCTTCTTTTTGTGACAATTCCCTGAAATTTTGTTTTAGCCAGGCCAGTTGGCCTAGTGAGGGGGGTGGGATAGCTAGGCTAAGGCTACGTCCATTAGTAAACCTGTCCGTCTGGAGTTTTGATGGGCCATCTCTTTATCGGTAGAACGGATCTGTCAAAGCGGCCGTAGTAAACCCGTCTGTCTGGAGTTTGATGGCCCGTCTCTTTCTCACAATGTGGTCACCCCGAGACTGTGAGTGACGCGAAAACGAGGCTGCCACGGTGTCTGATACTCTGCCTCACCCCTACGCCAAATCACAGAAAATAGTTTGACATAAAAAGTGTTTTTACGTAAAATCCCCCCACAAAACTTTTATCGAAACCACTGGAATGTAATTGGGAAGGGTCAATTTACTAGTTTGTGTAGTCAGAAGTTTTGAAGCACCATAAGTAAGTTTTTCCTGATTATTTTTCTTTCCGTCAACCCAGCAAACGAACGTGTCGCTTCGAACGTCAAAAACTACCCGGCTGGGCCGGCTCTACTATGGCCACGCACAGCCGTTATCAGTGACGCTACAGAGTAATTCAGCTGGGCAGCATTTTTCACCTGGCCCGGCAAAATTAATGGTGGCAAAATGCCGGGTTTACTATGGCCGCAGCCTAAGGCTATGGCCATAGTAAACCCAGCCGTCAGAGTTTTGACGACCGTCTCTTTATCGGTAGAACGGATCCGTCAAATGGTAGAATGGATCCGTCAAAGCGGCTGTAGCCAACCAGGTTTTCTGGAGTTTGACAGCCATCTCTTTCTGACAAAGTAGTCACCCCGAGACTGCGAAGTGACGCGAAAATGAGGCTGCCGCAGAAAATGAGACTCCACCCCATGCAAAATAGACAGAAAATAGTTCGACATAAAAAGTGTTTTTAGGTAAAATCCCCCCCCCCCTCCCAAAAAAACTTTTATCAAAACCACAGGAATGTAATCAGAAAGGGTCACTTTACTAGTTTATGTAGTCAGAAGTTTTGAAGCACCATAAATAGGTTTTTCTGATTATTTTCCTTTCCGTCAACCCAGAAACGGACGTTTTGCTTGAAAGTCAAAACGAGGGGTTAAAAATACCATACCGAGCAGGCTCTACTATGGCCACGCACAGTCATCATCAGTGAGGCCACAGAGTAATTCAGCCAGGCAGCATTTTTCCTTTGGGCCAGCAAAATTGACGGCGGTAAAATGCTGGGTTTACTATGGCCGTAGCCTAAGTAGTCATAGCACTCGCTTTCCCCCAGTCAAGTTAAGCAGCATCGAGTGTGGTGACCAGTTGGATGGGTGTGACTGTTTCATGCCTTGGTTTCAGTACAGTTCCCCCAGTTCACCCAGCTATAAATGGGTACCTGCCCTCACTAGGGTCAGGGAAGGTAAAGTGGCGAGGGAGAGGAGATGGGTGCCGCCCTCCTATGCTGGCCCCTAGAGAAGCTGAGGTCTCTGGTGCCTTGCTCCCCTACGACTGTCTAGGTTATGGGACATCTTTGCCCTTACTTTTACCTTTTAGTTGGCCTAGTATCATTTATTTATTTCGAGGATAATAGAATAAGCACTTATGTACTTCTTTTTGGCATCCAGTCCCCTTGTGTATGTAGTTGTGTCAATTTTGTCATCTGTTCCTACCGGCACACAATGGCCTACTGTTACGAACGGCGGAACGGTTTTAACGTGTGGCAAGATGTTCTGCGTGCATTCGTACACGGGACCTCGGTTTATAGTCTCATCCGAAGGACTTTTGAGGGGATGGGGTCGGCACTAATGTTAACTCCAGAGGAAAAATCCTCTTGAACGAGAATATCATGACCTCGATAGCAGATTTAAAAAAAAAATCTAATTAAAAACAAAATTGTTTCGTTCCTCAGCTAGGAGCTCCTAAGTTCACCAACAGTGAGATTGTGCATATGCTACCGTTTTTGCACACCATGAAGGTAGCCGCATTTCAATTTCAGGTGATGCATGCTGGGTATGTTTGTGTTTCTGTAACCCACCGGAGGGCGGAGGACCGTGGGGAGTGGAGGAAGCTGGTTGCAAAATCTCCAGTTGTGCCCCCACGGTCCACGCGACTACGGGACAGGTGAAGGTGAGGGTGAAGCCACCGAACTCTGATATGAATTACGGAATCTTTAACGAGAATATTTGGTCTTCTGCATGTGTAAGCTACACACACGTAGGGGATTAAGACACTGGCAGGTCTGCATTTGAAGCTGACCTGGGAGATCGTAAAAAAATCCCCACCCTTAATTCACCAGACGCCGCAGAGATTGGAACCTACATCTTCATGGACCCATGAGATTAAAGTCAAAGGGTCTTCACCACTCTTTATTGCATCTGTCAAACTGATGTAATTCATTAGTGAACAAAGCCCTGATGTCTGATTTCCTCTTTTTATGAAATAATCCTGAAGTGTAATTCTGAGTTGTGTGGTATTAGCTAAAGAGACAGGTCAGAATGCTACCGAGTAACTATCACAGGAGTTGTAGTTGAAAGCGGTGTTCTAATTCCAATCTGATCAAGTCAAAGTCAAAGTCAAAAATTTTATTTTCAGATGGTACATTGAGTAAGCATCGATTTGCAGAGAAAAACATTTCACCAACATTAATTAACCAAAATGATTTCAACAGCTCAGAATACAATTGCTTAAAAAAAATCAGCAACAGCACTAACAACAAAAACAGAACAGACAACACACACACAACAACACACAACACACACAACACACACACACACACACACACACACTATATATATATATATATATATATATATATATATATATATATATATATATATATATATATATATATATATATATATATATCATCACATACCACCTTGAGAACATACACATCAAATGTTTTTACAAATTGTGGGTTAGATCCAACAGGAAATGTAGCACAACGGGATGCACTGCCCCCTATTCCCATCTGGGAATTAAATAGAGCAATGTTTGATATCAATTACATTGATATAGCGAAAAAGGACAATATAAACTTAGTATCTTCTCATGCCAAGATTCATTTGGAAGACAACTATCCTAATCATTTAAAAGTGTTTACAGATGGCTCAGTATTAAACAATAATGCTGGTGCTGCTTATATTATACCAGATCTAAAATCCGAGAACCAATTTCATCTTGGTAAAGGTATATCAATATTTACAGCGGAACTAGTCGCAATATTGGCGGCTCTACATTTTTTCGTCAGTTTTCCTAAAACCATTTTTCAAATTCTTTTTTGTGTAGACTCTAAATCAGTAAATTAAGCCATTAGTTCCTTGCAAACAAAAGTTAGATCTGAAGTTGTCATTGAAATTTGCCATTTGATTCATCTTTTATCTTTAAAGGGCTCGGAACTTAACTTCTGTTGGATTCCATCTCACAGTGGTTTTTACTACAATGAAAAAGTTGACATCCTAGCGAAAAAAGGAGCAAAGGGTTCATCAGAGGTGACACAATTAGTACTCCCCTTTTCACTACAAGAGTGTTATCATATCATAATAAAAACACAACGAAATTTATTTCATTGTGAAGAAAGAAGGGTTGGCTGTCAAGATGCACACAAAGAACTACGGAAATTTGAGTCTTTTGTTAAAACACGAGAACGTGATTATATTGTTCAAAGCAGATTGTTTCCTTAGCTTGTAGATGGAAATTGAATAGCTTCAAGACAAAGTATGCTGGAAATGCATTTTGCATATGCGGTAATAAAATAACGGTAGATCATATATTAACATGCTACAGTTTAAAAGGGCACATTCCCATTTTGATGGCATCTTCTCCATCAGCTATATTTAACAGTCTGCCACTTATGTATGACTTTTTTAAATCGCTGATGCATAGTCCAGTTGGTTGTTATTGTGATTGTTTTGGACTTTAAAGACACTCTAAACCAGTTTTTTTTTCTCTCTTGTTTGTACTTTTGGGGGTTTCAATAGGTCTCCTGTTTACAGGATTTCTTGTTATACCTATTGTTTAATTTGGTTGTTCCCTGGGTAAGGGAGAGGGGGGTGATTATGTTCATAATTAGCTTCTCGTTGCTGTTGTTGGGAATTCTCGTTCTTGTTTTGGGGGTTGGGTGGTCTTTTGTTTATGTTTGGGTTGTTTTTTTCTTCTTCTTCTTTGTGTTGTTGTTGGGGGTGGGGGGGGGGGGGGGGTAGCTTTTAATTTTTTTATATTTTTAAAATTTTTTTAAAAATAATTATTTGTTGTTATTGGTGGTGATTCTTTTTTTTTGGGGGGGGGGGGGGGGGGGGGGGGGAGGCTACTTACGACTTTTTTTCTCAGGTGAAATTACCTCACATTTTTTCGTTGGAATTACTGTTTTTGTAAAAACTTGTTAGAACTGCATTTTCCTTATTGTTCTATTAAAGTTTAGTAGGTAAGTAACGTTAAGGTTTTTTTTTTATTTTTTATCAATCCATATGTAGGTCCTATTGATCCCCTGAAATTTCATCTTCCATACATTACCAACTACACCCTCCTCCCCTGACATTCACACACCCTTCCCCCTCTGTCTTTCTCTGTCTCTCTATCTCTTTCCCTCTCATTTCCGTCTAATATCACAATTTGTGAAAAGACGTTAAAAGAAATTGAATTGAAACACACACACACACACACACCACACACAACACACACACACACACACACACACACACACACACACATACACACACACACACACACACACACACACACAAGCCACTCAAAAGTCACACACACTCTCTCTCTCTCTCTCTCTCTCTCTCTCTCTCTCTCTCTCTCTCTCTCTCTCTCTCTCTCTCTCACACACACACACACACACACAACACACACACACACACACACACACACACACACACACAGAGTTCGCGCGCTCCTCCACACAGCACGTATGCACGTACGTGCATGCACGCATTTAGAGTTTTTAAAAAATCATTTAGTGTCACACAAACAGCTTATATCAGTTAAAATGTCAATAATACCATTATTTAAGACTTAAAGAAAAGAATCAATGAATAGTCAATAAGCAATTATGTCAGATTATAATATCTGCATACTTCAGTTCATACATTATATATTACAAGGAAGAAAAGAAGAAACATCAAACTCAACAATACCATATGATAATGCCTATCACCACTGAGAGGAAACATAAACACTAACAAATATACAAACAAATAAACAAAAAACATGCAAATAAACAAAAACAACAAAAAAACAGACAAAATAAACAAAAACAGTAAAGGGGAGGGGGGTGGGAAGGATGGGGAGGGGGTATCAAGGAGGAAGGGGGAGAACACAAACAGCAAATGGAAGAATTATAGTAATGATTTATGATTATATTAAGAAATTAAAAAAAACACCTACACATCCGAACAAAAAACAACAACAAAAAACAACACAAATAAAACAATTACAAAAAAAAAAAGAAAAAGGGCCTTATCCACTAACCAAAGTAATATAAATTTAATTGTGCTAATAGTCCCTTTAATAAAAAATGAAATAAAATAAATACAAAAACTGTTTATACTGAAACTATGGAACTGGGTAAGAAAAATGCATGAAAAAAAATGTCTTCAATCTAGTCATCAGATCAGTGGTTTGGTTTTCTCCTTTTGAATTTGTGGAATGGACACGTGTTTACATACATCACATATACCCTTTCCTGTTCATAGATAAATTTATTTTAAAAAATAACAAAAAACAAAACAAAAACAAACAAACAACAACAAAAACACAACAACAAAAAACCTTTCTCCTCCTTTCCCCCCTTCCACATAATATAGCAATCAAGGTGTAGATTTTTCAGTCACCATAGACCACATGTGAAAGATTTTTAGGGTGAGCAGAGAGTACAATTATCTTTAATCTAATCTAAATATGGTTGGTTGGAATCATGATTACATCTTAAACATTTTTGCATAAGTGCCTTAGTGATTTTTCAACTGATTTTTGAACTGATTTGTATTTTTGATACATTTTAAACGTTTTGGGAGCTTGTTCCATAAATCACTACTTGAATATAAGAAGCTTGTTTTGTAAAGATTATTTCTGGGTCTGGGAAATGTTAGTAGATGGTTATGCCTGTGCTAATTAATTTTGAATCTTTTGGTGATCTTGGGAGGGGCATTTCCATTGACAACTTAAAAAAAAAAAAGCCTGTTTTGGAATGTAAGAATATTTATTTGCTTATAATCATTGATGGTTAGGGAGCTTGATTTTAATAGTACAAGTTTTAGTGCTCTTTTATATAATTGATGAATGAGTTTTAAATTAGTTTCACTGCAGTTGTCCCAAAGAGATGAGGCATAGTCAACTATAGGCAAGATATGTCCACAAGAAAAGAGTTTGTGTGA
Organism: Stramonita haemastoma; assembly: GCA_030674155.1. Lineage (NCBI taxonomy): Eukaryota > Metazoa > Mollusca > Gastropoda > Neogastropoda > Muricidae > Stramonita > Stramonita haemastoma. The sequence continues at coordinate 11,096,473 of CM060327.1, read as the reverse complement.
ATGATTATCTAGAAAGTGTTTTATTTTTTATAACCGACGTACCTTGTTTGTAAGACGTTTTCCTAGTGCCATCACATGGTCAGTCCAAGTAAGATTTTTGTCAATAATTACTCCCAGAATTTTGTGTGAGTCAACTTCTTCAATAATTTTTTGATCTATCAACAGAGGTTGAAATTTACTTTTCATTTTTTGCCTCTTTTGTCTTGCTAGTACGTACATACTCTTTGTTTTTTGTGCATTTAAGGACATGTGGTTTAATTGAGTCCAAGTAATCAATCTGTTGATATTGTTTTGAAGTTTGAGTGTCAGTCTGTGGGGGGTCAGTATCACAACAATAAAGGGATGTGTCATCAGCTAACATTTCACAGCTACAATCTAGAAATAAGGGTAAGTCATTTACATATATTGAGAACAAAAGAGGACCCAATATTGATCCTTGTGGTACTCCAGGTTTAATAGATACTAGTTCTGATGTTTGATTATTTGCAGTTACCAGCTGCTGTCTGTCTTATGAAAAGCTTTTTAAAAGATTGATTATTTCTGGTGTTAGTTTATATAGGTGAAGTTTACGCACGAGCAAGGAGTGATTAATTACATCAAATGCTTTTTCAAAGTCAACAAAAATTAGACCTGTATACTTATTTTCATTTATGTTGTGTAAGAGACTGTCTGTAAGTTGACTTAGAGCTGTGTGACAAGAAAAGTTCTTACGAAAGCCTGACTGATCTTCATTTATTAGATTGTTGCAAACAAAGTAGGAATATAAAGATTTTTGGATATGTTTTTCGATGGGTTTAGATAATACAGATAGGATTGAAATTAGTCTGTAATTTGAAGGACAAAAAGAATCTCCAGATTTGTGGACTGGTATGACTTTTGCCTTTTTAAATATGAGAGGAAAGTTGTTTTTCTCTATGCACAAGTTATAAAGATATGTCAGTGTTTCAACTATAATAGGACCAGAAAGTTTCAATATTTTTCCATCCAGATTGTCAAGATCACATGTCCTGGAATTTTTTTGGGAGAGATAGGCTTTCCAACACATCTTTGATTGTCATTGGCAGTAATTCAAATGGGAGTTTAATTTCTTTTGATTCAATATATTGTTCTAAGTAATGGAGATCATTTTCATTTGACTTATCACATGATATGACTTTAGTAGCAATGTTTGAGAAATGGGCGTTCAATTCGTCAGCTGTTATGTCTTTAACTGTCTTTTTGACTTTTTGATATTGGTCTATTACATAAAATATTGATGGCTTTCCATACCTGGCGAGAGTCGGTAGTTGTGATTAACAGTTTTTGAAAGTAATCACGTTTTGATATGCGTTTTAGTGAAGTTACTTTGTTTCTTTGTGTTCTAAATTCCTCGTTTGAACCATGGGTTTTCAAATAATCTCTTAAGCGTATTTCAGACTCTATGTCTTTTGTTACCCAAGGAGGTTTAATTTTTTCTTTAACTCTTTTTTTGATGAAGGGGGCATGCCTATCATACAGTGAAGTAAATGTGGTAATCCAGAATTCTGCAGCTTCGTTGGGGTCTCTGATTTGATATATGCCCTGGAATGGCGAGTTTATCAAATCTGAAAGAAAGTCTTGTTCGTTGAAGTTATTAAATTTTCTGTAAAAGATGGTTTTATGTCCCACTTTGGGAATTTTTATATGACTTTTAAACCAAGTAAAACACACAGAATTATGATCACTGCATCCACAGGAGGGGGCACATACTTCTGTTATGTTTTGTTTTGTAGTAGTATAGATATGATCTATCAAAGTTCTAGAGTTATCTATTACCCGAGTTGGTTTGTCTATCAGTTGTTCCAGGCCAAGCATTGTAATGTTGTGACTCCATTTAGGCTTGGGTTTTAATAAGTCTATGTTAAAATCCCCAAGAATAATTGTTTCATAGTTTAAAAGTGTCACTTCATCCATAAGAGTTAAATTTTTCAAACCAGTCTGTGGTTTCCGAAGGATGTCTGTATATGAATCCTATTAATATTGGACTATTGTGTTTTAATTTTATTTCAACCCAAATCAATTCAATGTCATAAACATCAAAGTTGTATAGTCTTTTACAACTCAGTGAAGAAGCAAAATATGTTAATAACCCAGTGGACTTGGGCTTGTGTGGATCATGGCGGAAGGTCTGATATCCTGGAATATTCATGCATGTGTCAGTTACATGTGGTGGGAGTCGAGATTCAGCAAGGCAAAACAAATGAAAATGATTCCCATCGTTGTGCTGTATGGTCAAAATATCATCTTTTTTGTTTGTTGCATTGTTGATATTCAGGTAGCCTACACTGATCAAAACTCTGTGTGTGTGTGTGTGTGTGTGTGTGTGTGTGTGTGTGTGTGTGTGTGTGTGTGTGTTATATTTAACAAATGTTTTTTTTTTTAATTTTTAACTCTTTTAGCCCAAGAATAATGGAATAAACATTCATGTACTTTTTTGTAGTTTTAAATTCAGTCCCGTGTGCATGTTTATTTTTTTCTCAAGATTTGTCCAGACTTATGAAAAAAACAACAACAACCCTCTCTTTAACATATTTCCAGATCCATATTGGAAGGAAGTTCTTTCAGTTCGTGTCACCAAAAGAAGGGGTGGGTGTGGGGGCCCCGGGACTGTTTTCCTGTATTGTGTTGTAAATGCTCTTTCTATGTTCACATCCACAATTTGTCCTTTTATTCAGGACACTATCGATGTTTTATTATAATTATGTTGTTGTACCTTTGACCTTTTTGGGCTTCTTCAGGGTGGCGAAATGTGTGGGTTTCCGCTTGATTTATATTTCATTATAAAATTCATTGTGTAATAGATTGCTTATGTTACGAGTATTTTCACATGCCCATGATTATCTGCAAGTTGTGGTATTGTTAAATTTTATGTATGGAGGAGGAGGGGGGGGGGGGGGCATAAAATTAAAAATCAAGCTCTCTCGTGATATCGACAAAAATGGAAAATTGCATGCCTCCTGAATATAAGCCTACTTGTCAGTAGTTTTTCAAGTTTTGTCTTGTGTACAAAACAGCTTCTATATTCCATTCATCACAGCAAAAGGGTCTTTGACAGGATTGCTTGTTGTTTTTTTAAAAAGATTTTTTTCGTTCCTCGGCTAGAGCTCTGAGGGTTACCAATGGTGAAATTTTGCGTATTCCAATCATATTTACCCGTATTACGGTAGCCTAATCGTATTTCCACTTCGGGGACAATGGATTGTTTTACATTTGATGACGTTTGAAATCAGAACATTTGTTTACCGTTTAGAAGTTCCCAACGAATCTTCACTGTCAGTTTATGGCTAAGTTGCATTGTGTTTCTTCCTTCCTGTGTTGTTTCTCACAAATACACGGTCTCTCATGCTGACTACCCAACAGTGTGCTCTAAACTCAAACCCGTTACCCAGCTGGCTCTGTCCGTTTTCTTTGATTCTGCTTTATCAGCCAACTTCTGATCATTCAAGGCTTACTTATTTTCAACGCTTAATTAAAAAAAAAAAAAAAAAGCTCAACTAGTCTACCTTAAGTCTACTGTCAAGGAAACAAAAATAGATTACATCTACTTTGCACACTTGATGGAGAAGGAGTTAACTCTGTCTGCTCAACCTGTTTTACACAACTTACAAATTTATGGATATCATGATCCTCTTTTTATGTTCCATTGACTCTGTGTCTGAATGCACTCAACATCTTACACAAGATTCCATGTATATGTCTGAATGCACAACCACAGCATGCGTCTGAATGCATGCAACACTCCTGTGGAAGTTTCTGTGTCTGTACGCATTTCGGTGTGGTGGATCCGTGGTCTAGAGATAAGGCGCCTGCCTAGAAAGCAGACAGTCCTGAAGTGCGTGGTGGTTCAAATCCCGTTTGGGCCTAAAACTATTCCCCCATCCATTAGACCATGGGTGGTGGTCTGGGTGCTAAGTCTTTCGGATGAGACAATAAAATGAGGTCCTGTTTGTTACATATCATTTTTCAGTGCACGTAAAAGAACCCACGGCAACAAGAGGGTTGTCCCTGGCAAAATTCTGTAGAAAAAAGCCACTCTAATAGGGAAACAAATGCAGTTGCAAATAGGAAAAAGAATAGAAAATAATGGGTGGCGCTGCACTTGTGGCAACATGCTCTCCTGGGGGAGAGCAGCCTGAATTTCACGCAGAAAAATCTGCTGTGACATCAAGTGGTATAAAAATATAAATATTAAAAAATCATGTGGAAGGTTCTGTGTCTGAATGCACTGAACATCTTGTGTCTGAATGCACTGAACATCTTGTGTCTGAATGCACTGAACATCTTGTGTCTGAATGCACTGAACATCTTGTATCTGAAAGCACTCAACATCTTGTATCTGAAAGCACTGAACATCTTGTGTCTGAAAGCACTGAACATCTTGTGTCTGAAAGCACTGAACATCTTGTGTCTGAAAGCACTGAACATCTTGTGTCAGAAAGCACTGAACATCTTGTATCTGAAAGCACTGAACATCTTGTGTCTGAAAACACTCAACATCTTGTGTCTGAAAGCACTCAACATCTTGTATCTGAAAGCACTGAACATCTTGTGTCTGAAAGCACTGAACATCTTGTGTCTGAAAGCACTGAACATCTTGTGTCTGAAAGCACTGAACATCTTGTGTCTGAATGCACTCAGGATCTTGTGCAAGGTTTTGTGGCTGAATGCACTCAACATTTGTGTCTGAATGCACTGAACATCTTATGTCTGGATGCACTCAATATCTTGTGCAAGGTTTTGTGGCTGAATGCACTCAACATCTTGTGTCTGAATGCACTCAACATCTTGTGTCTGAATGCACTCAACATCTAGTGCCAAGCTTCTGTGTCTGAATGCATTAAACATCTTGTACAAGGTTCTGCGTCTAAATACACTCAGCATCATGTGTCTGAATGCACTCAAACATCTTGTGTCTGAATGCAATGAACATCTTGAACAGACAAAAATTTTCACCTTTTCCCTAAAGGTAACCCGTTATCACAGTATACAATAATAACAGGGTAACCAAACATCTGCTAACCGTTCCCTCTGTATCACCCACTAACCAATCCAATCCAATGATGTTGCTTAGAGCCCCGCCAACCGCACAGGCCATATCGGGGCTGTCACCTCGTCGCATTTTAAAACTCGTATTAAAACTGTGCGACGATATACAGTTTAAAACGGGGTATAAAACCACCTCGACTGTTCTTGCTTGTATCGACGCCCTGGTCAACCATAAAGGGTCAGCCTGTGTCGTGGGAAAACCCACATCAATCACACATGTATCACCCACTACTGGGTTACCGTAGCATGCAAATGTGCATGAGCACTGAGAGAGAAGCCGCTGCTGTAGTCTAGTGGTTAGGGCGTTGGACTCGTTATCTAAAGGTTGCGGGTTCGATCCCAGCTTTCGGCTATGGCGTTGTGCCCTTGGATAAGGCACTTTACGGCTATTTTCTCACCCCACCCAGGTGTAAAAGGGGTACCAACCTTGTGTTGGGGGTTAACCCTGCAATAGACTGGCGTCCTATCCAGGGGGGGAGTCTATGACTCTCAGTCGCTTAAAGTCACAGAAACGGGGATAAGCACTGGCCTGATGAGCCTTAGGCTCGGGACAGACTTTAACTTTTAGCTAACTGGGAGAGAGGGGTTCTCTCCATCAATGTGGAGATAGGGTTAAAAGCACTATCCATTTTATGTTACAGACAGAGGCCAGTGATGTCTGATGCTATGAGCAAAAACCCCCATAAAAGTTAAAAATGCACCACAAGTACTACTGCTGGCCAGCTAATGGCCTCAGCCAGTTGGTGATGTTCCCCTAAGTTGGAATACAGCTACCTTCATGGTAGGCAAAAAATGGTCACATACACAAAATCTCACTATTGGTGAATCTCGGTGCACTAGCCAAGGAACTAAGAGGAAAAATATATTGGTGATGTACGTAACCTGTCAAGTGGCTAACGTGATGTATTATTATCACTTATGGAATTTTCTGCTTGCCGTCATATCTCCTTGGCTTCATCACAAGCACAACACACACACACACACACACACACACACACACACACACACACAAGTACTGTGACCGGGCTTTTCATTACTCACACATACCCTTCAGCAAAGATACAGAAGACCAATACATATATTTTGGTGAAGAAAACTTTACTGTAACTTTTGCATAGAAAAATGACAAAACGGAAAACCTACCTGGTTATTTGCCTATTAGTGTGCAGAAAACGGGGGCACAGAACTTTAGCAGTCTATGTTCAACGTACAGAAAAAATGTCAGCCAACAAGATGCTAAAGATTAATACAATTTTTGAATGGAACTTCTGAAAGACGTCTGTTATTGCTACATTTAATTTAACTTTTGAAAGACATCCGGTGAGCTTTCTTGTCTCCTTGTTAATGGGTCTTTTTACACAATTTATGTCTATATATATATGGGTTGTGTTTTTTTTTTTTTAAAGCAGCTCATTATCAAGGCAACAAATGTTTTTTGATCCAAACCCTTTTTTGTTTTTTTTACATAATGTATCTGTTCACACAGGATGAACTATAAAATAACCAAAATTCTGACACTGCAGTTACCGTAGTTTACATATTTTCTTCTTTGATCATTCACAAATAAAACAGTCACAAATACAACGTAGTTATAAACCTTTGATTTTCTTATTTCCATTCCCTCCCTGGTTTCACCCTACTGCTGTTCAAATGACAAAACAAAAACATGAACTACAAGCTGCAAAAACACTGTCAAAAAAAAAAAAAAAAAAAAAAAAAAATCAGTGGAGAGAAGAAAGGGAGGCACAGTCCTTATCCCCTGGTCTACAACTGGAATGTGAGAACAAGGAGTGACGTCCAAAAACCTGACAGCTAACAAACGGGAGATAGGACACACTAGAACCTGACAGCTAACACACAGGAGATAGGACACACCAGAACCTGACAGCTAACACACAGGAGATAGGACACACTAGAACCTGACAGCTAACAAACAGGATACAGCAAGAGACACAGCACTCACTACACCGATAGAAGACACTGTGAAGACAGACACAAAAAAACAACAACCCCACTGTGAAGACAGGGTGTGGTGTCCCAAACCCCACAGCTATCCGCAAGAGATGGGACACAGCACTCACTACACTAATAGAAAACAATGGGAGAACAAGGTGGGATGCCAAAAATCTGATTCCTGTCTCTTCTTTTTCAAATAATATCCAGAAGAAAGGAAGGAAAAAAAAAAAAAAGATTGAGGGGCGGTGGGGGGGGGGGGGGGGGGGATGATTAATTTGTAGATCTATCCAACTTCTATAACTTGATAACGCAAACCTGTTTTCTTGAAACTCCGTCTGGTTTGTATATGCACATGTATTTGTATCAGTGATCTTCTAAGTGTTATTTCTTGTAATCTCACAAATAACAGTGATATGAATTGTGAATAAAGCTGATAAACAACACAGAAAAGTTATAAAAAAAAAACAACAAAAAAAAAGTGTACTACAAAGACAAACATCACTACAGAGTACAGTGTGTATAAAAATCTGGAATATAGTGGGGAGAAGAAGAAAAAGGCAAGAGCAATAAGGAAAATGTCCACACGTGCTCATACAGCCACAGATCTGAAGGCTTCATGTAAAACGGGTCTTTCTCAGATTATGTCCAAAAAACTTTGTGTTTCATCATCTTTGATTTTCCATGAGATTCCAACTCATAGGTTAAATAATAATAATAATAATTAAAAAAAAAAAAAAAACAGAGAAAAAAAAAAGAAACTAAGGAGGTCTTTGCAAACATTTGTGACTGGTCCAATAGTTAAAAAAAAAAAAAAAAAAAGTACTGAAAAGCAAAATTTTTGTTAGATCTTATTTAAAAAAAAAAAGGTTTAAAAAAGGTCCCACTGCTGTAAGTGTGGAAAAACAAAAGGAAGGGAGGAAGGAAGGTGAGAGTTGACAGTCATCACTCTGTGGGCATCAGGGATGGTCTTCCTGACTCCACGCTGCACGTGTGGGGTCCCCTCAGCTCACACTTTGATGTACGTCGCCCCGGGATGCAGGTGGATTTCTGTAGCGCACACACACACACACATATATATATATACACATCATGCTCTGTTTAACAATCTCACAGATAGCTGTAAATATACACATCTACACACACCGTCGGGTCACACACCCACACACACATATATAAATATATATACCTGCCTACCCCTCAAAATGGTCTTCAGTAGTTTTCCATCCTAAAAAGTCAATTTTCAGTAGTTTTGGGGAATTCAATCAGTAGTTTTGAACTCGCGTTTTTTGTTGTTGTGGTTTTCTGAAATTAACCCTCTTAAAGAAATTAATATCCCTCCCTCTTTTGTTCTAAAGCGCACACGCGCACCACACACACACACACACACACACTCGTGCACACAATTAGTCATCACAATTTCACATTCACAACAACACACACACTCTAACAAAAAATGTATCCATTATGGAATAAATTGTCTGTTTCACCTTTGTTGCCAAATATATGATTGTTTTTTTTAATATACTAAATATACAAAAGCAGATTAAAAAATTCATCTGATTTTGGAGTGGACTCGCCATGACACTTTGCATGGCAAGAAAACAAGTCCTGTGTATGAGTGTGCTTTGCTGCTGTCCAATACAGCAGCAGAGCAGAGGCTGTGTTTGACGTGATATAACTTCAGAACCAGTCACTCTGCCGTTTTAACAATCAACTGACTTTTTGAAGATGCGAAAGGTTGTCTGTTCCATGGTTGGCCAAGAAATCAGCGCTTTTCTAATGTAAGTGCCGTGGTTTGTTATTTTCTGACCATGTTCCAATTTTCTACACCACTTGCGAATGAAAGCTTAAATTTCACTAGCGAGTAGCCCAATACGAGAGACGTAGCGCAGGTTTCACAAGTTTCTTGGCAAAACAAACAGCCAATGTTGCTGTTTGTGCATCTTATGATCTATATCCGCAACTGTACCTCTTCTAGCCCCCCCATCCTGGCCTGTTAGCATCATTTTGCATTTAGGCCTACTCCAAGTCTTTCTTTGCTTGTGAGTGTGTCAGACTGGTCAGTTTTTTCCGTGAAAGTCTACACTACTTTCTGCCATGTTGTTCTGAAAGTGGTGCTGTGCGCATGCGTTGTAAGGGGAGACAAGTATATGAACGCAAGCAGACGACATAATGCGAGATGAACGGCATCGCTAAACGATAGAAAACATTTTCGATTTCCATACTTGGACTCTGCTTGTCCTATCTTGCACTTCATTTAACTGCCCGGTTCTCGTTCCAGTAGCATGCCTGCTTCTCTTCTTGATCTTGTGTTTGGTGGATCTGGTCTTTTCAACTGTTTTCTCTCAGTGCTCAGTGTCGACTGTCCCTGTTTCTGTTGTCAGCCACTCTTTGTATGTTTTCTTGTATTCTGTCCCAGGACTGTTTGGCATGTTAAAGAGCATGTCACTGGAAAAAAAAAGCACAAAAAAAAAGCATGTCACTGAAGAAAAAAAAAAGCACAAAAAAAAGAGCCAGTCACTGCCCACTCACCTTCCAGGGTGACAGCCTTCACCCAGTGGTACTCGACCTCCTTGCCCCCGCAGTGCTCAAAGATGTGCACATCAGCGATGTGCTGCACCACCTCAATGTCGATCTTCTGGGCAAACACCCGCATCGTGTGGTTGTGCATGTGTGCCTCCACCTGTGCAAACAACATCTCCATGACGTAGGCATGGTCACTCCAACACACCACACCATAATATACGCATGGTCACTCCACAACATGACACAGGCATGGTCACTCCACAACATGACACAGGCATGGTCACTCAACAACATGACACAGGCATGGTCACTCCACAACATGACACAGGCATGTCACTCCACAACATGACACAGGCATGGTCACTCCACAAACATGACACAGGCATGGTCACTCACATGATCTGCCCACAGCCATTTTCTCTTGATTTAAGATAGCACTGGCTTACAGTCACACTTGTGGAGAGGATAAAACAAGCATGGCAAAGGGTGATTATCATAACAACTACAAAAATTCAAATGCTGACATTTCATTCTTTTAACCACAGCCACCATGGCAAACATTGCGCTCGCAATTGATGACCCGGATTCGATTGTAATAAATCCAAGTCATTGCCAGTGATTCATAGCAAAGATCTCCAAGCAAAAATGCACATATATACTACATGAATTATAGAGCAATCCAATCCCATCTTCTTGTTTATAGCCCTGTTGAAAAGCAACCAACCTGTTAAGAGTCCAAAATTTGGAATATTACAGTAGGTGCTTAAAATGGGAGGTGTGATACCTCAGCTCCCCCTCCTAGGAGCTGGGGATCTTTGAAGCTTTGTGTGATGTGTGGGTGGGTGGGGGTGTGGTGTGGTGTTGTGTTTTGGTAAGATAACACCGGCTGACCATTCTCCGTTAAAACACAGACACCTGTTTTGTAGAGAGGATAAAATACTTGAAGAGGTGAAGAGGCAAAAAGTTCAAACCGAGCCATTGAAATCTTTCCTTATGTAGATCAGCAGTATTTGTTTTCTCTCCTGTCACGAGTTGCAGCACTGCACTTCCCCCTGCTGATGCAGTGATTTGAGCAGTTTTCTTGTAGCAGTAGTAGAAATGAAATTGGCTCAAAGACTGTGATTCACGGCTGACTGAATGTTCGATCTGTGATAATTATTTTCTTTACATATTTATTCATTTCTTTACTCATCCTAATCATCTTGAATACAGTGTTTGATTACATATCAAATCAAAATGATTCAAAGCAGTTCTGCTAATACTCAGACACTGTGTTTAGTATTTTTCTACAATAAATGTTTTCACATTGTACTCATTTTTGCTTTGTGGCTTGTAACCTACATGAATTGCTCTGTTTTTTGAGATAATGAAGAATGTTTTCAAAAAGAATCTGGCTAGCAGACAGACAAGAAAGGAATGAGAACAAAAAGGTGGTAAACTACAGCACCAGCAGAGTTTTAAAAAAAACCCGGTAAAGGTGTCCCATAACCTAAGCGGTCGTAGGGGAGCGAGGTGTCAGAGACCTCAGCTTCTCTAGGGGCCAGCGTATTGAGGGCGGCGCCCATCTCCTACCAGCAGAGTTACTGACTGTAAAATCTTGACTAAGAGACACACAGACAGACAGATGGAGTGAGAGAGAGAGAGAGAAAGGGAGGACAAAGGGGTAGAGCAGCACTACAAGCCAGCTGTGGGACTTACCCGCGTATCCCTGCCAGCGCTTGTAGCCCTCCTCAAAGGTCTCGTCCAGACGGTCCAGGTAGCAGGTCTTGGAGGTGGTGTTCTTGAAGGCAATCAGGCGCTGTACACAAACAAACCCCCACTTATTTATTTTTATTGATTAAAAAATTTTTTTATTCTTTTATATCAAGGATAATGGGATAAGCACTCTGGTGCTTTTTTCACAATCCAGTCCTCGTGTGTATGCAGTTTTGTAAATGTCATCTGTTCCCACCGGCACACGATGGCCTACTCTTACAAAAAGCGGAACAGGATTTAACGTGTGCACAAATGTTCTGCGTGCGTTCATACACAGGGCCTCGGGTTTATAGTCTCATCCGATGGACTTTGGGGAGAGTGGAGTCAGCACTGATGTTAACTCCAGGAGAAAAATCTCCTCGACCCGGGAATCGAACCCGGGTCGTCAAATTGCGAGCGCAATGCTCTGACCACTAGGCTATCCCGCCCCCCATGCCACCAGCATCTGAGTTCTTTGCTTGCCACACATCATGTCCCAATACAAACCCTCCTGCAAGATTCTTATCACTCTTCTTCCTAGGTCACAACACCACACTGGGTAACATGCGCCTACGTTACAACACAGACATCAACAGACTGACAAGGATGTGTCCTGCAGTCTGTGTTACCCACATCGACAAAAGCTACACTGGCTGCAATGGCCACTGACAAAAGATCTGTTTGAGGAGGCAGGGGCTACCACCCTTTGAGGGTGAAGAAGTTTTCATTTTCCTATCTCCAAAAATCTTTTACACACCTGCAATTTCCTTGCTTAAGTTGTGCTTTTTTTTTTTTTCTTTTTTTTTTTCAAACCCAGGACTATAATTGAGATATTCAACCAGTTTTGGGGCATTAATCTTAACTGAATTCACAGAAGAATTCATATTTGTTTGATTTAATCTGAGGTACAACAGTGATTACCCATTGTCCTTTTTTTAGTTCAACCTGTGTAAAGGAAAAAAATTCACAAGTTGCACTTGTCTTCATCTTAAAACCTTTTTTTGGCCATACAAGCCCTTCGGGCAAGTCATTTAGCCTCGCCTGCTCTGGAGAGTTTTCTCCCCTGGTTTGAAGGGCCAGAAAAAAAAAGCTAACAATAAATGCTACATGACTTAAAACACAAGATGTTAAGACAATGAAAACGTGAATTTTCTAAGCTTTTTTTTTGGTTGCAATTTTTGTTTGTGGGGACAGTAGTGCATGGCAAACCTTTACAACTTTCAGAATTAATTTTCAGACAACAGGAGGTTTCAACTTGTGAAGGAATTTTGAAGTGAGACAAGTCTGAAGTAAATCACGACCACATTATGAGCAATGGCTTGTTATGAACAATGACCCTCTGCTCGGCAACTTCGATTTTTTTTTCTTCTTCCATACCTATTATTACATGAGGAAAATCATTCTGGTTTTCAGTGCAGTGGCGAACTTTTTTCTTCATATACAGTTAAAAATTCAAAAGAAAAATTTTCATCTCTATTTTTTGTAGTGAGAGCAGCACATGACTTGTGGAGGGTTAACAAGTGCAAAGGATGTTGTGTGGGCCGTAGTGTGTGGAGCCTCAGTTCACAGCCTAATCCAAAGGACTTTCAGGCGTCTTGGTGGTGGCTCAAAGTCAAACTCATGCGGTCAGATTGCAAGCTCAACATCTTAAATACAGCTATCCCCGTTCCATGTAACTTTATTCGATTGTTTAGCTTTCTTGATACACTTATTGATGTAAGCTGATCTTTGAGCTCTTGGAAACTGACAAGGAAAGCACATGTTCGAGTTTTCCCAAAGGTTTATGAACAGGTTTGTGAAGCTAGGTTTTACAGTCATTGACAATGACGATCCTCTAAATGACCACAACCTGTTAACACTGAACTGTTTCAGAAATACAACACCCTCACCAGTTCTGCCTACTATCTGTTTATTCTCTTTCGTCCCTCAGCTAGATCTCCGAGTTTTACCCATGGGGAGATTTTGCGCAAGCAACCACTTGTATCCACAATGAGGGTAGTCCCATTTCAACATTGGGGAGACTCCAAACCCAAAATGACATGGAAGCCAATTCAAAAGCCTCGTTTTCTGCCAAACGTGGGTAAACCCTGCTGCCTGTTCCGTCTGTGAGTGACAGTGACAGGGCATTTGGACACCATTCAAATTCAAAATACTTTATTATCTCTAAAACAGAGAAATTCCATCCTTCTGTAAGTACTGTCTCCTCTCCACGGCTGCTGACACTGATACCACAGATTAATCACTGCCATGTATCCATGAAACAGCCCAAGCTGCTACTTACGCGGTCGTACTCGTGCAGGATCTCCATTCCGTTGGCGTCTTTGTGCTCCGGCTTGACGTAGATCAGTTTGTGCTCATGGTTCACCCTGACGTGCTCTGGCAGTCTCTCGGTGCCACACCATGCCCGCCATTCCCTCTGGGGCAAAACAACACAATACACAGGGTCATTCATACAGTATCGAGACTAAAAAAAAAAAAAAAAAAAAAAACAGCGTCTAGAATCTCTCTCACTCACTCACACACACATACACACACACACACACACACACACACATACACACATACATTTATATACTCACACACATAATATATATATATACACACACAGACACACAGATGCAAAGAGATAATGACAATGACTCACTTCAAGCCACAGATGATACTGGTGATAATGATGGGGTAATTTTTCACTAGCTTTCTTGTGCTTCAAGCAGTAGACATCGATACAGGCGTTTATGATGATGAACCAATATCACTGTGCTTCATGTTGTAGACAATAAAGGCAAAGACGGTGATGAAGATGATGATGATGATGATAACAGTGCCAATGATATAAACCATCACATGATTTATGTTGTAAGCAATACAGGCATGATGATGATGGTGATGATGATGACGATGATGATGATGGTGGTGTAAAAGACATCAATCATCACATGCTTCATGTTGTAGACAATACAAGCCACGATGATGACGACGACAACGACGATGATGGTAATTCAACTGTTTTCCTTGTGCTTTGTGCAGTCAACTTTTCACGTACAGTGATATCAACAACGACGACGAGGATGATGACAGCAGTGACGACAAACGGTAATTCCCCCGTTACCCTGTACTCCGCGCAAGTAGAGACATTCCACATACAGCAGCAGTGCAGGCAACAACAACAACAACGATGATGGACAATGATGTGATGGTGATGACAAATGAACTGATGCTGGATCGACCCCCCCCCCCCCCCCCCCCTTCTTGTGCTTCATGCGGTAGACAATGCAGGCAGTGCACCATAACACAATACACAGGGTCATTCATACAGTGTCCAGTCTCTCTCTCTCTCTCTCTATCTCTCTCTCTCTCACTCACGCACACGCACGCACACCACACGCATGCGCGCACACACACAAACACACACACACACATCACATGCACACACACACACACATACATTTATAAACTCGCACACACATATATGTACACACACAGATGCACAGAGATAATGACAATGACTCGCTTCATGCCACAGATGATACTGGTGATAATGATGGGGTGATTTTTCACTAGCTTTCTTGTGCTTCAAGCAGTAGACATCGATACAGGCGATTATGATGATGAACCAATATTACAATATGAAGATGATGATGATGATGATGATGATGATGGTGCCAATGATATAAACCATCACATGATTTAGGTTGTAAACAATACGGGCATGATGTAGTGATGATGGTGATGATGATGATGATGATAGTGTAAAAGACATCAACCATCGTATGCTTAGACAATACAAGCCATGATGATGATGATGATGGTAATTCAACTGTTTTCCTTGTGCTTTGTGCAGTCAACCTTCCACGTACAGCAGCAGTGATACCATCAGCGATGATGATGACAACGGTGTCTACAAATGGTAATTCACCGATTACCCTGCACTTTACGCACTAGACATTCCACATATAGCAGCAGTGCAGGCAACAACAACAACGATGATGACAATGATGTGATGGTAATGACAAATGAACTGATGCTAAATCGACCCCCCCCCCCCCCCCCACCTTCTTGTGCTTCATGCGGTAGACAATGCAGGCGGTGCACCACAACACAACACACAGGGTCATACATACAGTATCCAGACTCTCTCCCCTCTCTCTCTCCCCTCTCTCTACACACACACACACACACACACACACACACACACACACAGCCGCACACACACATCACACACACACATACAAAACCTCACACACACACACAACCATCACACACACACACACACACACACACACACACATTTATAAACTCACACACACATATATACAACACAGACACAGATGCACAGAGATCATGACAATGACTCGCTTCAAGCCACAAATGATACTGGTGATAATGACGGTGATTTTTCACTAGCTTTTCTTGTACTTCAAGCAGTACACATCAATACAGGTGATTACGATGATGAACCAATCTTACAATATGAAGATGGTGATGATGATGATGATGATGATGATGATGGTGCCAATGATATAAACCATCACATGCTTTATGTTGTAGACAATACAGGCATGATGATGGTGATGATGTGATGATGATGATGATGATAGTGTAAAAGACATCAACCATCGTATGCTTAGACAATACAAGCCATGATGATGATGATGATGGTAATTCAACTGTTTTCCTTGTGCTTTGTGCAGTCAACCTTCCACGTACAGCAGCAGTGATACCATCAGCGATGATGATGACAATGGTGTCTACAAATGGTAATTCACCGATTACCCTGCACTTTACGCACTAGACATTCCACATATAGCAGCAGTGCAGGCAACAACAACAACAACGATGATGACAATGATGTGATGGTAATGACAAATGAACTGATGCTAAATCGACCCCCCCCCCCCCCCCCCCCACCTTCTTGTGCTTCATGCGGTAGACAATGCAGGCGGTGCACCACAACACAACACACAGGGTCATACATACAGTATCCAGACTCTCTCTCTCTCTCTCTCCTCTCACACTCCACACACACACACACACACACACACACACACACACACACACACACACACACACACACACACACACACACACACACACACACATACATTTATAAACTCTCACACACACACACACACACACACATTTATAAACTCACACACACATATATACACACACAGACACAGATGCACAGAGATCATGACAATGACTCGCTTCAAGCCACAAATAATACTGGTGATAATGACGGTGATTTTTCACTAGCTTTTCTTGTACTTCAAGCAGTACACATCAATACAGGTGATTACGATGATGAACCAATCTTACAATATGAAGATGGTGATGATGATGATGATGATGATGATGGTGCCAATGATATAAACCATCACATGCTTTATGTTGTAGACAATACAGGCATGATGATGGTGATGATGGTGATGATGATGATGATAGTGTAAAAGACATCAACCATCGTATGCTTAGACAATACAAGCCATGATGATGATGATGATGGTAATTCAACTGTTTTCCTTGTGCTTTGTGCAGTCAACCTTCCACGTACAGCAGCAGTGATACCATCAAGGACGACAATGATGACACAACTGTGACTACAAATGGTAATTCACCCGTTACCCTTGCACTTTTCGCACTCGACATTCCACATATAGCAGCAGTGCAGGCAACAACAACACAATGATGATGATGATGATGACAATGATGTGATGGTGATGACAAATGAAATGATGCTGAATCAACTCCCCCCCCCCCCCCCCCCCCCCAACCTTCTTGTGTTTCATGCGGTAGACAATGCAGGCAACAACAACAACAACGATGATGATGATGACAATGATGTGATGGTGATGACAAATGAAATGATGCTGAATCGACCCCCCCAACCTTCTTGTGCTTCATGCGGTAGACAATGCAGGCAACAACAATGATGATGATGATGATGACGACAATGTGATGGTGATGACAAATGAATTGATGCTGATATCACCCCCCCCCCCCCCCCCCCCCCCTTCTTGTGCTTCATGCGGTAGACGATGCAGGCAACAACAACAACAACGATGATGATGATGATGACAACAATGTGATGGTGATGACCAATGAAAGACGCAGAATCGACCCCCCACCTTCTTGTGCTTCATGCGATAGACAATGCAGGCAACAACAATGATGATGATGATGACGATGACAATGATGTGATGGTGATGACAAATGAAATGATGTAGAATCGACCCCCCCCCCCCCAACCTTCTTGTGCTTCATGCGGTAGACAATGCAGGCAACAACAATAATGATGATGACGACAATGTGATGGTGATGACAAATAAAATGATGCAGAATCGAACCCCCCCCCCACCTTCTTGTGCTTCATGCGGTAGACGATGCAGGCTGTACCAAGAGCCAGCATCAGCACCAGCAGGAAGGAGAGGCTGGCACAGCACACCACACGGCATCGCTTCCTCTGGCGCCGCTGCTCGGCAGAAATACCAGCACTTCTGTCCACGGTGACGATACGGCGCTAGGGGCGGCATCAGCACTGCCCTCCTTCTCGGGCAGAGGGTCCTGCAACAACAGTCACAGACAGCCACAGTCAGTCACAGACAGCAACAGTCGCAAGACAGCAATAGTCACAGACAGCAACAGTCGCAGACAGACAGCAACAGTCGCAACAGACAGAAACAGTTGCAGACAGCAACAGTCACAGACAGCACATCGCAACAGACAGCAACAGTCAGCAGACAGCAACAGTTGCAACAGACAGCAACAGCCCAGACAGACAGCAACAGTCGCAACAGACAGCAACAGTCCAGACAGACAGCAACAGTTCGCAGACAGACAGCAACAGTCACAGACAGCAACAGTCGCAGACAGACAGCAACAGTCACAGACAGCAACAGTCGCAGACAGTACAGCAACAGTCACAGACAGAACGCAGCAACACGTCACAAACAGTACAGCAGCAACAGTGCAGACAGCACAGCAACAGCACAGTCACAGACAGCAACAGTCAGACAGCAAACAGTCCGACAGACAGCACAGTCCAACAGACAGCAACAGTCAAAACAAAAACCAGTCACACAGACAGCAACAGTCACAGACAGCAACATGAAACGACACGCACAAGTCACAGACAGCAACTGAATCACAGACAGCAACAGTCCACACAGACAGCCACAAACAGTCAGCAGACCAGACAGCAACAGTCGAACAGCCAACAGTCCGCGACAGCAACAGTCGCAGAACAGCAACAGTCCAGCAGAACAGTACAGCAACAGTCCACAGCAACAGCACAAGCAAACAGTCACAAACAGTGAACAGTCAACACAGTCAACAGACAGTACAGCAGAACACAGGTCACAGACAGACACAGCAACAGTCACAGCACAGGAGACAGCCAGAACAAGGTCCAGACAGACAGACACAGCAGCAACAGTCAATAGACAGACAGCAACAGTCGCAGACAGCAGAACAGTCGCAGACAGCAACTCCGACGCTCTACAGAGATGCTGAAGCCTCCTCTAGCTCTAGGAGCTTTTTGTTTTTCTTGCAGTCGTTTTTCTTTTCTTTTTGAGGGCTGGATGTAAAAAAAAAAAAAAGTCTTGTAACTTAATCTTTTACCCTCTCGTAAAATAAAATTTGCGTTTGCGTTTTAGCTTGGTTTCGGCGCTCTGACCTGAAAGGGTTCTGTGTGTGTGTGTGTGTGTGTGTGTGTGTGTGTGTGTGTGTGTGTGTGTGTGTGTGAGCTTACAAAAAACAAAACAACCCCCCCCCCAACAAAAACAAAACAAAATGAAACAAACATATGTATACATATAAGAGTGTGAGTGTGTGTGTGTGTGTGTGTGTGTGTGTGTGTGTGTGTGTGTGTGTGTGTGTGTGTGTGCTGTGAGTGGTTGTCTGTGTCTGTGGGCTAGTGTGTGCAAGTGAGTACACATGCATATGTGTGTGTGTGCGCATACATATATATGTTCCTAAACATCTAAGTTCAAAGTAATATGTTGTTCACAAACACACACACACACACACACACACACACCACACCACAATCCCAAGGACCAACTTTGTAACCATACTTGTGTCACTAGATTTTGCTACTCTGTAACTGGCTGGCTTCCTGGTAGCTCAGACATTTTTATCTGCAATTCTTCCTTTTTTAATCAGATGGTTTCTCATTACTTAAGTCTTCAGCAAACTTCATCATTTTCTAATTTCTTTCATCTTTGTGGGTCTGTCAGGCCCATAGTCAGCTATTTCACACAAACTATTAGACAGTAAAAGGAATTTCTGTCAAAGATACAACTCGCATCACTTGCTTGCCAGCCTGGGTCCAGTTCACCTTTCTGTGTTGTAAACTTGAAAATAACAAATCTTGAAAATGCAATAAGCGTTGACAGTTTAATTGGGTTTAAAAACAGGGTCTGTAAGAGCTACAACATAAGAATAAGGGTCATCACTATCAGTTTCTTCTTTACCAAGTGTGGAGAGCTGGCTGGGCCTGTGAGACTGAGACCCAGAGAACAGGAACAGGGGAATCTAAACACGATACTGGTTGTTTCCATTTATTGACAAACGTGAATGAAACCAGGCAGACTGATTACCAAGTCCAGCTTGTGAGATGTATAATATTCATTGTCATTCTGAAGGAAACTAAAAAGGTCTTTAGAAAAAAACAAAAACAACATAAACTAGGCCCATAAAGTATACTTCTATCATTTACATGTGCTGATTTTTAAAAGTTACATTTAGCTGGTTTCTTATGATACCATCAGAGAAACATTTTGAAGAGCTGACCATTAGACAGAATTTTGCATTGTTTTACATTGCATTGCAATGTGCATTATGCAGAGTAGAGTAGAGTAGGGGAGAGTAGAGTAGAGTAGGGGAGAGTAGGGAAGAAGAGATGAGGGGAGGAGGAGGAGAGGGAGAGGAGAGGATAGTTGTGTTGTGTCATGTAGTGTTGTGCAGTGTAGTGTAGGCTTCAGTAGTGTAGTGTGTCCAAATTTCAGTCCAAGCAAATTTTTCTGTGTTGAGTTTGGGCTGCTCTGCTAGGAAAGCATGCTGCCACAGGAGCATCATCTACTTATTTTTACATCTGTCATATCTGCATATGATCATATATGACAAAATATTTGCTAGGCACAACTCTCTTACCTTTGGTTCTTTTACATGCGCTAAGAAAATATATTGCTTATGGGCCTCAAATTTTATTTAGCACCATCTCCAAGACTAGCACCATACAGAGGGAGAACTTCTGTGTTGAAATAAGAATCAAGCCTGCAACGTATTACTTTTTCTAGATAAAGGCATTATCGCTAGACTACTGATTGCAAACAGACATCTATCTGTATCAGTGAGATTCCCTTTTAGTTTTGTCCTCCACACAAATATATATATATATATCATATGCAACAAGTCATGAGAACTATCTCACACACACACACACACACACACACACACACACACACACACACACACACACACACACACACACACACACACACAGCAACAAAAACAACAGAACAGACCTTGCGGCAATCTTCAGGATGGATTGAATTCATAACGTTTGGAATGAAAGGCTAAATCAAAGACAATACAATCAATCTGAAACAAGTGATAAATAATTCTGCTGATGACTTGAGCACTAGTGATATATATATATATATACACACAGTGCATTCTTGTACACAATTACACCTCCCCCTTTTCACGACTTCCCACCACCCTTCCTCATGAATACCTGTACCAAACCCCTCCCCCCCCACTTTTTTAATGTGTGTAACAGACCCTGGATTGCACACTGCTTAACTGGGGGGGGGGGGGGGGGGAGCAGAGCTGGCCGTGGTAGTGGTAATGGTATGGCAGCCTTGCCAAACCACTGACCTGTTTCCGCGCTAAACCACTGTGGCAAATTATACAGGCTTCAGACCAGGAACTGCGCTGGTGTCAGGCAACAGGGCCCACCGCACCAGCAATGACACTGTTTACAGCTGAAGCGAACCCAATCTCAAAGATCCCGTGTCGTGTCGTGTCGGCTAACAA
>CM060327.1:11065152-11070152 GCA_030674155.1 Stramonita haemastoma | reverse complement strand
GGACTGCCAGTGCAACTGGAGTGTGTGTTGAACTCTGCACTACAAGAACAGAAAATATCGTCTGACGGCCATTTCCCCCTGTCACCCCAGGTCAAAGTTCACACACAAAAGTGTTGTTTTTTTTTCCCAAGTGCGCAGAAATAAAAGATGGGCAGTCACACACAGAGCTAACTGCTATGGAAAAAGTGAACGAACAGGTTCCGTCTCCCTCTGGTGAGCATGCAGTTTATTTTTATCTGATGATGTAGTTTCACCTTCCCCACCCGGTATAGTTCACTGCTACTAGCCATGCAGAGAGTAGTCATTCCAACTGACACCTTTGCGTCTAGTTACTCCCCCCCTCTCCCTCCACCCACTTTAACAAACAACAGTCATGACAGCAAACTGACACGACAAAACAACATAGACAGACAGACAGACAGTAGGTGGGCAAACTTTTGTGAGGTGAAACTGAACGGAGTGAAAGTCTGTAACAAAAATTAATGACCTGAGGGAAGTGAAAGATTATGTGTGTAATGTTGTTTATAATGTTATTGCCAGTGAGGTGAAAGAAAATGTATGTGATGAATTGGACGGGGTGGATAATAGTGGTGTGTGTGGTGGTGGTGGTGGTGGTGGTGGTGGTGGTGGTGGTGGTGGTGGTGTGGTGGTGGTGATGACGATGATGATGATGATGATGATGATGATGTGATGGTGGTGTGGTGGTGGTGGTGGTGGTGGTGGTGGTGGTGGTGTGTGGTGGTGTGGTGGTGATGATGATGATGATGATAATGATGATGATGATGATGGTGATGATGATGATGATGATATTGATGATGATGATGGTGGTACTAAAAAAAAAGATAAATGTGCAGACAATGAGACAAAAGGCAGAGTGTGTGAATTATTATGCAAATGATATCATTAGTAGGGTTCAACAAACAGAGGGTATATGCAGTGGCTTATAT
The DNA here is from genome assembly GCA_030674155.1 of Stramonita haemastoma. Classification (NCBI taxonomy): domain Eukaryota; kingdom Metazoa; phylum Mollusca; class Gastropoda; order Neogastropoda; family Muricidae; genus Stramonita; species Stramonita haemastoma. The sequence continues at coordinate 11,069,205 of CM060327.1, read as the reverse complement.
AAATACCTACAGAAATTTGTGGGGGAAAAAAATGAAAAAAAGTGGATGACACACAATAGATGCTAAAAGAAATAAAACAGTTCAACGCTGAGAGAGCCACAACTGTTCATGAAGGAAATCCTAACACTGTAACAGAGATGTACCCCAATTGAAGTGTGATAATGACAGACTCCCACACAGTTTACAATATAATCTGTGTTTGTTGCAGTTCTTAAAACTATGAATTGTATGATGTGGAATCCAATCCATGCAATAATTATTTGTACTGTAGATCTTTATAAAATCTTTTTTCTTACTCTTGAAAATATGTGTTTTGTGCCCAGTCCCCTTCCCAAGACTCTTTTGAATGATGTGACAGTTAACCACAATTCTATTCTCTCTCTCTCTCTCTCTCTCTCTCTCTCTCCTCTCTCTCTCTCTCCGACTATAATGATGAAAATACCAGTTACGATTACTAATGAACCTCTGGACAAGGGCTGGAAGGGGAAAAAAAAAGTCAATCAATACTTATCTGTAACCAGGCTGAATAAATAAAGACTATCAATCAATCAAATAACTTCTCTGACAACTACTACACCAATTAATTTAAAAACCACAAAATGAACAATCAACATGATGCTATATTGTTATGAACAATCAATGTGAACAGCCCACTTACGAACAACCAACCTGTTTTCCACTCTCTGGCCCACAAAAGGCTAAACCGACTGCAGAAGCATACACAGCAGAGAATCGAACTCCAACCGCACCACGTCCCCCAAGAAAGATACACAGCCAGCCAGCCCCCCACGTTACAGTGAGAAGAGGAGGAAAAGAGAAGGTAGAGTAGACCTGTGGGCATGCACTGAGGAGGAGGAGGAGGAAGAGGAGGAGGAGGAGGAGGAGGAGGGGAGGAGGAGGAAGAGGAGCAGCTGCAGTGGTGTAGTAGGCATGCAGGGTTACATTACACTACTACATACATCAGACGGTGGTGGAGGTGAGAGGTAGGGAGGGTGGCGGACACCTACATTGGCTACGTCGTTGTAGCGATTGGTCAGTGCCCACAGCAAAGCCTCCTTCGTGCTGCCCCCGCTGCATTCTTGGCCAGGGCCCTGTCAGGCAAAACTCCATGACTGCTCTCAGCTTTTGTTTATTTCAAACTCGTTCCTTCTTTACTTAACAAGCTATATTACCAATTACTGGGAGTGATATTTTAATGGAACACACCATAAAACTCCATGACTGCTCTCAGCGTTTATTTTAAAACTCTTCCCTTCTTTACTTAACAAGCTATATATATATATATATATATATATATATATATATATATATATATATTATATATATATATATATATATATAATAATAAAATCTATACTATATTATTATAAACCAATTACTGATTGTGGTACTTCAATGGAACACACCATAAAACTTCCCATGACTGCTCTCAGCTTTTATTTATTTCAAACTCTTCCCTTCTTTACTTAACAAACTATATATAAATCACTATTAGTAGTATTCAATGAACAAATAAGTATAAAAATAATACTATCACATTGAGCAGAACTCTTATCTCTTTATTTATTATTTTTATTTATACTTCATATATGATAACCAATTACTGTGTACTTCAAAACAATCAAAAACCATGACTGGCTCCATTATTCTAATTAAACTTTCTTACTAACAGCTATAAAGATATACTCTTTTATATGTCTATTCTATATATAACTATATATCATTGAATGCTCAACCTAGGACCTACACTGTAGGATTGCTTCACATCGCATCCATGGACTTTATTATTGATAATAACGACAATGATATATGATAATAATAATAATAATAATAATAATAATAATAATAATAATAATAATAATAATAAAATAATAATAATAATGTGGCATTCATATTACGCTTTATCTTGCAAAAAAAAAATCAAGGCAGTTGCATTCAGCATATTCACCACACCTGAGGAAAACAATCTGAACAACCTTTGTTATAAATACTCATTACTATCATTCTCATAGTTCCATTATCATCCTCAGGATTAGTACAGACCAAAAAATGCCCCAAGACCCACAGTAAATGTCCAGCTCCAATACAACATGCTTCTAGACACAAATCTCTCACCACAGATACTAAGGAGTTATGACAGAACTATACACACAAAAACCGCAGGAAAAAAAACAAAACCCTTCCCATCCTCTCTCTCTCTCTCTCTCTCCTCTCTCTCTCTCTCTCTCTCTCTCTCTCTCTCTCCTCCCACACACACACACACACACACACACACACACACACACACACACACACACACACACACACACACACGCACACACACACACACACACACACACACACACACACACATGCGCGTGCACACACACCTGTATATAATCATACATGATACAGACATGCATACAGAACAGAGCAGCAGCTAAGAGTCCAGTTAGGCCTTGGACAACCCACAGCCAACTTTGCAATGCAAATGACAAAAGTTCTTCAACATTCTGTCCATGCAGGAGAAAAAACAGGAGGTTAATGAAAAGGGGCTCTTCCCATTTCCCCCTTTTTCTTTTTAACCCACAGAGCAATGATTCAGTCCATGCATACCGAGTGTAAATAATGACATACTATATAATGATACATGCTGGCAAGAACACAAATGCTCAGAGCTATGTCTAATTTTACATCTGTTCACCATCTTGAGAAATAAATATGTATTGTACACCCACGCACGCACGCGCACCGCAGCGCACACACACACACACACACACACACACACACACACACACACACACACACACACACACACACACACACAACTCTGGAGGGCAAGCATGGTAACCATACCAAACTAAGCACTCACACAATAAGGACAGACATTGTGACTGAATCCCAGTTCCCCTTTCCTGTTCTGAATGAACACAGAAGGGGGCAGCTATGGTACTGGTGACCAGCACCCATACAATATTACTCAAACAAGCACCCTAGGCAACAAAGAATAACGTGGACTTAGGACTATGAATCCCCTTTTCCTGTCCTGAACTAACAGTGCCACAGGAGGCAAAGCCGTGGCAGTCAGCTCTTGACAACAGGACATGAAACCCTGACTGTCAATGTCATTACTGTCGCTGACCCCAGCCAATCAGTTGGCTAATAGTAATACTTAAGTAACAACTAATTGATGGCATCTCTGCTCACTCAAGTGCCTGTCTAGTTCACGCTCTCACACCACTTTACCTCTTGACATGCTGTCCCCAAATTACCAGCTTGCTGTGCTTTTTTTTTTTTTTTTTGCCCTGTGTAATTACAGCCTTTGTTGTAACACTGAGCACTGTCTTTCTGCCAATAATTATATATGCTGCTGCTGATCCTGTGACCTGAACTGGCCTGTAAAAAAACTACTGTACTGTTGTTTTTACTGTATAAGATAAGTGCACAGTATTCTATTTTATTGTATTACTTATACTACTTCAGTCAAAACTTCTGTACTGTTGGCTTTACTGATTAGATAAGTGCACAGTATTCTATTTATGTAGTGTACTTAACTACCTTCAGTCAAACTACTGTACTGTTGGCTTTACTGTATAGATAAGTGCACAGTATTCTATTTTATTGTAGTGTACTTAATAGTACTACTTTCAGTCCAACAGATTCCTCTGTGTGGAATCCCACTGTGCCACTGTTCTCTTTTCTTATCTTTTTTTTTTTTTCTTAAAAATTTCCTATGTGCCAGTGTATTTGTTTCGCTATGGTATCCCTATGCACCATTGGCATTATTACACCAATGGAAATTTTTTTTATCAACGTAGCTGTTGAGTAGGTCACTCAACTGTTTTCTTCAAATCTTCTGACACCTAAAACTTGTATGATTTTCCCCCATACTACAACTCTACATGATTTTTTACTACTAAGTTCTAAAAAGTTGTTTGTTTGTTTACTTTGCCCCCCCCCCCCCCTTTTTTTGCAGCTAGACAATGGCAATGTTCCATGAAAATGAGGCGCCAGGATGTTAAGTATAAAATCCGTCTTATTCAAAAGTTTCATGTGAATGTGTGAGTGTGTGTG
>CM060327.1:11053969-11062552 GCA_030674155.1 Stramonita haemastoma | reverse complement strand
TTTTTTTTAAAATCAACATTATGATGTAACGCCCAAGCATAGCATTTTTCAAGACGTGTTCAAAGGCATGAGAGAAAGAGAGACAGACACAGAGAAAAAGAGAGACATATATAGACATACACAGACAGACACACAGATAGACAGACAGACAGCAAAAGTCAATCATGAATTAATAGATGTGCCTAAATCACTGAATGCATCATAATTCATATTTTTATAACTTAAGTAAGCCTATGTCTACTGTCTACCATGCTCCCTGGGGAGAGCAGACTGAATTTCAAATCTGCCGTGACTTAAAGTGGTGTAAAATGTAATTTATGTAAAGGAAACTCCTTTTTGTGGTAACAACAGAGTTTTAAAATAGCACACCTCTTTCGTATGGCAAAGTTATACAAGCACAACTCTTTCATCTTGGCAAAGTTCCAACAAGTAATAGGCCTGTGTACCTCGACCCTTTTTATTTTCACACACTTGTCAACTGCAAAAATATATCCGGTTCATAACCGATTCTCCGAGTTAGTTATCTTCTGTCATGCCCTTCATTGAATATTTCAATTTTTCTGATGAAAATGACACAAGTTATATATACTATAACTACAATATGTAGAATATATATGTGAAGTTCTATATTGCATTATTAACATGTATCCACTCTCACATGGTCACAAAGCATACCAGTGTACTTTTTCAGGGGTTAGGGGGTGGTAGGAAGTGGCAGGAGGGATGCAATTTAACCTTACCAAAAAAAAAAGTTTCAGTTTCAGTTTCAGTTAGTTTCTTTGGTAAGGTTAAGTAAGTAAGTCTTCAATTGTAACGTCTTAGTGGAAAGACGTTAAAATTGAATACTTACTTAACTTTACCAAAGAAACTAACTGAAACTTTTTTTTTTAATTCAAGCTCAGCAAAACATACTAAAAACATGTATTATTCAGAAACTGGTGCCTTCTCTGTCAAATATATGAATTGAGAAAAAATACCTAGTTATCACTAATCAGCCAATTTTAGGACACTGTCCTCTGACACATATTACCAAAGAAAACTGTCACAAAACTATAAAAAAATACCTTTAGTTTGCCAGGACTATAATTATTCTTAGAAGTTCTGTACTGTTTGTGTTTTCTTGTTCACAAAGTATATGATCACAGATCATTGGAAATTTAACAATCTTCAGAACACACACACACACACACACACACACACACACACCACACACAACACACACACACACACACACACACACACGCTGATCTCTTGAAAGTCTGGAAGTAACTGACTTTGACTTAACTTTGACCCCCACACACAAATTTGCAACTCACTGATCAAGAACAAGTACCTGTTGTCAACTGTAGTCATAAAGTACTTAAGCTGTCAGTATCACTTCAGACATCATATCACATAATATGATCAGGTGAAATGGCATTAAATAAAAGATCCATCCATTCTAGAACTACTTATTCTGCTGAAACTGATATTAATGTAATTTTCCCCTCAGTTTAACTTAAGTTTTCTTCTTTTCTGTTAAAAACTCCCAACATTTCTGTGCAAAAACTATAACACACCTTTCCCATTACAAAACCCACCAATAATAAATTATTGTATGTGATATAATTATTGTATGTGATATATATTGCATTTCAAAACCTAATACAACAGTATGAGCACGTCCCGCATGTTAGCCCTCTGTACTGTTAGTAAAGTACTTAGGGAGTACATCCCACGCCCACCATCTTTGTTTACAAACAATGGCATTTTAGCAAGCTCTTCCGAGTCTTCGTCTACTTGTACTAAATGCTGATCTACGGATCTACGTGTGCAGCCATCTTGCAGTACACAGTTGTATAACCAAGACCCCCCCCCCCCCCCAAAAAAAAAAAAAAAAAAAAAGGACCAACTAATTTTAAAACTAAGGTATTTGCATTGTTTTCACAATCCAAGTCTCACCATTTCATAAGTTACACAATCAGCGAATCACCAGGTGGTTTTTGTACTCAACAAAAATGATTTAATCGTTCACTCAACCAGCACCACTTCATTAGTTACACAATCAGGGAATCACAACAGTGGAACCCAAGTTGTTTACTAGGCCCTTCTGTTACTAGATTTCATAATTTGCCTATGTGTGCTAGGCCTAACTGTCGTTGCGAAGAAAGCAGACTCATAAAATAATGTATTGAACTGATAATTCCAAACTTCCGTAATACTCACCTGCGAAACTTCAGCAGGTGGTTTCTCATTCAGGTTAACTTGTGGCGGGGCCATTTTGCTTGTACCCGTCAAAACTTGAGGAAATGTCTACGATTTGCGTGAACTAGGAAGTAAGTGTGCACTGTGGTCCGTTGGGTAGGCTAGCCTAGCGATCACAGGCCTTTCTCTGGCGTTCTTGAGAACCTCTTCTGCGCATGACTTTGCACGTGTCCTTAGAAATGTAGTGGGCTACCAGCTACATTTGAACCCCGGATTATTTCTCTCTCTCTCTCTCTCTCTCTCTCTCTCTCTCTCTCTCTCTCTCCTCTCTCTCTCTTCTCTCTCTCTCTCTCTCTCTCTCTCTCTCTCTCTCCTCTCCTTGATGATGACTATGAATGAAGAAGATGTGTGAATGAAAGAGACATCTTTCTGACCTAACTATATATCTGTTCGCTTTCTTTCGTATAGAGTAGGACTTATTCGTATGTTGTTGGTTGGGAACAGATTGTACAATATTTATTTGATTATGCCCTACACACGGGGACGGATGTAAAAAAAGCACATGTGTGCTTATTTTAATTATCCTCGAATAAAAGAATACTTGCTTATGACAATAATGCATGTCTCTCTCTTCTCTGTGTTTGGGGTTTGTTTTGGTTGCTTGGTTGGGGTTTTTTGTTGTTGTTGTTTTGTCACTTTTCGTTTTTTTTCCTTCTTTTTTTTTATTATTTTTAGACTTTTGGCCACATTGTGAGCTTATAGGTTTCATTGATGATAATTATTGTGTTAAAGAAGTGTTTTTTGTGGGTGTTTGAAACACTTTGACTGGTTTGTTTTGATGATGTAATCTCTCTCTCTCTCTCTCCTTCTCCTCTCTCTCTCTCTCTCTCTCTCTCTCTCTCTCTCTTCTCTCTCTCTCTCTCTCTCTCTCTCTCTCTCTCTCTCTCTCTTCTCTCTCTCTCTCTCTCTCTCTCTCTCTCTCTCTCTCTTTTTTGCTTCCTTCCCTCTCTTTCCCTCCAATTCCACTCGCTATTCTATCCTAACTTATATGACGAGTTTTTGGTTGTTCTGTTGGATTCAAACTGTATCTACCATTTAAATGAAAGTTTTCATATACTTTTGTGTTAACGGATTTATGTTGTTTTTTTTTTAATCTGTTTTTTTCCCCTTTATCCTACTTGCTTGTTTTCCCCTTACACACACACACACGCACGCACACACACACACACACACACACACACACACACACACACACACACACACACACACACACACGCACACACGCACACACACACACACACACTCACACACTCAGCATATATTGTAAGCCTTCGTTTCATGTCCTGATATTTCTATTTAAAAGTTTGCTATATATTTTTGTTTAAATAATTATTAGTGTATCCAGATTGGATGACGCGTTTTGTTGAATGTATCTGTTTTCTTTTTTAAAATATTGTTTGAACTGCTGCTGGTGGTGATGCTGGTATGTAGAGGTAGGGAGGGGTTTCTTAGCTTTATTCCCTGATCAGGGCAAGGGCCGGATGAAAAAAAGTATGTAATCTTACTTACTCTGTTACCCTTGAAAAATAAAGATAAAGATCATTCATTTCATTCATTCTCTCTCTCCTCTCTGCTTTCTTTATTCTGGTTCTTTTTATTTGTTTTTTTCTCTTCTTCTTTAGTTTTTCCTCCTCTGGATTTTAATCTACTTGATTTACGTAAATATATTCAGTGCATCTGTCTAGATAATGTTGAGTCAGCTGTGGACTATGTATTTGTGAATACTTTAAAAAAAAAAAAAAAAGCGTGAGTGTATCCAGTTAGAGATTACACGTTTTGTTGAATGTATATCATTTTCTTCTTTTAAAATATAGGTTGAACTGCTGTTGTTGGTGATGTTGGTTTGTAGGGGTAGGGAGGGGGTATCTTAGCTTTATTCCCTGCTCAGGGCAAGGGACAGATGAAAAAAGTATGTAATACTTTCTCTGTAACCCTTGAAAAATAAAGTTTCATTCATTCATTCATTCATTCATTCATTCATTCATTCATTCATTCATTCATTCATTTTCATTCTCTCTAAGGACGGTGACTGGATGTAAAAAAGCACATGGGTGCTTATTCATTATCATCGAAATAAAAGAATTTGACTTGACTTGACTTGACTTGACTTGATTTGATTTGATCTGTGTGTGTGTGTGTGTGTGTGTGTGTGTGTGTGTGTGTGTGTGTGTGTGTGTGTGTGTGTGTGTGTGTGTGTGTGTGTGTGTGTGTGTGTGTGTGTCTGTGTCTGTGTCGTGTCTGTGTGTCTGTGTCTGAGAGTGCGTGCGTGCGTGCGTGCGTGCGTGCGTGCGTGGTGTGTGTGTGTGTGTGTGTGTGTGTGTGTGTGTGTGTGTGGTGTGTGTGTGTGTGTGGTGTTGTGTGTGTGTTTCAATTTAACGTCTATCACAAAAGTGATTTTAGACAACTGATTGGGAAGGAAAAGAGATTTAAAAAAAAAAAGTCGGTGTGTTTGTGTGGACAGGTGAATGGAGGATAATAGGGAAAAAAACAGGTCTAAACATCAGAAACTACTTGAACTATACATACTTAAAGACAACAAATAGAAGCAAGTGAACTTGAGTAAGATAAATGCTGCAATATATTATATATATATTATATATATATATATATATTGTGTGTGTGTGTGTGTGTGTGTGTGTGTGTGTGTGTGTGTGTGTGTGGTGTGTGTGAAGAGAGAAGAGAGAGAGAGAGAGGAGAGAGAGAGAGAGAGAGAGAGAGAGAGAGAGAGAGAGAGAGAGAGAGAGAGAGAGAGAGAGAGAGAGAGAGAGAGAGAGAGAGAGAGGAGAGGGAGGTCTTTATTCCCAATGTTTTACTGCTTGCTTACAATGGTAGATCAAAAGACAAAGTTTGACATAACACCTTTATCCTTTTACTTATAATTATATCCTTTTTCGTCGGCTTACTTATTCACAATTCAAACACTGATACCTAGCATTTTCATTTGCTTTTAAACGGAAAAAAATACATTCACTCCTATAAGAACCCCCCCTCCCCCCAAAAAAAAACAAACAAAACCTAACCCAAAACAACCAACCAAACAACAATAACCAAAACCCAAGAAAGATTAAGATCCAAATGATGAAAGACCTGCAATATTATTTTCAATTCTATCAAAACAGCTTGAAAAATATAAACATCAATGGGTTTTTTTTTCTCCTAATTTCATGGAGAAAGCTGAACTTTTTCACCCATTCCCAATCCGTTTTCTGACCTGGCCAATCTGGCCTGAATTGTGACGCCGGATTCTTAGCTTTAAATCTATTTCAAATGGCAAATTCCGTTTTTCTTGACTTTGTAGATCCCTATATCTTCCTTTTTTTTTTTTCTTTTGTCTACTTCAACATTAAATATAGGCTAGGCCTACTATTGATAATGCAATGATGATGTTGATTTGTAAAGATTCTAATAAATTCTTACCTTGATTATTTATTACTTAAACTTCTTTGCTAAGGAATGTTTTGTTGTTATAATGGCGGATTTTTTTTTCATCTGCCAAGTTACTGCTTTTGTTTTGAATTCTACATTAAAAAAAAAAAATTTTCTTTTATATCGAGGATAATGGGATAAGCACTCGTGTCTTTTTTACATCCAGTCCTCGTATGTATGCAGTTTTGTAAATGTCATCTGTTCCCATCGGCACACGATGGCCTACTCTTATGAAAAGCAGAACAGGATTTAACGCGTGTGCAAGATGTTCTGTGCGCGTTCGCACACGGGGCCTCGGTTTATAGTCTCATCCGAAGGACTTTGGGGGAGAGTGGAGTCAGCACTGGTGTTAACTCCAGGAGAAAAATCTCCTAAACCGGAATCGAAACGGGGTGGTCAAATTGATTGATGTCAGGAGCCCGTTGTAAGCCACTGGTTAATTTATCCCAATGGATTTGTGTAGGCCTACAATCTGTCCGTTTCTGAGAATGAAAAACAAACAAACAACAACAACAACAACAAAAACCCAGTTAAAACCAAAACTGCCACTCTAGTTGGATGACTCCTCATCAGCACTTAAAAAAATCATATAAAAACAAACAAGCAAACAAAACAAAACAAAATCCCACAAACACACACATGCACATAATTGGTACTTTACTATGGGAAAGGCTCCATTAAACAATAGGTCAAATATGAAGTCCCTTAAGATACCGTCTCAGTCCCTCTCCTCCATCGTATCCGGGTTCGAGTCCGGTCGAGGAGATTTTTCTCCTGGAGTTAACATCAGTGCCGACTCCAATCTCCCCAAAAGTCCTTCGGATGAAACTTTAAACCGAGGCCCGTGTGCGAACGCACGCAGAACATCTTGCGCACACGTTAAATCCTGTTCCGCTTTTCGAAAGAGTAGGCCATCGTGTGCCAGTGGGAACAGATGACAATATTTACAAAAACTGCATACACACGGGGACCGAATGAAAAAAAGCACATGATTGCTTATTCTGTTATCCTCGATATAAAAGAATAAATAAATAAATATCTGCATCAATGGACAACCTTTATCACAACCAGGCACAGCAGTCTCAACTAACTGACAAACTAAAACAACAACAACAACAACAACAACAACTGATTCACGTTGGTGTTGTATTCAAATATCATCCCTGAAGTCAGAATATAGCTACCTTACAGGTGGGCAAATTATTACAGATTCCAAATCTAATCCTTGATGAACCTCATATGAGATGACAAATCGAGGTCCCGTGTGCGACATGCATCCAGCGCCCACACGTAAAAGAACCCACAGTACAAGAGAATTGTCCCTGGGAAAGTTCTATGGCGAAAAGCCACTCTGACAAGAAAAGAAATGTACTTGTTAGCAGGATAATAAAATAAAAAAGATGGGTGGTGGTGATGTGCCCTCCCCCCTAGGGAGGGCTGCCTGAAATTCATCCAGAGAAATCTGCCATGACCGAAAGTGGTATTCAGTGTGATTCAGTTCAGTTCAGAGCTCTAGTGCATACATACATACATACATACATACATACATGCATACATACATACATACATACATACATACATACATACATACATACATACATACATACATACATACATACATACATACATGCATACATGCATACATACGTACATACGTACATACGTACATACGTACATACGTACATACATACATACATACATACATACATACAAACATACAAACATACATACATACATACATACAGACATACATACATACATACATACATACATACATGCATACATACATACATACATACATACATACATACATACATACATGCATACATGCATACATACATACATACATACATACATACATACATACATACATACATACATACATACATACATACATACATACGTACATACATACATACATACATACATACATACTATTATGGAAAGATGTTCTTTTACTGTCCTGATCTTAATTTTTGTACAGGGCTTTTTGTTTGTTTCTCTGGTGTTTTGTTGTTGTTGTAATTTGCATAATTATTACATAAATTTCTATTGAGGGAGAGGAATGGATGCAAATAAAACCATGTCAATACTGATCTATTATACTGGAAATAAATATTTTCCCCTCGTCTGGCCTTGCCTTGCTCGACACACAAGGGGACAGACAGCTCATATTGTCTGTAAATTGACACCCAGTACTCATTTCCATTGTGATGATTGTAACGGTGGTGATTAGCAGTAATGTAATTCAGTGAAATTAATTCTGGTCAGCTGTTCTAACTGAATAATTAGGAATTGAATTATTTATTTTTTTGCCCTCCACCCCCCCCCCCCCCCCCCCCCCCCTCCTTCACCCTCTTCCAGCGTAAATGAAAAAAAAAGACCAGGGAACATTCAGAAGGGGTAGGGTACTGCCTCGTGCGCCACACCTAAAATGTTGTCTGCTCTATTCTAGGCTAGCCTAGGCCTAGTCATGTGAGGTAGGCCTAGGCAATGACAGTGCGAAAAAAAAAAGTGAATATATAACTGTCTACGTATGTACAGATCTACACACACACACACACACACACACACATATTGGAATAGAATGGCTTATATTAGTACAGACCGTCTTATTCTTTTCTTCTTTTCTTCTGTTCCCAGAGGGCTGGTTGTAAAACAAACAAACAAAAAACGCATGTTTGTTTATGCCTTAACCTAAAGGTAATATTGAGGAAAAAGTAGTGAGGAAAGACAAGTGCAGGTACCTTAAGGTAAAGGGTAAAGGTGTCCCCAAACCTGTGTGGTTGTAGGGGGAGTCTACCTAACCTTCTTGTAATAGAATTCAATTCAGTTCAGTTCCGTGTTCTCAAAATAGTTGACCAGCGTTGTTGTTGTTGTTGTTGTTGTGTGTCGTCGTCGTCGTCGTCGTCG
>CM060327.1:11038969-11043969 GCA_030674155.1 Stramonita haemastoma | reverse complement strand
GAAAAAGGGTAGGGATTGGGTGTGAAAAAGCACACCTGTCCTCGAAAATATCCTCGAAAATAAAAGAATTTGCCTTGTCTTGTCTTGTCTTGTCTTGTCTTGTCTTGTCTTGCCTCTCTCTCTCTCTCTCTCTCTCTCTCTCCTCTCTCTCTCTCTCTCTCTCTCTCTCTCTCTCTCTCTCTCTCTCTCTCTCTCTCTCTCTCTCCTCTCTCTCTCTCTCTCTCTGCCTCTCTCTCTCTCTGCCTCTCTCTCTCTCTGCCTCTCTCTCTCTGTCTCTGTCTGTCTGTCTGTCTGTCTGTCTGTCTGTCTGTCTGTCTGTCTGTCTGTCTCTCCCTGTGTATCCGCGTGCGTACGTGCGTGCGCGCGCGTGTGTGTGTGCGCGTGTGTGCGCGTACGTGCCTGTGTATGTGTGTGTATGTGTGTGTGTGCGCGCGCGCGCGCGCGTGCGTGCGTGTGTCTTTGTGCAAGTGCGTGCGTGCGTATGTGTGTGTGCGTGCGTGTGTGCGCGCGCGCACGCGCGAGCATGTACGGGCCTGTATGCGTACAAACTTGTGACGGAATCACTTGACAATAATGAGGCTACAGTTTGCATCCTCCGTCTGGTGTTTCACACAATTCATGTCTATGACTTGGCAAACTGCTGACAGACCGAACAGGAAAGGGGTGTGTGTGTGTGTGTGTGTGTGTGTGTGTGTGTGTGTGTGTGTGTGTGTGTGTGTGTGTGTGTGTGTGTGTGTGTGTGTGTGTGTGTGTGTGTGTGTGTGCCAGGTGATGGTTGCTGCATACTGTGCTGTGTTATTCTGCGATAATTTTGTTTTTTCTTATTTTACTTTTTTTTTATGTATGACTTGTAACCCACATGATTTTCTCTATTTGTGAGATAATAAATCTTTTGAATTGTGGATTGAATTTTTCCATCATTGTTCCTCAGCTAGAGGTCTAAGGTTTACCAATGCGTTTACCAATGCGTTTACCAATGTTGAGATTTTACCATTAGCAACTGTGTCCGTCATTAGGATGCCCCATTCCATCTTTGGGGATGTCTGAAATTTTTTAAATATTTTATTTATTCTTTTATTTCGAGGGTAATGGGATAAGCACTCATGTGCTTTTAAAAAATTTTTTTTTTACATCCAGTCCCTGTGTGTTTGCAGTTTTTGTAAATCTTGTCATCTGTTCCCACCGGCATATAATGGCCTCTTCTTACGAAAAGCGGAACAGGATTTAACGTGTGCGCAAGATGTTCTGCATGCGTCCGCACACAGGGCCTGGGTTTATAGTCTCATCCGAAGGACTTGTGGGGAGAGTGGAGTCAGCACTGATACTAACTCCAGGAGAAAAATCTCCTTGACCGGGAATCGAACCCGGGTTGTCAAATTGCGAGCGCAATGTTCTGACCACCAGGCTGTCCCGTCCCCATCACACCTGAGTGCATGTGGGTTTTCTTTTCTTTCTTTCTTTCTTTTTTTTTTATAGATAATATTTTGTCATCAGCTCCTAACCAGCATGTGGATGGGATAGCTCAGTGGTCAGAGCACTCGCTTTCCCCAAGCCAAGGTTAAGCAGCAATGAGCGTGGTTACTAGTTGGATGTGTGACCGTTAGCACGCCTTGGTTTCAGTACAGTCCCCCAGCTCACCCAGTTGTATATGGGTACCTGCCCTCTTTAGGGTCAGGGAAGGTAAAGCAGCGAGGGAGAGGAGATGGGCGCCGCCCTCAATATGCTGGCCTCTAGAGAAGCTGAGGTCTCTGACGCCTCGCTCCCCTACGACCACACAGGTTATGGTACACCTTTACCATTATCACCTTAACCTAACGGCATGCTGGGGACTTGTCTTCCAAAAGGCGGAACAGGTTCTATCCTGAGCACAAGATGCTCAGCCTGCTTTTTTGTTGTTGTTTTTTTTCATATATATGTATTTTTTAAAATTTACATTCCACCTCACCTTATAGTCTCATCTGGCGGTCTTTGGGGGAGTGGACTTGGCACTGATGTTGACTGCAGGCGAAGAATCCCATCAAACTGACATCTCGAGGATGGATCGAACCCTCGCTGCTGTCAGATCGCAAGCTCAATGCTCTAACCACCAGGCTATCTAGTTCCCCCACCCCACGCCTACCCCTTGGAGATTGTAGTCTTTTAACAAACAAGTTCTTATGTGAGATATCATTGTGCTATTCATTGAATCCACTGTCAGCACCTTTCAAGGACAACGCCATGTAGTTCCATTTACTGCAGGATCTTTCACGGACTATGCCATGCAGTTGTTCCATTTACTGCAGGATCTTTCAAGGACTATGCCATGCAGTTGTTCCATTTACTGCAGCATCTTTCAAGGACTATGCCATGCAGTTGTTTGAGTTTTATTGCAGCTTTTTCAAGGACTATGCCATGCAGTTGTTTATTCATTGCAGCATCTTTCAAAGACTATGCCATGTAGTTGTTTGAGTTTTATTGCAGCTTTTTCAAGGACTATGCCATGCAGTTGTTTATTCATTGCAGCATCTTTCAAAGACTATGCCACACGGTGGTTCAATTTACTGCAGCATTTTTCAAAGACTATGCCATGCAGTTGTTCAATTTACTGCAGCATTTTTCAAGGAATATGCCATGCAGTTGTTTATTCACTGCAGCATCTTTCAAGGACTATGCCACGCGATGGTTCAATTTACTGCAGCATTTTTAAAGGACTATGCCATGCAGTCGTTCCATTTACTGCATCATTTTCAAGGACTATGCCATGCAGTTGTTCCATTTACTGCAGCATCTTTCAAGGACCATGCCATGCAGTTGTTCCATTTACTGCAGCATTTTTCAAGGACTATGCCATGCAGTTGTTCAATTCACTGCAGCATCTTTCAAAGACTATGCCACTTGGTGGTTCAATTTACTGCAACATTTTTAAAGGACTGTGCCATGCAGTTGTTCCATTTACTGCAGCATCTTTCAAGGACTATGCCACTTGGTAGTTCAATTTACTGCAGCATTTTTAAAGGACTATGCCATGCAGTTGTTCCATTTACTGCAGCATTTTCAAGGACTATGCCATGCAGTTGTTCCATTTACTGCAGAATCCTTCAAGGACTATGCCATGCAGTTATTCAATTTACTGCAGCATCTTTCAAGGACTATGCCATGCAGTTGTTCAATTTACCGCAGGTTCTTTCAAGGACTATGCCATGCAGTTGTTCAATTTACTGCAGGTTCTTTCAAGAACTATGCCATGCAGTTGTTCCATTTACTGCAGCATCTTTCAAGGACTATGCCATGCAGTTATCTAGAGAGGTTCAGACAGATTTTTTTTCGTTCCTGGTTCAGAGCTCTGAGGTTTACCAGTTGTAAGATTTGTGCGTATGTGACCGTTTATAGTTGGGATTGAACGCACAAGTTTTGCCAGGAGGGTTGGGATGTACCTCCCTGCTTTTTCTTATTTTCAACTGTCATAGATTGTTTTGTTTTGCACAAGTCTGAAAGCACAGGGGTCCACTGGTTTATAGAGTCCCCCCCCCCCCCCCCCCCTCCGAAAGACCTGACATTTAGTTCGAATTTCCTGTCCAACTGGGCAGAAAGGCAAGGCTGGGAATCGAACCCAAAACTTCACAGTTCATTTGTTGGGCAGGCGAACGTCTTAACCATCCTGTCACCTTCTCGAAGGACAAGGTTGTTTTAAGGAATCTAGTTTTGGTTTTGTCTCATTTTATGTGTGATCGATCTGGGGGTTTTCCCCACAGCAAGGTGCTTGTCCTGGGCTGACCCTTATGGTTGACCATGGCGTCCATACTGACTGACTGTTCCCTCATGATTTTAAAGCGTGCCAGCCATTATTCTCTCTAAGAAGATGTTGAAGAGGATGGGAGAGAGCAGACATCCTTGACGTACTCCAAATTATTGTGGTTCGGAGCCAGACTCCTATGTTGCTGTCATAGTATACTGTGCTGGTTGCCTTGTTTTAGAGGCATCATATGGTTCTGATCAGGCTGGCATTGATGTGCACAGCCTCATGGTTGCCCACAGAGCTTCATGCCAAACTCTTTATCAAGCTAAAGTTAGCTAAAAAAAGAAAAAAAAGAACCCAAACAAATAACAAAACCGTACCTTTATGGGGGGACACCTTAGTTTATCGTCCGAAAGACTATTTATTTTGTTTTATTTTATTTTATTTTATACCACTTTATGTCACAGCAGGTTTCTCTGCGTGAAATTCGGGCTGCTCTCCCCGGGAGAGCGCGTGGCCACAAGTGCAGCGCCTACCCATTATTTTTTTTCCCCTCAGGGATGGTGTCTAAACACGACACCTGTGTGCATGCTGGTTTTTTTTTAATTATAATTTTGTCATCCGCTCCTATCGGCACACGATGGCCTGCTCTTCCGAAAGGCGGAACGGGATTTTAACGTGTGCGCAAGATGTTCTGCGCGTGTTCGCACACGGGGCCTCGGTTTCTAGTCTCATCCGAATGACTTTGACATTCAGTTCGTTTTTTTCGTCAAACTGGGAAGAAAGGACGAGCTGGGTACGAACCCAGAAACTCGCGGTTTACATATTGGCAGGCGAACGTCTTAACCATCCTGCCACCGTCCTTCCTAGCAATCAGACCACCACTCGCAGTGTAATGGATGGGGGCAAAAGTTTGGGGCGCAAACAGGGATAACACCACCACACATTTCGAACCCGGACTTTCGCTTTCTATGCAGGGGAATCCCCTCCAGATCACTGATCGACTCACTGCCACAGATGCAGCACACAGTCCAGGACACGCTTATGTCACTGTCCCGGAATTTTGGCGGATAACAGTCGTGAACATCCGCCTCTGGCTGTGTATTTAAAGACTGGTCCCGTCATTATCAGCACACACACACAATAAGCCACTTTCTCACAGTCCCGAAGTCGGAAATCTCTGCTGACACGTAACTGCTGCGATCACAACAACAACAATTGTTGTTACACAGTTATTATATCTCTGAGTCTCAGCTAGGAGAGTGACCACCACACAGCTGTTTCT
>CM060327.1:11031469-11033969 GCA_030674155.1 Stramonita haemastoma | reverse complement strand
TTTTTACATCCAGGCCCAGTGTGTAGGCTACGCAGTTTTGTAAATCTTGTCATCTGTTCCCACTAGCACACAATGGCCTACTCTTACGAAAAGCGGAACCGGATTTAACGTGTGCGCAAGACGCTCTGCGTGTGTTCGCACACGGGGCCTCGGTTTATGGTCTCATCCGAAGGACTTCTAGGGAGAGGGGAGTCAGCACTGATGTTAACTCCAGGGTAAAAATTCTCTCCAACAGGAATCGAACCCGGGTCGTTAAATGGCGAGCGCAATGTTCTGACCACTAGGCTATCCCGAAATGAATCAAGCGACTGAAAACTTCATTACCAACCCCCTCTCCCCCCCCCCTCCCCAGTGCATGATGGGTCTAGTCATGCTGTCAGGTATAGTCAGTGTTCTCTGTCTGTCTGTTTCTGTCTCTCTGTCCCTGTTTTTTTTTGTCTGTCTGTCTGTCTGTCTGTCTGTCTGTCTCTGCTGTCTGTCTGTCTCTGTCTCTCTGTCTCTGTCTCTGTCTGTCTCTGTCTGTCTGTCTGTCTGTCTGTCTGTCTGTCTGTCTGTCTGTCTGTCTCTCTCTCTCTCTCTCTCTCTCTCTCTCTCTCTCTCTCTCTCTCTCTCTCTCTCTCTCTCTCTCTCTCTCTCTCTCTCTCTCTCTCTCTCTCTCTCTCTCTCTTCTCTCTCTCTGAAGACCAGTAGCAGATGGTCGACCATACTTTGAGCAACGAAAAACAAATAAAAGATTATCAACAGAGAAAGAAAATGCATACAAAAAGAAATGCAGTGCAGAGCTGGAACAAAGTATGCATGATTCCAAGTTCTTTGGGGGGGGGGGGGGGGGGGGGGGAATCAAACCTCTTTTCATCTAAAAGTTGTTTTTTTTTAAATTAAAAAAACAAACCCTGGAGAATATTACAGAGGAAGAATAGCTGCAGCACTTCAAGGGGGGGGGGGGGGGGGGGGGGGGGGTTGGAGGAGAGATCAAATTACTCCTAACGAAGAACTTATTGAGCTTGTTACAGTAAATGGGGAACATAATGTTGTCAGATGATAACTCATTGAACAGCAAAATAGCTGAACAAGAAACACTAGACTCTATAGATCATCTGAAACATAATAAAGCAGCAGGTCCAGATGGCATTATACCCAAACTTCTTAAGTATTCTAAAAAAAAAATGGTTCCTTTTCTATTCCATCTTTTCTATGCTGTATTTGCATCAGGCTAGTAACCCGAGGCATGGACCGAATCATTCATTCACCCTTTGCATAAAAAGGCAATATACACAAACCAGACAACTACAGGGGTATTTCACTTTTGAATATATACCGCGAGTTATATAGCTATATTATCAACAGGAGACTGTCTAAGTGGGTAGAACATAAAAATTTATTAGGGGAAGTTCAAGCTGGATTTAGATAAGACCATTCTACAATAGACCATATTTTTACGTTGTTCTCTATGATTTAGAAACATTTATTACAGAGGAAAAAGTTATATGATGCTTTTATTGACTTTCGCAAGGCTTTCGATTTTATTTCACATAGTAAACTGTGGCCCATACTACCCAAATCTGGAATGAAAGGTAACATATTAGTGACCATTATGAGTATTAATAAAACCGTGAAAGCCCGGGTTAGATGTGGAGGTAGGGTTTCTGACGCTTTTTTCTGTCAGAAGGGTTTGAAGCAGGGTAAAATTACAAGTCCTATACTTTTTTTTTCTGTATTTATAAATGAATTTGCCAGTCGCATTGTAGAAAACGGGGAGTGTGTGAAATTGTGATGGGTCCGGTGGTCTTCTACAATAAAATTGTTCAGATGTTCTCTCTCTCTCTCTCTCTCTCTCTCTCTCTCTCTCTCTCTCTCTCTCTCTCTCTCTCTCTCTCCAGAAAAAATATAGATGAAAGAAATTATGGTTATACTTATCTGTAACCCTTGAAAGTAAAGATTATCATCTCCTCTTCTCTCTCTCTCTCTCTCTTCTCTCTCTCTCTCTCTCTCTCTCTCTCTCTCTCTCCTCTCTCTCTCTCTCTCTCTCTCTCTCTCTCAAAAATTCATGGTCTTTCAGATAATACTGTCAAACTCATGTTATCATTTCTTTCTGGGAAAAAAAACAAGTCGTTTCAGATAAAGGCAACATATCCGCAACGCTGTCCAATAATTATGACATCCCCCTTTGAATCAAAACCATGGCGATCTTAACTACCGAAAAGGGAAACAGTTTTTATCGTTTTATAACGGGTTTCGAAAGGCAAAACGGAATTTATCGTGTTCCCAAGATGTTCTGTGTGCGTTCGCACATGCGATCTCGGTTTCCAGTCTCACTCTAAGAACTCTCTGGGGAGTGGAGACGTCTCAGTACCGATGTTAACTCCAAGGGGAGGGGGATGAGGGGGGGGGGGGGGGGGGGGGGGGGTCCCTTGAAACGGTGCCTCGGTGGTGGCTCGAACCCAGGCCGTCAGATCACGAGTCAAGCACTCTAACCACTACGCTATCCGGACCCCATTGT
>CM060327.1:11008969-11028969 GCA_030674155.1 Stramonita haemastoma | reverse complement strand
AAAGAGGAACGTGTCAAACTCGCCAGTTTGCGGAATGGGAACAGAACACACTACACACGGAGACCCTACCCTATCGAGTGCTTCAAGGGACTTAGCGACACTTAGAGAACTACTACAACGGTTTCTTGGCTAGCCTAGACCTAAGGGTGTGTAGTGTGACAAAGACTGGACGAAAGAAAGGCTCAGAATGCCGTAACATATGTGGACAGTAAAGTGTTTCGTGTCTCGATGTACATTACTAATCAATGCTGTGGTTTCCATGGCTTGGAGTAGCGTGTGTATCAGCTTAAAGCAATTTTCGTTTTCGGCAACCCCCTTCATGTATGGGCCAATGGCCTTTTTTCATGAATAAACCTTTCGAGTTCCAGTTCGAGTTCTCTCTCTCTCTCTCTCTCTCTCTCTCTCTCTCTCTCTCTTCTCTCTCTCTCTCTCTCTCTCTCTCTCTCTCTCTCTCTTGTTTAGTCAGTAGTTTATTTTTGGAATGTTCAATCTTCTTTATAAACTGTGAGTTGGTAAGTGGGTGCTGACTCTGCTTAGACTCGTTAAGTCCTGTTCCTACCTCCACGAGGGTAACTCTAACAGGGGAGGGATAATATCAAAAAAGCAATGGCAAACCCCTGATATGAATCTCTTTGCCAACAACTCCACACATGGTTATTACAAAAGAGAAAGGAAAGACAGCCATAGGACTGCTTCAACTGAGGACTCCCCTCCCTCCTCCACTCCTCAAGTGCTACTGCAAAGGGAGAAACGTGGCTGGAGAAAACAGTCATGATGACAATACTTACCTATTGGATAGAGGCCATATTGATGAGGGCCATATTGTCATAGCCGCCGCTGTAGTCTAGTGGTTAGGGCGTTGGACTCGTAATCTAAAGGTTGCGGGTTCGATCCCCGCTTTCGGCTATGGCGTTGTGCCCTTGGAAAAGGCACTTTACGGCTATTTTCTCACCCCACCCAGGTGTAAAAGGGGTACCAACCTTGTTTTGGGGGTTAACCTGCAATAGACTGGCGTCCTATCCAGGGGGGAGTCTATGACTCTCAGTCGCTTCACGCCAAAGAAACCGGGATAAGCACCGGCCTGATGAGCCTTAGGCTCGGGACAGACTTTAACTTATATTGTCATAGCTAAATTTGATTTATTGCTAAATGAAGGAGTAAGGACTGCAATATCGAAAGAGGAGACTACACCAATATTTTCAGCAGTAACTCAAGAGGAGGGTTACACACAGTGTAGCTTTAACATCGGACAGGTGCCATTCAGCTTGCTTTAAAAAGCTACAACATCAGCGGCAGAATACTCATGTTCAAACTTGATGCAAAGCAAAACCAGTCCCCCACCAACATTATTCAGGCAGGCTATATGCTCCTATATGCCCTCAATATGCTGGCCCCTGGAGAAGTGAGGTCTCTGACACTTCGCTCCTCTACGACCACGGAGGTTATGGGACACCTTTACCTTTTTTTTTTTTTTTTTAATTACCTTTATATGCTCCAACATTGAATAGTTCACAGGAAGACACGGGACTATTTTATAACGACATACAGATAACACAATACAAAATACCAGGCAGGGGGGTCTGCATAATCTTCGGAGACTTCAATGCAAAAGCAGGTGAAGGAAGAGTCATTGAGTGTGACATTGGACCTTTCAGCCATCGCTCAAGAAACCACAGAAGAGACACGTTTGCTACCTTGTATAAAGCAAACAATTCAATCATTACATTTTTTTTAAAGCACTGGGACAGAAGGGGATGCACATGGATCTCCTTGATAGATGGAAGTCGCCATCAAATTGATTATAATACTGACTGGTAAAATTTGGCAAACATCAGTCATTAATGCCAGAACAAGACCGGGGCTGATACTGACCTGGATCACTTGCTTGTGTCCATGAAGATGATATTAAAGGCGGTCAAACAGAAACAAGCAAAATGGACCATGCAAAAAATAATCTGGACAAGCTGCGTAACACTACTGGTAAAAGCATGAATGAAATTGAATTAATTGTTTTGAAGTACTTCTGAAAGAATGGAATGAAAATAAGGCTCCACCAGAAGAGAGTTGGAATGTCATGAAGAAAGGGAGGCCTTCGCAGAGACTGCCCAAAATAGCGTAGTAAAGAAGAAAAAGGATCACCAGAACCCTGCATCAGTGATGAAGTTCTCGTATTAGCAAGAGAAAATAGAAAAGATGACCACAAACAACTTAAAAAAAAAAAAAGAGATAGGGACAAAGAGAGGAAGAAATAACACTTTATGGTTAGAAAACGAATATTTAAAAAGAGCTATTGCAAACCCTTAGAAAAGGACAAAAGGGTTTTCCCCTGCAAGTTGAAAAAGTACAAGGAAGTAACCTGTCATTTCAAAATCAAAGGCTAAATGACAAAGGAGGGAACACTCTCGTGGAAATGAATCAAAAAGATAGACAGGTGGGACGAATATGGAAAAGAAGTGTTTGGCATCAAGAACAGCACTACTGGTGAAATGACACACAATGTAGACCCGAATGTGCCGGAACCTTTACCACTAAAGGAAGAGGTTACTGATGCCATCAAGCCACTAAAAGAAGGGAAATCCCCTGGAATGGACAATATACCAAGTGAGCTTTTGAAGAATTCAGGCCCTTCCATTTTTACAGCTTTACATCATCTGTGCAAAAGAAGCTGGGAGACCTGCCAATGGCCCAGCAAGTGGCAGCAACAAGAATTCGTCATGTCTCACAAGGGCGGGGATACTAAAGACTGAGGTAATTACAGAATAATGGCCTTGGTAAGCCACACAAGCAAAATTCTTCTGATCCTCCTCCTCAATAGAATGAAAAATAAAGTAGAAAGCGAGATATCTGATTGTTAGGCAGGACAAAGACGCAGAAGAGAAACAACAGACATGCTTTTTGTGCTTCAGAGATTGTTGGAGAAAATTGGAAACACTGAAGTTGAGGCATTCATAACTTTCATAACCACAGTTAGGCTTTTGACAGTGTCAACTATCATCATATGTTTATCATAATGTGAGAAATAGGCTTTCCAAAGCATCTGACCTCGCCCAAAGCAAATTAATTTTTGTATTCAAATCAGATGGCAGTCATAGGATGGAGTGGCAAGCACTGTGATTTCTTTGATATAGAAAAGGAACCCTTTAGGGCTGCATATCATCCCGGCATCTTGTCATTATGTATGCAGAAATTATGATGAAAAGGAGGACATTGATAATATGGACATCAATATAGGAGGCAGAAACATAACTAACCTCAGATTTACTCCATGGGGATGCCAGGGTCTGTAAGTATAAATAGCATCCCCATCTTCTGGAAATTCTGTGCTAGGAGTTCCCCCCTTTCTCTTGTTTCTGCCTTGCTCCTGCTATTCCTGTCACCTCCTTCTTGCCGATTTTCTGCCTTAGTGACCATTTTACTGCCTTTCTCTCCTGAAAGGGTTAAAAGATGACAATTCTCTCCCAGGCTAAAAATCAATGAGCTGGGCATAATTTGTCAGGTGCATAAAACAGAGCAAAGCCCCCCCCCCCCCCCAAAAAAAAAAAAAAAAAAAAATTAATATTAAGGCAAATGACTGAGGGGATACAATGTTTGCTGAAAAGAAGTTCAAACCTACCAAATTTGTGCAAAATCACATGACTTTTGAGTCAGAGGCTAGTCTTTCACAAAAAAAAGGTTTTTTATTTTTGTGGATGCCTTAGTATATGCGATATGATTATATTACAAATCATGTAGGAAAAACAGAAGGGAATGTGCCAATTTCTAATACTGGTGTGCAGCCAGACCCGGAAGTTAAAAAGGGAGAGAAAAAAAAAACCCAAACCTAAGAAAATAAGACGCCCGAACAGTCAAATTATCAGGTAGGTATATAGGCCTAATGTGAGCAATGCATTTTTTGCTGGTTTTTAGTTATTTGCAGTTTATCAACTTATGGAGCAAATAGGTGTGGTCAGTAGAGATATAGATCTGTAGAGCTATTCTCGTACAGAAGTTATCGACACACATCCCATGATCCAGTTGATTACAACTTGGCATGCATGTAGTATGTTATGATGTAGTGTACTGTATTACTTATTTGCCAATTTGGATTGAAGTAATTACTTTCAGTTTCAGTTTCCTTTCATATTTCGACATGATGGCTGTGATGATGATGATGGTAATGATAAATTACATGTGAGTAATTTTGAGTGGATGATGCAGCATATCGATCTATACAGGCCTGTGCTTACGAATCATTAGTAATTTTGTTTTGTTCCTCTTTCTCCGGTCAGTTGTCAGTTTTGACGTGTGCCTTGTTTAATACTAGATTATCAAACCTGAAGTGATTCCAAGTGATTGGAAAGTGTTTGATGTTGATGTGACAGAGCTCTGTCACTGTGTGTGTGTCAGTATCATTACTTTCAAACTAAGAACCAGGGAATGACTCGTCGAGTTTTTTCGAAATCACGAAAAACAGATAATAATTATTACTCCTGTTCTAAAACACGTATACAAAGCAGTCTCCTGTACATAAGGATGAATTAGACACAGCAAAGTAAGTACTGTCATTGGCGCTTTGTGTTACTAAAGAAAACCTTGGTAGTGTCCCACTCATGTTGATGTTGTCTGCTAAGTAACTTACATTACAAGGCCTCTGTTATTCCAACCCACCGGACATCAACCAATGAAATCAAAGTGCTAGGCCTATGGACAGCAAGCATGCTGTATTGCCACCAACTTGTGAAATGCTTTACCCTGAGATGTCAAATAAATTGATTCCACATACATGTTATGGAAATCAGTGAAAACTTTTTGTAA
This sequence comes from Stramonita haemastoma, assembly GCA_030674155.1. Classification (NCBI taxonomy): domain Eukaryota; kingdom Metazoa; phylum Mollusca; class Gastropoda; order Neogastropoda; family Muricidae; genus Stramonita; species Stramonita haemastoma. Next base: position 11,024,175 of record CM060327.1, on the reverse strand, counting down.
ATAATGAACATTTTGTTTTGAGATCTATGTATTATATGTAATGATGTAATATCTGTTGTACAGTGTGTACTGTATTGTTTCAACATATGTTCCTTCTTTGTATGTATCCTAAAACATATTATTGTGTTTAAAGTATACATTGTTAAAGTTGTTTACATATATAATTATATTATATATATATTATAATATTATATGTAACAATGTGTAATATTAGTTTTGTGTACAGTAAAACTGTAATACCTTGTTTGATCAGTACAATGCTGAGTGATTGCCAATTCGGCATTCATCGCGAAAATTGCCATTGTAAACAATGGAACATGAAAACAAAAAGTGATAAGTTTAAAAAACGATAGGTGATATACTGATAAGTTTCACTTTACAAAGGAATGCCCTAAATTTTCTGAGCTTTGGAAGAATGTCCTACCCTAGGAATATCTGTATCCAAGATTCATGTACACATTTTGTAATCTGTTCTCTTCTATCAAACAAAAAACATTATTAGAACTTAGCAAATTTATAGTCAAGAGTAAAGTTGCATGACATGGATGAAAGGTTGACTTCATTTATATAATTTCTGTCACATGCAGTGTTGTATATATATATGTTTCTGTTAATACAAATTAAAATATTTAAATATATATGTTACAGTTGATTTTGTTTACTGAAATCCTCCATGTGGGGCAGAGGGTTTAAAGGTGAATTAAATCCTGAATCTTCCACACACACAAAAAAAAACTTTGAGAAAAGACCATCTGCAGTGCTTGCAAAGTAGTGTACGTTTTCCTTGAAGTGGACAGCTGTCTGACTGTCAGGCACAAAGTTGGTGGTTTTTTTTGTATTTGTATTTTTTTGTATTTTGTACCACTTTATCAGTTTATGTCACAGCAGATTTCTTGCGTGAAATTCGGGCTGTTCTCCCTGGGACAAGTGGGAGAGCGCGTCGCCACAAGTGCAGCGCCTACCCTTTTTTTTTTTCTTTTTCCTGCATGTAGCTGTATTTGTTTCCCTATCAGAGTGGCTTTTTTCTACAGAATTTTGCCAGGGTCAACCCCCTTGTTGCCGTGGGTTCTTTTACATGCGCTAAATCGTGATGTGTAACACACGGGACCTTGGTTTATCGTTCTCATCCAAAAGACTAGCGCCCAGACTACCACTCAGGGTCTAATGGATTGGGAAAAAGTTTTGAGCCCAAACGGGGTACGAACCACCGCACACTCCGACCCCGACTTTTTGCTTTCTAGGCAAGGCGTGTTACAACCTAGACCACCAATCCAAGAATCTTATCTTGCAACAGGGCGCTCGATTTGCATCACGCGCTAACTTAACTTGGCCAGGTACAGACTAGGATGAAGATGTTAATGGCATTAGCTGTGACATAGAGGAATTCCAACCCTAATTTAGAATAGCTAATAGTAATACCTTATACTTCTAACACTGAGAATATATTTTCAGTTTTGCACCAGACAAGATCAGAGCTTGCAAAAAGTCAGAGTAAAATTAGGATGTCCTATAAGCAATGGGGAAGCACTTTGCCAGGGATATCAGATGACATCCTATAGGTAGCGAATTGATTAATGTAATCTGCTTTTTTTGCGTCCTGTATTTTTAATGTGTTTTTTGCACAATTTCTGTAATGTGTTTTGTGTACATTATGTTTGTGATGACGTTATGTGTACAACATAGTTTGTTGTTTTGTGTTCAGTATGTGTAGTGTGTTGCTAATTGTACAATATAATTGAGTGTTTTGGTTTTGTGTATTATGATATTTGATATAATTTTATGTGAATATTTTGCTTGCTTTTTTACATGTATATGAAAAATCGCATTTCATGATATACAACAATGTACAACATGATAAAACTGAATAAAATGGTTATAAAAAAAAAAATTGATATAACTTGTGTGCAAAATCGAATGCAACAAATCATAACAGTTTTACGCCTCTCTGTCGGCACACAGCCTAGAGAAAAAGCTCAGAATGTGACTGAGGGAGCCTGCGCCATGAGAACATGACCCAGGTCGCGATGACCGGCACCGCCAACTTGGAGGACTTTGAAACCATGCCGCCAGTGGTCGTGGGCAGACGGATGTACAACGAGGAATACGTGCGTCTGGCCTCGTACAACTCCATGACGCCCCTGGAGGGCTGCCACCCGCTGCTGATGGCCCGGGCAGGGCTCTACTACACCGGGCCTGACGACGCCATCCAGTGCTTCTCCTGCTCCACCATCCTCACCAACTGGCGCGCCCAGGGAATCGACCCCGTCAAGCTCCACCGACAGACCGCCCCCGAGTGTAACCACAGCCGCGGCGAAGACAGCACCAACGCTGCCATCATGGCCCCCGACGCGACGGCTACGGCCCGCATCAAAGACATGCTGCGACAGCGCTGTGCAGCGCTGGACCAGAACCCCACTCCGGTGTACTTTGACATTTGCCGCTCTTTCAGTGAGATTGGGGCGTCAGTCGCGGGGAGATGTTCGGGAATAACTCCGATTTGGAGTCCAGTGGGCCCTCGGGGCTGGGTAGGTGTTTGAAGTGTGTGTGTTTGTGTGCGTGTGTGTGTGCGTGTTGTGTGTGTGTGTGTGTGTGTGTGTGTGTGTGTGTGTGTGTGTGTGTGTGTGTGTGTGTGTGATATGTGTGGAGTGAGAGTGTGTGTGTCTGTGTGTGTGGGGGGGGGGGATGGGGGGGTGAGTGTGTATGTGTGTGTGTGTGTTTGTGTGTGTGTGTGTGTATGTATACTCTTATTTTTTATCACTCACTGTGTAATCAAAGTAGTTTGTTACAATTCATTATTTAAACTAGAATTAAAGTCATTATTCTCTCCCTGTGCACAATCAAAGGGTTGTTTGATGCCTCTCTTTAAGTGTAATCAAAATCTAGAAATATTTTGTAGCAGCCATTGCTTCATGAAAGTAAACGCCCCAATTGTTTTATCGAATATATATTATTAGTAATGACTCGTGTGTAAATATTGTACATGTCTAATCCAACACCAAAGAAAAAAGGTGGCCTTTCATGTCTCCCATTCCTAAGCCCTGTGTGTGTGTGTGTGTGTGTGTGTGTGTGTGTGTGTGTGTGTGTGTGTGTGTGTGTGTGTGTGTGTGTGTGATCGTCAGTGGCGGGGAGCATGGGGAGTGAAAGTGGATCCTTGTTGGAGGTCAATGTCAGCGACAGTGTGGCGGACAGGTCAAGGTCGGCCCCCAGTCCGGGTGTGGACTTTGAGCTGGTCAAGACGTCTGTGACAGAGCGCGCCTCAAAACCTTTGAGCACTGGCCTACTGCTGCACAGGTCTGACACAGTGTCACTGTCTGTGTGTCGGTGTGTGTGTGTGTGTGTGTGTGTGCGTGTGTGTGTGTGTTTGTGTGTGTGTGTGTGCATATGTGTGTGTATGTGTGTTGTGTGTTGTGTGTCAGTGTGTGTGTGTATGTGTGTGTCAGTGTGTGTGTGTGTGTGTGTGTATGTGTGTCGGTGTGTGTGTGTGTGTATGTGTGTGTGTGTGTGTGTGTGTGTGTGTGTGTGTGTGTGTGTGTGTGTGTGTGTGTGTGTTGCTGTCACGCTTCCTTTTTCTTTCTTTGTTTTACACCCCTCCTCTGTGTATCTGTGTGCTGGCTATCTTTGCGATTGCTGGAAATGCCTTGCATAGGGAGTAGGGTATTTTATAAGGGGGCAGAGTAGCCTAGGGGTTAGAAAGTTATTTTATAAGGGGACAGGGTTGTTGGTTAGGAGTTATTTTATAAGGGGGAAGCAAAGTTGGTTAGACATTATTTTATAAGGGGAAAGGGTAGTTGTCTAGAAGTTATTTTATAAGGGGGAAGGTTAGTTGATTAGAAGTTTTTTTTATAAGGGGGCAGGGTAGTTGGTTAGAAGTTTGTTTGGGGGAGAAGGGTTGTTGGTTAGAAGTTATTTCATAAGGGGAAAGGGTAGTTGGTTAGAAGTTATTTCATAAGGGGAAAGGGTAGCCTGCTGGTTCGAAGCTAGTTTATACGGTGGAAAAGTAGCCTAGCGTTAGAAGTTATTAGGGACAGGGTAACCTTTGCTCACCTTTCCTTGCTTTGCTCACCTTTCCTTGCCTTTCCTCACCTTGCCTTTTCATTTCTCACTCACCTCACCTCTACCCCTTTTCTCACCTCACCTTTCCCCACCTCACCTCACCTTTTCTCACCTCACCTCACCTTTCCTCACCTCACCTTTCCTCACCTCATCTCACCTTTCCCCACCTCACCTTTCCCCACCTCACCTCGCCTTACCTCACCTCACTTCACCTCACCCCACCTCACCTCACCTCACCCTTTCTTCCTTTGTCGTTCTCAGGTGCACCCCCTCCACCTGGCAGAGGCGGGCTTTGTGTACACGGGGCCCCAGGACCGGGTGCAGTGCGTGCACTGCGAGGGCTCTCTGCGCAACTGGCAGACAGGTGACATCCCCGCTGAGGAGCACGCCCGTCACTTCCCCTCCTGCCCTATGATTCGCTCCTCCCAGCTCACCACCCCCCCTGCAGGGGCCAGTCTAGGGGCCAGCCTCGGTGGTGGTGGTGGTGGTGGTGCTGCTGCTGCTAGTCTGCCCTTTGGGGATCGCAGCAGCCGTAACACTCCTCCTCCTATTCAAGGTTGGTTGGTGGGTGTGTGTGGGGGGGGAGGGGTGGGGGAAGGGGGTGGGAAGGGGGGGTATGGTGTGGGTGTGTGTGGGGGTGGGTGTGTTTGTGTGTGTGGTAGTACCTTTGTGTGTGTGTGGGTGGGTGGGGGGTGAGGGAAGGGGTGTGTGTGTGTGTGTGTGTGTGTGTGTGTGTGTGTGTGTGTGTGTGTGTGTATGTTGTGTGTGTGTGTGTGTGTGTGTGTGTGTGTGTGTGTGTGTGTGTGTGAGAGACTTGTGTGGTTGTGTGTGTGTGTGTGTGTGTTGTGTGTGTGTGTGTGTGTGTGTGTGTGTGTGTGTGTGTGTGTGTGTGTGTGTGTGTGTGTGTGTGTGTGTGTGTGGGTGTGTGTTGTATTTTTGTGGTGAGCATGTTGTGTATTATTTGTCAGCGTGTAAACAATACCTTTTTGTATATCTCATCTTGTCTGTTGTTACCTACTGGTCTTTATTATCTTTTCCTCTTCCTATGCTACCTTCTTCCAATGGTTTTCACATGAAAAGAGGCACTGCATTTACCCCCCCCCCCCCCCCCACACACACACACACTCACACACTCACCTCACTCGCTCATCGCTCACTCACTCACTCACTCTACTCACTCACTTGTCTCTCTCTGTCATTCCTGCAGGAGCGGGGGGCACCTCAGAAGCGACCCCCCCAGTGCCGCGGCGGGAGCTGCTGGGCATCGTGACTGACCGGCCCAAGCACCCCAACATGGCCATCGAGGCCTCGCGCATCGGCTCCTTCAGTAGCTGGCCCACCGGCAAGAGTCAAACCCCCCAGCAGCTGGCTAAGGCCGGCTTCTTTTATGCGGGTCAGTGGGGGGGGGGGGGGGGGTTGGTGGTGGTGGTGGGGGGGAAGGTGTGGGGGGAGGATGGTGTGTGTGTGGGGGTATGTGTGTTTTCTCTGTGTGTGTGTGTGGGGGGGGGGGGTGGTTATGTGTTAGTGTGTGTGGTGTGTGTGTGTGTGTGTCTGTGTGTGTGTCTGTGTGTCTGTTGTGTGTCTTGTGTGTCTGGTGTGTGTGTGTCTGGTGTGTGTGTGTCTATGTGTGTGTGTGTGATGTGTGTGTGTGTCTGGGGGGTATGTGTGTGTCTGTGTGTAAAGAAAAAAGGAGAGAAAATTAGCTTTTTCTGCTTGTTTATATAAAAAAAATTGAAATGCTATTTTATGACACATACAGACTTGCACAACGCTAATGCATAAGATCAAGCTCACATTAACATGTGAATGTCACAGGATCTCAAATATATATTCATGCTCATTCACAAATACACACACACTAACACACACACATGCACACACACACAAACACACATACTTTCACACACACACACACACACACACACACACACACACACACACACACACACACACACACACACACACACACACACTCACATACACACACACACACACACACACACACACACACACACACACACACACACACCACACACACACACACACCACATGCTCAACACACACACACACACACACACACACACACACACACACACACACACACACACACACACACACTCTTTATTAAACTTTCTCTGTATAACAACATAATCAAATCAAATCAAATCAAATTTTTTATTTCCAGATAGTAAATTGAATAAGCATTGATTTGCTTTTTTTCATCAAGCCATCTATCTAAAGAAAAGAACAAAAACAAAAAAAATCAAACAAACAAAAAAAAAGGGGAAAAAATAACAAACAAAAAAAACCAACAAACATTTCACCAATAAGATATAGGCTCGGAGGTATATAACACCATATAGGCTCTGCGTGTATGCATGATTGTCTTAAAAAATTCAACCCTATCCATGGATCATTCATTCTTCTTTGCTGCTTCCTGCAGGTTTCAACAACAGCGTGAAGTGTTTTTTCTGTGACGGGGGTCTGAAATCATTCATTCTTCTTTGCTGCTTCCTGCAGGTTTCAACGACAGCGTGAAGTGTTTTTTCTGTGACGGGGGCCTGAGGAACTGGGAGAGGGAGGACGACCCCTGGCATGAGCATGCGCGGTGGTTCCCTCGATGCAAGTATGTGCGGCAGGTGAAGGGTGACAGCTTTGTGGAGGAGGTGCTGGCTGAAGAGAACGGCCGCGTGCAGCAGACTGCCACCTATGAAGGTGAGGGAGGGGGGGGGGGGGGCAGGTGGGAAGTGTAAAGGAATCGGTAGACGGTTTCCTAAGGGGGTGGGGTTGGGTGGGTGGTGGTGGTGGTGGCGGGGAGGGGGGACCGAGGAGTCTCATGGGTTGTGTGTGTGTGTGTTTGCTGTTTGCAGGTGGGAAGTGAAAAGGAATTGGCAGTGTCGGGGGGGGGGGGGGGGGGGGGGGGGAGACAAGTCCCATGGACTGTGTGTGTGTTTTTGCTCTGTGTGTGTGTGTGTGTGTGCATGTATGTATGTGTGTGTGTGTGTATGTGCATGTGCATGTATGTGTATGTGTGTGTGTGTGTGTGTGCATATAAAAAGGACTCCCTTTTTGGTTATGTAGCGTTGATTACTTATCTGAGCTGTATGTGCGTGTGCGGTGTGTGTGTGTGCATGTGTGAGTGTGTATGCGTACCCTCTGTGTGTGTGTGTGTGTGTGTATGAGCGCGCTCGCACACTCTGTATGTATGTATGCATGCGCTCTGTGTGTGTGTGTTTGCTCTAATGTATATGTATATGTATACTATACACACACACACCATATGTGCACGCAGAGAGAGGGGCAGACTCCCCAGCAGTGTTGGACGGAGGAGAGAGGAGGAGGAGTCGCAGTGGCAGCGCGGGGAGGGAGGGGAGGGAGAGACAGCCAGTGGTGGAGGCGGCGAGGTGATGGCGCGCATGGACACGCCCGTGGTGCGCGCCGTCCTCAACATGGACATCCCTCAGGACCTGGTCAGGAGAGCCATCGAGCACCGGCTCCGCAACACAGGTGAGGGAGAGAAAGAGGGGAGTGAGTGCAGGTGTAGGTGTGTGTGTGTGGTGTTAGTGTACAGGTGAAGTAGTGGGTGCATGTATATATATATATATATATGTATGTCTGTATGTATCCTTCTTTGTTTGTGATAAGGCTGTTTGTGGTGGTGGTGGTGGTGGTGGTGGTGTGTGTGGAGGGGGTCTGGTTGGAGTGTGGGGTGGGGTGGGGAAGTCAGTTTGGCTGGGGGATTATTGGATTTGTTGGTTGGTTGGTTGTAGGGGTTTTTGTTTTTTTAGGGTAGGGGTTGTTTTTGTTTTTGCCTTGGGTTATGTCATTCAGTTGATCTTTTCCAGGATACTGTAAATGGTGAATTAAAACTATATTAGCAAGGTTGTGCTCACTATTTCAGTCACTTCGGCTACACACCAGCTTTAGATTTTGCCAATTTTTCTTCTAATTTTCCTATATCACTCTTGCATTTATGTCTGACAGTCAGCATGCTAATTTTTGTATCCTTGGAACTGAAACTGAAATACTGCTGGTCCTTGACTCAGAATTCTATTTTTGCACAGATTTAGTTGGTTTGAATTTTAAAAACTTTTTCAGTGAACATTGTAGCCCCTCAATCCTTCGTTATCTGCTAACTTCCTAACCGCAATATGCATATGCAATGTCAACACTGTAGGAACACAAACAATCTTCATTTGGTGATCATTTCCAACTCTCACATGACTGCCTTGTATTTTTGTCCTCAGTCCCCAAAACAAGTACACTGTGCTTTTTTTTTTTTAACACTTTAAATGATATGTGAAAATAAGCAAACATTTTTGTGAGTTGTACTGTATAGAGGACGGGCAGGGATGGAATAGCTCAGAGGTCAAAGCACTCACTTTCCCCAAGCTAAAGCTAAGCACTATTGATCATGGTTATCAGTTAAATGGGTGACTGTGTGCCTTGGCTTCAGCACAGTCCCCCAGTCCACCCAGCTGCAAATGGGTACCTGCCCTCCTTAGGGTCAGGGAAGGTAAAGCAGGGAGGGAGAGGGGATGGGTGCTGCCCTCATAATGCTGGCCCCTAGAGAAGCTGAGGCCTCTGATTCCTCACTCGCCTACGACTTCATAGGCTATGGGAACACCTTTACCGTACCACCTTTTTACTGTGTAGAAGACACTAGTTGACCTAAAAACTAAGGCTGGAGTGTAACCCTTCAGGAAAGGAAACCAGTCTGTCAGGAATGGGGTGGGAATAGTCACAGACCTAGAAACTTGATTTCAGGAGTAGAAAAGAAAATGTTCACTTTCACCCATGAATGAAAACAAGCAATGTGGTGTTGATAGGTTTGGTGTGGTGTTGACAGGTGCAGCGGTGGTGTTGACAGGTGCAGCGTGGTGTTGACAGGTGCAGCGTGGTGTTGACAGGTGCAGCGTGGTGTTGACAGGTGCAGCGTGGTGTTGACAGGTGCGGCGTGGTGTTGGCAGGTGCGGCGTGGTGTTGGCAGGTGCGGCGTGGTGTTGGCAGGTGCGGCGTGGTGTTGGCACGTGCGGCGTGGTGTTGGCAGGTGCGGCGTGGTGTTGACAGATGTGATGCAGACAGGTCTGGTATGATGTAGACAACAAGTGTGTGGTGTAGACAGGTGTGGTATACAGATCTGGTATGATGCAGACAGGTGTGTGGAGTGGTGTAAATAATCTGTGTGGCAGTGAGTCAAAGTCAAAGTCAGAGTAAAATTTTATTTTCAGATGGTACATTGAGTAAGCATCGATTTGCATCTGAGTTACCTGAGTGTGGAACAGGTATGACCTATGTTGACTGTGCCAGGTGACGATTTCCCAAACATGGAAGCCCTGTTGGAAACGGTGTTCGAACTGTCAGCCACCCACCAGGCAACCATTCGACACGCAGGCTCCGGGGAGCCTTCACCTGTAAACACAGGTACTGACTGACCGGTCACCTTGCCTCTGTCACACTGCCGGAATCATCGTCATCGTCATCATCATCCCTGTTGTTTTGTTCTTTGTCAGAATCACCATCATCAACGCTGTTTTTTGGAGGTTTAGATATGCTTTATTCAGAAAACATAAGTAATATGCATTTTATCCACATACTGAGAGCAAAAACAAGCATCTTTATTCAGAAAACATGTCATCTGCATATATACACATATTGAGAGAAATAACAAGCACAAGCAAATAGCTTTCAGCATACTCGAAACAGTACATTGGCTTATTTATTAAGCAGAAGGAGGGAAAGGAGATGGGCGCCGCCCTCAATATGCTGGCCCTAGAGAAGCAGAGGTCTGTGATGCCTAGCTCCCCAACGACCACATAGGTTATGGGACACCTTTACCTTTTTTTTTTTTTTTCACTATGAAGAATAAAATGAGCATAATGACAAAGAAGTGCTTTCCTAAGAAAACCTTTGATGCTTTCTTTATGTTTGTTGAAATTGTGTTCATATAATAAACCAAATTTTTTTACAAAAGCATTTTTTTTTAGCTTAACACTTTCTACCCCGGGTACGGATTAATCCGTACCACACGATCATCTCCCCTGGACGGGGTACGGATTAATCCGTTCCACAGCAGGTAATTTCACTTTTGCCCTCCCATTCTGTTCTATTCTCACATGGTCGTTTTAGCTTGTTGGCTTTAGCTGCCACGTTAGTCGCACATCTTCACAGCTAATTTGCATATAAATTGAGCTGTTTTTGTTGTGTTTATTGTTGTTTTACGTGTCATATGCTTGTAGTATGCCTTTGGTACATCATACTTTCACTGCTGACGAAGTAACAGAAGTTTTAAACGAGTTATTACGTTGCCGATAAAGATCGTGTTTTGGATAGAGATCGTGAGAGCTTCGAGTCTCGCGATACTAGACTGTGTGCTGCTTGAGGAGCGAGATAGGCCAGCTAAAAGGGGTGGGAAGGGGGGGGGGGGGACTGGGGAGGGGCGTGGCCTTGGTACTGTGAGTACCCCTACGATAAACACCAACTGTTAACATGAAAATGAACTACAAACCACCTGGTGAAGTGCAAACATTCTGTACATATGAATAAAGTAGTATAGAAAAGTTCAGGAACTTACTTGGACTAGGGAAGAAATGTTATCTGTATATTCCATGATTGTTATTGTGACTGTCATGTGTACAGTTAAGTGGTTCCCTTTGATTATATTACATTTGATGCCATGCTGGAAGAAAACTTGTATAGTACCTATGTTTGTCCCTGTTTATTTGAGATTCTTGTATAGTTTTGTTGTTGTTGTGTTGTATTTGTTTCATATATTGCGTAAAAATCATAAGCCCATCAGTGGGATCACCACTTAAAATCAGAGCAATTACGTAATTTGACACCATAATTAACATACTCTTTTTTATGCAATATAAATTTTTATGCACGCATATAATGGGCAGTCATTTACCCACACAATGCCATAGTTTCATAAAAAATGGGCTTCAAACAAAAAAAGATATGAGGATTTTACTATGATGACCCAGTGCACACTGCACTCAGCTGCTGCAGGGCTGGTCCACAGAGACTGCAGTGCAGCTGCACCCTTGGGGTACAAAGTGTTAATGGAAACATTTCATCATTGTCTTTATCATCGTAGTAAAACTTAGTTTGTGACGAAGTGATGGCAACATGTGTGTGTGTGTGTGTGTGTGTGTGTGTGTGTGTGTGTGTGTGTGTGTGTGTGTGCGCATGTGCGTGCGCACGTGTGTGTGCGCGTGCGCACGTGTGTGCATGCGTGCGTGTGTGTGTGTGCAGGATCCCCAGTGCGGAGACCAGCCTCAGGAGATCCCCCACAGTCGGCTGAAGGTCAGCACAGAACAGTGGTTTTTTTCATCCTTGTACTGATGTTGTGGGGGCGGGATAGCTATGTGGTCAGAGCGCTTGCTTCCCCCCAGTCAAGTTAAGCAGCGTTGAGCATGGTTACCAGTTGGATGGGTGACCGTTTGTGCGCCTTTGGCTTCAGTACAGTCCCCCAAGTTCACCCAGCTGTCAATGGGTACCTGCCCTCTTTAGGGTCAGGGAAGGTAAAGCAGCGAGGGAGAGGAGATGGGCACCGCCCTCAATATGCTGGCCCCTAGAGAAGCTGAGGCCTCTGATGCCTCGCTCCCCTACGACCGCATAAGTTATGGGACACCTTTACCTACCTTTACCTACTGATGTTGTACGTTGTCACTGTCCAGCACAGAAAATTTATCTCTGTTTAAGGGTGACATCAACTACTGTATAAATATATATCTCAAAACAGACAATTTCATGTAGGTTACTATGGGCAGGAATTAACATTAAAGATAAAAGAATGAAGTAAGAATAGTGAAGGTAGCGATATTTAAATGTTGGGATTTACACAGGATGTCCATGCTGCTGTGTTATTTGCTCATATGGCATTTTTTGATATTTATATACTTTGAAATGTTTTATCTTCTTTTACACTATTTTTTGTAACTTGGAGAACATAAATTGAGTGGAATGGCTGGCATCCTCAGCACAGCCTGGTTTTGTTGGCCTTATAGAATGAAATTCTGTGGGCAATTTGCCATTTAATTTTTTTTCAAATTGATGGTGTTGGATATTGGAATGTATTAGGTGGTGTTGGGTTTGATCTCAAAATGAATGTTACTGAAGCGAAATGATATCACAGCCCTGAGGTGGCTTTCGTGGTAGGTAGGGCTATGAACAACATGAAATGAAATTAAACATGTGCATTGTCCCCTGTGTGCATGGTCTTGAACGCATTGTCCTGATGTGAGCATTGTCCTGAAGTGAGCATTGTCCTGAAGTGAGCATTGTCCTGAAGTGAGCATTGTCCTGATGTGAGCATTGTCCTGATGATGTGAGCATTGTCCTGATGATGTGAGCATTGTCCTGATGATGTGAGCATTGTCCTGATGATGTGAGCATTGTCCTGATGTGAGCATTGTCCTGATGTGTGCATTGTCCTGATGTGTGAACATTGTCCTGATGTGAACATTGTCCTGATGTGTGAACATTGTCCTGGTGTGAACATTGTCCTGATGTGAACATTGTCCTGATGTGTGAACATTGTCCTGATGTGTGAACATTGTCCTGATGTGTGAACATTGTCCTGATGTGAACATTGTCCTGAAGTGAACATTGTCCTGAATGTGAACATTGTCCTGATGTGAACATTGTCCTGATGTCCTGATGTGAGCATTGTCCTGATGTGTGAGCATTGTCCTGATGTGTGCATTGTCCTGATATGTGAACATTGTTCTGATGTGAGCATTGTCCTGATGTGAGCATTGTCCTGATGTGAGCATTGCCTTGATGTGAACATTGTCCTGATGTGAGCATTGTCCTGATGTGAGCATTGTCCTGAAGTGAACATTGCCCTGATGTGAACATTGCCCTGATGTGAGCATTGTCCTGATGATGTGAGCATTGTCCTGATGATGTGAGCATTGTCCTGATGATGTGAGCATTGTCCTGATGATGTGAGCATTGTCCTGAAGTGACCATTGTCCTGAAGTGACCATTGTCCTGATGTGACCATTGTCCTGATGTGACCATTGTCCTGAAGTGACCATTGTCCTGATGTGACATTGTCCTGAGTGACCATTGTCCCGAAGTGACCATTGTCTTGATGTGACCATTGTCCTGAAGTGACCATTGTCCTGATGTGACCATTGTCCTGAAGTGACCATTGTCCTGAAGTGACATTGTCCTGAAGTGACCATTGTCCTGAAGTGACCATTGTCCTGATGTGTGCAGCCCCCCGTTCTCTGCTGGAGGAGAACCGGCAGCTGAAGGAGGCAGCGCACCTGTAAGATCTGCATGGACGAGGAGGTGTGTGTGGTGTTCGTGCCCTGTGGGCACCTGGTCTGCTGTGCCACCTGTGCCCCGCCCCTCAGCAAGTGCCCCATCTGCCGCTCCACCATCCGGGGCACCGTGCGCACCTACATGTCCTGAGATGTTTAACCTGCGACACTGGCGGCTTGATTGGCACCATGCGGACCTACATGTCCTGAGAAGTTTAACCTGCGACACTGGCGGCTTGATTGGCACCATGCGGAACTTCATGTCCGAGATGTTTAACCTGCGACACTGGCGGCTTGATTGACCTCCCAGCGCTAGTCTTCTGTCTGCCACTGTCTGTGCATGTTTATACCCCCCCCCCCCCGAGATGTTTAACCTGTTACCTAGGAGAGGAAAGTGTGTTACAGCCAGGTTTGTTTTGGGGGGGCAGCAGCTGCTCTGTGTGTGGTGTGTGTGTGCGTGTGTGTGTGTGCATGCATGTGCGTGTACGTGCGTGAGTGCATGCTGAGCTAGGTGTGAGGTCACCGTGTTACACGCTGAGCGATCACTGTGTAACACACTGACATGTCACTGGGATGGCCACCAGCAGTGACAACAAAGGAAAAGGAAGTCAGAGCATGATAGTGACCCAAAGCAGCTGGGCCCCCTCATGTCCAGGCTTGCTTGGCAGCTTTACTTTAAAGCCCGTTTTCTTCAGCCAGCGTCTTTATCAAAACTACGATCCCCCCTCACATCTATCTGTCAGTGTTGTGATTGAGAACTGGATGGGGAAACGTGAAGGCAACTTAAGCTACACACAAGTTCAGTTCAGAGACGAATTCAGTCAGTGCGGTCAGTGATGGGTTAACAGATCAGACAGCAGTTCAGGTCTTGGGTTCTTCGGCACAGCTCACTACCTTAGTACTGTACTTCTGTTGTTGTGACCACTGTGAAGGAAGGAGCAGTCATTGTTCTGGAGCACACAACAATGTGCAGATTAAGTGTCTGATAAAACAAAAAAAATTATCGTAGAGACATTATATTACATTGTGATTGGGGTGGGGGGAGGGGTGTCCGCTTTCTTCAATGGGGAAAGGTGTCTCCCTTTTGAAAAAAACAAAACAAACTAAACAAAGTAAGCAGCAGGTCTGTAGAGTGAAAGTTTCAGAACTGTGAGGACAATACATTGTCTGCAAGGACTGTGGTGGTGTGTCCTATGTATAATTTGTACATGGCCAGGTGTACACAAAACGGTGGGCACAGTCTTGCTGGTGAGTATTGTGGACAGGGAGGGGACAGTCTTTGACTCTGAAGGCTCCACTGCCACAGAACACAGAATCAGAGATCTGTCCTACTGCGTACATTACAGTGTATAAACTGCTTTCACAGTATGAGGTTATATGGCCCCATGCCTGACTGATATTCTAGAGAGAACATCAACTTTTTGTGAGTAAATACTGTAACTGCCATTGCTGTGACTTGGTGTTGGGTTGTTTTTTTTTGGGGGGGGGGGGGGGGGGTTGTTGTTGGGGTTTTTTTTGGGGGGGTGTTGGGGGGTTGTGTAAAGTACTTGCGTTTTTTGGTGTCTAGTATGATTGTTTGTTTTTTTCTGGTGAATTTATTTATCATTGTTTCTTTTGTGCAATAGTTATGTGTTTTTTTTTTTTCTGGTGATGGCTATTTTTATGTGCTGCTGGTGAGACCGTCATCATTGCTGTATTTTCGTGTTTGTATGTGTACTTGTTTCCCTATGAGAGTGGCTTTTTTTTTTCCTACAGAGTTTAGCCAGGGACAACCTGCTTGTTGCTGTGTGTTCTTTTGCACCTGCTGAATCAGTATTGTCTCTGGGACCTTGGTTTATCATCTCATCCAAAAGGCTTGTACCCAGACCACCACCC
>CM060327.1:10996469-11001469 GCA_030674155.1 Stramonita haemastoma | reverse complement strand
ACTCAAAATCATCATTGATTCTTACTTCTCATTTTCGTTTTTGAATCAGTGACTTTTATAACATTACCTTAATATTGTATCTCTGTGTTAATTCTTGCCTGTTGTTTGATGCTTGGTATGGTTCCTTACTTTGGTATTTGGATCATTATAATTGTTGATTTTTATTTATATTTTTATTGGCAGTATCTCCCCCCTCCAATAAGGATATTAGTGTTTTTTTTAATTTTCCCCTTTTATCCAAATGTATGATTTATATCACATGTATAACTTTTGACAGATGGTGGTGGATTGATGTTTCCAGTTGTTTATTTCATCTTGTTCTCTTGTTTGCTCTTTACCTATTAACACTTTTCTATTCTTCCATAATCAAATCTTTTTATTGTGACTTCTGATTTTGTCTTCTGATCAAGTGCATTTTTATTACTTATTATATATAGTGTCCTTGTTCCTGTGTGTTGCTTGGTTACTGCGTAAAATTTTATTGTTTAGTTTCTTTTCATCTTGATGTATCCCTGAAAAGGGCGGGGGACTGGATGTAAAAAAGCACACGAGTGCTTATCTATTATCCTCGAATAAAATACTTTTGCCTTGCCTTGCCTTGCCTTGCCTTGTCTCTCTCTCTCTCTCTCTCTCTTCAGTGTCTGTCTCTGTGTCTCTTGTCTCTCACTCACACACACACACACACACACACACACACTCAGACACACACATGCATGCACGCATGCATGCGCCCATGCACACACACATATATATCTTGACAGAGATCCTATTTGATATGATGTTTTGTATAAAATGCCCACTTTTTGCTACAAAAGGGGGGTGGGGTGGGGGGTGTTATTGTTACCAGTTTCTTTATTGACTTTTTGGTTGATACCAGTCAGATTGACTAATGTTTTTTGTTTGTTGTTGTTGTTTTTACTGCTGATACCTCAATGTCTGTCTGTCTCTCTCTGTCTCTGTCTCTCCATATTTTTTATAAGTTCTATGGTGTGTGTGTGTGTGTGTGTTGTGTCCAAAGCCTAACTGAAATTGAAAGTAGATTGTAATATGTAATATGAGTTATTTCCCTTGAATAAAAGGTCACTTCCGGTTCCAGCCAAGTGCCACTTGTTCTTGGTTTTATTGTGCGCAAGCCGTACGTTTGTATTTGAATGTATTAGGCCACTAGCTGGTCATTTCAAGAGAAACATAACAACTGGCGACGAGGTAAAGTACGTTTTGTCAAGTTATTATCATCCAAATGGCGACAAGTCTGCCAAATTTCGAACATTTTCACATCTATCAAGACAATGAAAACGTTGGCACACGTTGGCGGAAATGGCTGTCAAAGTTCGAAAATCTCGTGTGTGCTATTGGACATTACAAGAGACGCTCGAAAAAAAGCCCTACTCCTTCATTACGGAGGCGACGAAATCTTCGAAATTTACGAATCTTTCTCTGACGAGAAAAAGGGGATCGGCGCAACCATTGACGATGAACCAAACGAATACAATGTGCTCAAGACATCTTTCACTGAATACTTCACCCCAAAGAAGAATACCAGCTACGAACGTCTGAAGTTCAGAGATGTGACACAAAAACACAGGTGAGACAATTGACAGTTTCCATACTCGACTCCGTGCGTTAGCAATAAACTGCGATTTTCACGATGCAGACAGTGAAATTCTGACACAAATTTTGCATGGTTGTACATCATCTAGACTGAGGAGAAGAGCGCTTAGGGATTCGTTTACATGGACCAGATACTTTCGGAAGCACGATCTCAAGAGCTATCGGAAGCTAGGGCTGCAGACATTGAACAAACGGCTCACAGTCACAAAGTGAATGCCGTCAAGAATTCTGCCGGTCGTAAGCATGGAAGAGGAGGAGGTCAGTCCTCACACACAAACAATCGTGAGGGACAGAGTGGCTTCCAGCAGAGAGGCAGAGGTGGATTTTCTCAGCGAGGTAGAGGAAGTTCCAGACCGCCAAGACAAAATACAACATGCCGTAACTGTGGTGGACCATTCCCACACCCCGACGGATGTCCAGCTGCGGGAAAGCAGTGCAGAGCTTGTTCGAAGATAGGACACTACTCTCGTGTTTGTAGATCCAAACAAAAGCCTGTGAAGATCAACAACGTATCGAATACTTGTGACAGATCAGCCGATAGCTCCAGTGAGGAATCAGTCTTCCACGTCACCCACAATTCCAAAATTCCAGCAGTCCATGCCACACTGTTTGGGAAAGAAACGTCATTTCTTGTCGACAGTGGTGCGACAGTAAATATTGTGCACACGTCGATATGCCCAACAAATCTGAAACTCAAACAGCCATGTCCCAGAATTATGGCCTACGGTTCTGACAAACCTTTGCCTGTGGATGGATACTTTTCGACAGACCTAGAATACAAAGGCAAAAGAACACATGCAAAATTCTACGTCGTCAATAGTGACAAGAAAACAGATAGTCTTATCTGCGCAGACACTGCACAAGCTTTGGGACTGATACAGTTCGCATTCTCTGCGAGCCTGAATTTGGACACATCTGCCCAATCAACAAGTTCCATCGCTGACAACTTCACAGAACTTTTTGATGGTAAACTAGGACACATCAAAGATACGAAAATCAAACTGCATGTGGATCCTGAAGTACAGCCTGTTGCGCAACAGCACCGACGTGTTCCATTCCATCTTCGAAAACAGGTGGAGGCCGAACTGAAGAAACTTCAAGAATTGGACATCATCGAGCCGGTAACTGGACCGACTCCCTGGGTCAGCCCTATTGTGTGCGTCCCCAAGAAACGTGAGGGAGAAGTTAGAGTGTGCGTTGATATGCGCGAACCAAACAAAGCAATAGGTAGAGAAAAACATCCTATGCCAACACTCGACGATTTGATTGCAGATCTGAATGGTGCTACAAGGTTCAGCAAACTTGACATGACTCAAGCCTATCATCAGCTGGAAATTGACTCAGACTCTCGTCAGATCACCACATTCTCGACTCACGTTGGATTGTTCAGATACAAAAGGCTGTTATTTGGAGTCAATGCAGCTTCAGAAATTTTCCAAAACGCCATATCCAATGTACTGCATGACATTCCTGGCGTTAGAAATCTGTCTGACGACATCATCGTTTTCGGGGCTACTCAGCAAGAACATGACAGGAGCTTGAAGAAGACACTTCAACGCCTACAAGAGGTGGGAGCAAAACTCAACCGCAAGAAATGCATTTTTTCTGCGTCCGAGCTGACCTTCTTTGGCCATGTGTTTGGAAGAGGGGGGATGACCGCAGATCCTGAGAAAACCAAGACAATTCTCAATGCCCCTGCACCTACAAACATCGCTGAACTCAGATCGTTTCTCGGTATGACTCAGTACATGGCTAGATACATTCCTGCGTATGCGACAATCACCAGTCCACTGCGTGAACTACTCAAGAAAGATGTGAGTTGGACCTGGTCAGCAGCTCAACAGGCGGCGTTCGAAAAGCTGAAAGAAATGCTCACCTCAAGCCCAGTCATGGCATACTTTGATCCTGCTAAAGAAACGTCTATCCTGGTGGATGCTAGCCCAGTTGGTCTTGGGGCGATTCTCGTCCAAGACAACAAGGCGATCTGTTACGCGAGCCGAGCGCTCACAGACGTTGAAAAACGCTACTCACAGACAGATAGAGAGATGCTTGCTGCTGTCTATGGAATCGAACATTTCCACTTGTACGTGCAAGGAGCTCCATTCAAACTCATCACTGACCACAAACCACTGCTCGGGATAGTCAAAAGCCGAAACCCAACAACAGCCCGAATTGAGAGATGGCGTCTTCGACTCATGCCGTACGAGGTCGAATTCGTGTACAGACCAGGCAGAAATGAACAAAACCCAGCTGACTACATCAGCCGGCATCCTCAAACAACACCTGCCAGAGACAACGCTGGTGAGGAGTACATTGCATTCCTAGCCAAATTTGCAGTACCGAAAGCAATGACGCAAGGCGATGTTCGAGCTGAAACTCAGAAAGACCCTCAGCTCCAGAAAGTTATGCAGGCAGTCCAAACTGGACAATGGAGGAGTGACATTTCAGACTTTGCACGATTCAAAGACGAGTTATCCGTGCATGATGGACTTGTTCTTAGAGGTCATCGTCTCATTCTTCCGCAGTCACTTCAGAACCAAGCCATAGACATTGCTCACCAGTCACACCAAGGTATTGTGAAGACCAAGCAACTGATCCGGGAAAAAATCTGGTTTCCTGGTATCGACAAACTGGTTGAGAATGCTGTGAAGTCCTGTATTCCATGCCAGGCCACGTACAAAGGACCAACACAGAGAGAACCTCTCCAACCAACACCACTCCCTTCAGGCCCATGGGTAGCAGTGGCGATTGACTTCGCTGGACCGTTTCCATCGGGAGAATACGTGTTGGTGGTCACTGACGAATACAGTCGATACCCAGAAGTGGAGATCGTCTCATCCACTTCAGAAAGAACCATACTCCCCCGTCTGGACCAAATTTTCGCACGCCAAGGCTTCCCTGAAATCTGCAAGACAGACAATGGCCCACCATTCAACGGTCAAGCCTTTGCACAATACGCTGAGAGGAATGGTTTCAGGCACAGGAAAATTACGCCTGTGTGGCCTGAGGCGAACGGTGCAGCTGAGCGCTTCGTGGGAACCCTCAAAAACAACATCCGTACATCAACAGCTGACGGCCGAAACTGGAAGGAGGAAATCCCAACGTTCCTCCGAACATTTAGGGCAACGCCACACACTGCAACTGGTGTCTCGCCATTCGAGGCAATGACAGGACGGAAGATGAACGTCGGTCTACCCACAGCTCCGAAACATCTCTCTCCGGTCCCTGTGCATACTCGTATTGCGCACAATGACCATCACAATAAAGGAAAGATGGCAGAATACGTTAATGCCCGCCGTCACACTGCACAAGCAAACATGGCACCTGGTGATTACGTGTTGGTCAAGCAGCCCAAGCAAAATGCGCTGACAACGCCGTACAACACGACG